>JACEVL010000358.1:0-145000 GCA_020284085.1 Aporrectodea caliginosa
AAATTCAAAATATGGGAAACAGGTTTCACGCGCCTTATAATATTGTGCCATAGGGTAGAACATATAAAGCCCATATTGGAATATAAAATTGCTGTTGAGGAGGTTATCGACAGTACAATATTTTGCTTTTGCATCCATAGGTCGTCATGGTGATAATAAGCGCGACCTCTGGTCCTCTTTTCGGATTGTTCATACTCGGAGGTTTGAATCGATATGCCAACTGGAAGGTAGGTTTCAAATATGCATAGACATAGGATCAGTGATTTCTGTTTGTGAAGTCATCAATAAATATTCAGATTTTCTTTTATCATATCAACAAAAACCGTCAGATCACAAATCCTTCTTTGGCCCAAGACAATAATTTCCGTGCGATTATCAAATCGCATTTCTTCATCGACAGATGAGAATGCGACTTACGGGTGTTCAGTTCAAACAAAATAGGTGAGACAGATTGGGTTAACCTAGAAAATTCCGAGCGAAAATTCATTCGTATCGGTGATAGAAACCCAGGCAATCCTCCGAAGTCCGGTCCCAAATTATTTCACAGCATTTTTCTCACCGTCACTTTACAAACCGTTTATGGTAAACCCGTAGTTTAGGTTGCTCAATTATTTTATATCGTAAAATTAAAATGGAAGCTGGATTGAGGAAAACAATTGTTTCGCTAACTGGAAGTGGGATTGATGAAACCATTTCTATCTTTAAATAGAAGTTGGATTGATGGAAATATTTTTTACCGTAAATAGAAGCTGGATCGATGAAACTAAGTTTTTGATGCAATAGAAGCTGGAATGATGAAAATAATTGTTTCCGTAAGTCGAAGCTGGACCCATGAGAAAAGTTCTTTACTTAAATAAAAGTTCCATTGATGAAAAATATTTTTCTGGTTAAGTAGAAGTTGGGTCATTTTTTCATTAAATGGAAGCTGGATTGATTAAAAATAATTCTGCATGAAATGGAAACGGGATTTATGACAGTTATGATGGACATCGGTAGAGTGCTTACTTACCAACGTCATGTACGGCGAAATAATTTGGGACCGGACTTCGGAGGATTGCCGAAACCCGGTTAAGCCGGTTTGGACCCATGATTCATAGTTCGTGACAATACTATAGTCACTTCTGCTTATTTCAGGGAGCACTAATTGGCGGAATTACGAGTGTCATCGGTAGCTGTTGGTTGACCATTGGATCTTTAACGCTGAAGCGAAAATATCCCACGTTTCCTCCGCTCAGCATTGATGGATGCATGAAGCCCAATAATCTAACCTTTCAGAATTATGACAACTCCAGCTCCGGCTTCCACTTCCTCGACGAATCTCCGATAGACGCGACGATGACGTATTTCCGGCCGCTGACAAATCAAACAACTGAGGTAACGTCTTAATTAGGCCTCATTATCGTTAAAGGCTTGTTCAGCCTTTCCTAGTCTCGATGCGATTGATTTCTTATGTCCTAGAGCAGTGTTTCTTAACCAGTGCTCGACCGAACCCCTGGGGTTCGGTGAGCCAGTGCCAGAGGTTCGGCAGAGGTCCTCTGAAATATATACATATTCAGGGTCAGTGAGTGTGAGTGAAAAATCATTTGCTATTTTATTTTATTTTATTTTTATTTTTCGACTTTTATTTAATAAAATTGTTAACTGTAAGTAGTTCATGTATTGAATGTATTAATATTGTATCACATTTTGGTACAATTTTTTATTTCCTTTTGTTCCCATTAGTACAAAATTATTGTTCAAACTTGAGGGGTTCGATGAGTGGTCATGGATTTCTCTTGGGGTTCGGCTCCCTTGAAAAGGTTAAGAACCACTGTCCTAGAGGGTGGTAGAATAAATCAAGACGAAATAAAGATATGTAAGCTAAGACAACATGCAGAATATAAAGAAAGGTAGGGTAATGAACTCAGATGTACGAAAAGGAGACAACTAAAATAATGAACTATATTTGCAGTGGAGGCGCCAGGATATCAGGTTTGGGGGCTAAAGCTCCAAACCATTCCCTTTTGTCCCCTCCTCCCTGTTATCTGCAGTGATTTCCCACTTTTTGGAGGCTGAGCCGCAGTTAGGGGGCTATGCCCCTCTATCCCACTGGCGTCGCCATTGTATATTTGAGTAACTGGAAGCTACATAGGCCTAGACCTAGTACTGTGTCTCTTTTACTTCAGAAGTGACATCTGCCTTCACTGACATCTAATGAGCTCTGTCACCGGTATATTGAATTATATATCAACAGAAGTTCTCTTACACTACATGTCAATCATAATCACATGCACCTATATGCAACTACTCTTCAATCCAGATCCTTTGCCATGATCTCTGTGGAATGGACTTCCTCCTTCTCTACGTTCTACAATCCTCTCTGGTAGCATCACTACCTCTTTCTCACCTTTAAACCTTCATTTTCTTTCGGAGTACCTCGCACTGGGAGCGCTTCTGAAAGGCTCATGCTATGAGAAGCGCTTAATAAATGATCAAATACAATACAATACTCCCGCGTCCGTTGCCTCTTCGTGCCAGAGTGTTGCCATTACCTTAAACCCTTCCATATATTAAAAAATGCTGACAAATTTAGTGTAAAAATAAAAGAAATTCAGACTAAAGTTAACTAATTACATCGTGGTTTGTTTTGTCGTTAGGATACTCTGCAAGGATTGGAGAAATTCTATTCAATTTCCTACCTCTGGTACTACTTAATATGGGTTCTAGTGACGCTATTCGTTGGAACCATAGCATCTTTTCTTCTAAGTAAGATATTATTTTATGATGACGTTCTGAATATCGCTTGGCAGTTATTTCGAGCACAGTAAGTTATAATAGGAATATTAACCTTTGGGCTGTAGATTTTCGGCTGCTTTAACGGTCCTAAATCATTACATTAATATTATCGTTCTTTTGGGTTTTAATAAATCATTATATTTAATATTTCATTTATCTATTTGTTGAGATGCGTTGAATATTCAATGCCATAATTTGCCTACACGTATTATGGATATTAAATATAGTCTAATGCTTAGTGACTTTCTTGCATATCTTCGTATCGTTTAAAGCATCGATTGCTCTGTGGTCCACAATCGATGCTTTAAAAAATTACAAAGATTACTCGACAATGCATTCGCTGACATTTTTCTCGATAGCATACTTGAAATATTCCCAAACACCGCTTGTTTTGGTCTACCGCCTAAAGTTTGTTTAAAAAAAATTCCAGCCATTTACGATGGAATTCTAGTTAAAACCTAATCTAACTAACTGAGGTAAAATCCACAACGAGAGAAAAACCGGATGTTGGAAAGACATAAATAAAAAATAGAGACATAGAACGTACCGCTATTGGAATCATCAGAAGTCAGGGCATCAGCGTGTAATGCCTAAATCAACGTCAAGCAAGTAGGTGTCAGTAGAGTTTTCGTTGTAGGTTTTCGTTTTGATTTTCGTTATTTGTTTTCGTTATTATTAGTATGCCGAGTTTCAGTATTAGTTTTAGTTATAGTTACAAACCCCTAGCTCTCGTTTATATTCGATGTCGCTATTGTCCGAGTTTTAGTTATAATCATAGTTATCGTTAACGAAAGCTTCACTACCACAATTTAGATAATGACCATAGAACAATCCACTGTCCATTCGTTACTGTAACGGTTTCTTTCGGCAAAAGTTCGCTGCATATATCTGATCTCTGTGACTTTTCAAATAGCCAGATCTGTAGGATTTAAATTTAAATAATGAACAAACAAACGATTGAGTAAGTAAAATGGTAAATGTCATTGTTCAGATTGTTATTCTCTTAACAGGAGACCGGTTGCTAGATGAAAAAGTGGACGAAAGACTTCTGTTGAACTTTAGACAGTGTTTTCGATGTAGAGGCGTCTCAGTCTCAGATTCAGCTCCGACGCTCTCACCTATTGTCAACAGCAAGACGGTGTTTAACATTATTAGGCTAGCAGTGTTGCATTCTTATGGTCATTTGGACAACAAATGAAATATGCTACTTCATTGCTACTTATAGGATCTTGAAATGAAGTACTACTCCAAAAAACACACGTCTGCTATATATGTATATATATATATATATATATATATATATATATATATATATATATATATATATATATATATATATATATATATATATATATATATATATATATATATAATGTTATTATGTTATTCGTTATTCATTCTCGTTTTATTGGTAAAAACAATCTGACAAAAACGTAAAGAAATGCTAACATGAGTTTATAACGGATAATTAAAAGTAATTAGAAAATTTAAAAATAAACTAGTAAATATTTTTATATATAGCCTATATCGGGGTATAAATTGAGAGTATATTTCTAGGTAGGCCTATGTAGGCCCCATATGTATCTTAGTTATATTATAACATTAGTTAATAATTAGTGCAATGTTCATGATTATTATCAGAGCAACACACACAAGTTAAATAACGTCTTTGATCTTTATTGAACAGGTTGAATTTCGGGCTGAAGTGAACAATACATCGAAGGAACCGTTCAAACCTTAGCTCAAGCCAACAACAGTAGAGACAGGAAAACGATTGAAATGACAAAACGGACTGACAAATGAGAAGTGACGCCCTGCATTCATGAATACAGCGATATCCTAATTACAAATCACGACTGATCTATTTTTTATATTATTTGCTGACGATACTAATATTATTAAATCTCACTCCTCAATAGAAACACTAATTAATCATAGCAACTGTGAACTGGGTAAAGTAGCTGATTAGTTCCAACTGAATAAGCTAACCCTCAACTTCGATATATAACTAACTTTATTCTTTTTAGATCATATTAAAAATCGCTTCGTAACTCATATACAAACTTGTGTATTATGGGTACCCCTATTACTCAAGTTCAGTCCTCTAAGTTCCTTGGGGTGTATGTGGATCAGCACCTATCCTGGAAAGATCATCTATTTAATATCTCTATAAAAATTGCTAAAAACCTGGGAATACTTACACGTATATCCAGAATCCTCCCATCACAGACCCAAACCACTCTCTACTACGCTCTTGTACATCCATACATAACTTACTGTAATATAGTCTGGGCATCAGCATATAAGTCAAATCTCTCTAGACTAGTTGTCCTCCAAAAACTGGCAGTCAGATTTATTGCAAAACTCCGATATAGACCCCATACGATAACTGAATTCCTGAGACTGAAATATTAAAACCTGACCAGATAAGGCTGGTCCAAATTGGCATATTCATGTATAGATATACTCGTAATCAATTACCCCCAACCTATAAGAATTATTTTCAATCTAATACTGATTATCATGATCGCTCGAGAAACTTTAAGCCATATTACATCCCGTTTGCTCGTACCAATTTCATGCTCTTGGACCTGCACATTTTATTATTATAATAGACTAATATAAATATAATGTGCAGGTTTAAGCGCATGGAACAGTATAATTCCTCCCGATATTCGTTCACTACCCTCCCTCCAGCTGTTTAAACGTTAACTTTCTACCCACATTCAACGAGGAACCTAAGTCACTCATAAGAGGGGATGATCTGGTCACCGTAATTGGAGTGTGCACCTGTTTATAAGTATGTCATTATATGTGCATAATCTCTCATTTTCTTAGTTTTCTTTAATTTTCTTTAATTTCTAATTGTTTAGTTAAGATAGTTAAGAATTTATTACCTAGTTTTTCAATTATCATAGTTGGCCGTAATGCATTCTGCCAACCAATTTGTCTCAGGTGGCCCTGGCTTGCGGGACCTTCGGCCCATTTTGGGTCTTCTGTGCATAACGACAAATCTCGAAAACAGTTTCATGTACTTAACGACCTGTATTTTAAGTTGGTTGCCGAATAAAATATGTTATGTTATGTTATGACTAGAAACCTATCCAACGACTGCTTACACATATTGCACATATAATTACAACTGACACATCTATCCTGATTCTACTCACACCACACGACCAAAATTTATTTCATTTTTACATAATTTAATTTGGGGAGGGGGTGTTTGAACACCCAAAACACCCCCATAAATACGGCCTTGATAATTGGCGCATCAGGATGTCGAATTGTGAAGGGGAGGGCAGATTTTGTGGTCATAGGCACGGGGACGAGTAGGAGATGGGTTTGGATGGAGGAGCCAAATTATGACTGAGTGTCGAACTAAAGACTGAAGAGCTGAGTCAACCAAATTGTGGCTGGCGACAAACTGAAAAACGAACCGAGGGCAAGGCAGTGATAACCGCCTCAATATAGGCCTACTGTTTGGCGCTGAATTATTATAATGCATGCCATACATGGCATATGTATAGGCAGGGGCGCAACCACGGTCGAGATGTTGGGGGAACTTACTAGAATGTCTGAGTGGGGGAAATTGCGAACGCCGAAGGCGACTAGAGGGTATGGGGGACCGTCGTAAGCTCCCCCATCGGGGTCTGGGGCGGAGCCCCGGATGCCGACGCAATTTGAGCATTTTATGCCAAATGGAGTACATTTTGGGCTCTAATTTACCTGAAAAGTTTCACCGATGATTTCGATATAAAGGTACCTTAACCATCTATAGATCTGTAAAAAAATGACTTTGTTATATTAATAAACTGAGATCTTAGGATTTAGGCTAGAAGAACACCACTCGCAGTCGCAGCATTAAAAATAAATTGAAATTTCCTCCTAGGCTTCTACCGCGAGCCTTAGTTGAATTTTTAAAAAGCGAGACAAGTAAAGTTTTTGAGTGAAATTATACTGCAACATTCTGCACTGAATTCTGATAAACTTGAGTTTAGCCTGACCCATTATTTTATCGGCAGCAGGACCAGCGATTTGTTTGGGGAGGAACCTACTAGATAGTCCGAGTGGGGGAACTGCGAGTGCGGAAGGAGTACAGCCGCGATTAAGTAAGTAAGTAAGAATATTCTTTATTTGACTACCTGCAAAAGCACAGTAGCTTACAGAAGAAATAAATAATACAAACATTTATGCGAAGTCATATAGCATACACATGATAAAACTTCTTTTTGTAAAGGCAACAATTCCAGGTAGGGTGAGATCATGTGGCCTGAGTCGCGTATTGTATGGATTGACCTTACGGGGGAGGGAGGACGTCGTAAAAGACGTGACAAGGGTTTAAGAGAATTGAACGGAAAGAGTAGAATCAGCTCTAGAACAGTGTTTGTCAAAACTAAGAAAATCGGCAGGGAGGAAGTCTGAACGGGTCAATTTTCTTAGAATACAGTAAAGGTGTTTACGTTCCCTACAGTGGCAATCCCCACCAAACAGGGGAGGCATAAAGTAGACGTGCGAGGTTAGTAGCTCTAACAACGTAAAAGAGACGTTGACCGTGAGAGACCAAAACACGTAGCATATTTTGTCAATTATTTTGTGCCTCAAAGCCAATCCGATCAGAGATAGTGACACCCAAAATAACCATCTCCTGGGCCCGTTCTATGCCCAGGATGGGGGAAGGGAGGGCAATAGGTTTCGACCTCGGTCGTGTGACAACCATTTCTCTGGTCTTAGCATAGTTTAATTTAAGATTGCTAATGGATGCCCGCTTATAGATCTGGCCAAGTTCAGAAAGAGTGCTGTCAATGCAGGAAGCAGGGACCAGCAAGGAGCTATCGTCGGCATATTTATGGAAACGGTTTCCACTGTATTTTGGTTTAAGGGTAGAAATGGCTATGATAAAATCAGTAGGTCCAAGGCCAGAGCCCTGTACTATACTGGCATTAATGGTACACAGGGAGAGAGATTGCGGAAGGCAAGAAACTCCTAACTACTAGGGGGTATGGGGAGCGTCGTAAGCTCCCCTATCGGAGTCTGGGGCGGAGCCCCAGAAGCCGACGCAATTTTGAGCATTTGATACCAAAATGGAGTGCATTTTCGGCTATTGCTTACCTCACAATTTTCAAAAGTTTGGGGATCGTCCCAACCTGTTCGAAAGTTGGGGGCACGCGTCCCACGCGTCCCATTGGGTGGTTGCGCCTATGTGCATAGGCCTACATGCGATTATTCATTATAATTATTCCATAATATATTTTAATACAGTTTATCATTTTCAATGAATTTTAGTTGTTGCTTTTGACTTTACTGGTGCTTAGGCTTCTGTTCAGAGAGGAGTGAAACCCAGCACTCCGTCTTCCAAGGCGAGCGCTCAAATCAAACGACAACCTTTTCACACCTTACCTTTTTTAAAACTTGTCTTACTTTCTTTACTTAAACTCTCCTTATGTGACATTATCTTACCTTATCTGCATTACCTTGCCCTAATAAAAGGTACAAAGAAATGACCCACTAGAGTATTAGACCACAAAGGCTTAAGCAGCATGAATTTCGTTTAAGCCTTAAATTAAGCCGATAGGAATTCTGCGGACGCCCCAAGGGACCCATCAGTCAGTCCGGTGATCACTTGTCGCGCTTTCAACGTACGTATCTGTATATTCAGCCTGCTAATAACAGAGACAGAAAGACCGAGAGAGAGAGAGAGAGAGAGAGAGAGAGAGAGAGACAGACAGACAGACAGAGACAGACAGAGACAGAGACAGAGACAGAGAGAAGCAATGTGAAATGACTGCCAACTGCTGTGTTTCTATTGACTCAGCTTCTTTCTATCAATATAATCTATTTCTAAGTCACATTTATTTTTATACCGCGACGCTGTTTGTTCCATGGATTTACCTTTTAGATTTAATGTTTTTAAACGTACGCGATGTCTACAACTTCTCTGCTTTCCGGTGCTAATAAATGCCAACTTCTTAAAGAAAATACTGAGGAAATTGGTCTTCGTGCGCCGTGTTTGGATGCATTTCCTGCGCAAGCCAGTAAAAGGCCGCGATAAAAGAGCACAGCAAATGGATTAGGCTGCGATAAAACAGAACAAACAAATGGTTTTGCCTGATACCATTGGGAAAATGTCGACATTTGGGGGTGTCCCACTCCTACCCTCAACACCATTGCTAACTGTGGGCTATTAATGAATGCATGGCACTGCACTTATACCCACTTAGTAGTCATGCTCATACAGGTGAGAGTCACAATACTGAACTTATTTAAACAATTGTTACTCGTCCGCCTGAAGACGAGTTGTCGAAGTTCACAAAGCCTCCTTGTCACTCAACTGATACTTATGTATGGTTGCCAGTTACAGCAGCCACCACTGAGTAAGTAAGTATATTCTTTATTACGACCAACTGCTCATACCGCACTTTGGTTTACATGACATTTAAACAAGACAAAGCATCCTTGTCAAAAAGTTTTGGTCGTAAGGACCTTAAAGGTTGTCCGTCCTAGGAATAAGCCTATTCGGTCACGCAGAGTATTGGCTCGGAAACGGACCAGAAACCTGCAAAAACATGTCTGAGTCCAATGATTACCCATCGACAAAATAACATTATGAAGCAGTGCAAGAGACCAAATTGCTACTTTAAAAATGAGCTGTTTTTATTCTTGGCCACTAAATGGTAACCTTGGTCAACTTAGAAAATGCTTCCTTTTCAGACCGTCTCAAGGTTCAGTTTACTGCTTCCAAGTCCTTCATCATCGTTTTATACAGACAGCTGCCTTGAAAGTACGTATGTCGACGATCGTTCCTCGAGTCGACTGAGTTATTTTTCAGATGAATTAGACTCGTTCTTTGACATAAGTGTTTTGCAGAATGAACAGTATTTTTCGTATGTGCAAAGAACGGATGTTTAAGTACTTTTAGTTGAAGAAATGAGACTCTTAATGTAAATACTGTGTAAATATGTTTGTAATTATGGCTTAGATAGCAAAGTATATAATAATTACTAACTAACTGACGCGTTGTTCTTTTATTATAAACAAATAAAGGACGGCAGTTCATCTGGCTAAAACACCACAACACGTTGTATACGTAGGCCTACTTAGAAAAACATTTATCATATATAACTAATATGGACTGAGAGGTTCTGACAAAATCTACCTCACTTTACGCTATAGAGACTCGAGTTACCGCCTGCCCACTATAGCAAAGTTTAAGTTTTTTGTCTTAAACATTTAACTCGTTGTACTCTGTCTAAGCGAAACAAGTAGGCCTAGGTGCGACTTAAAGCCAGAGGAATAAACCTTATACAATAAAATACCTTATAAGTAGGAAACAACTAGAAAGAAATGCACCGAACCAGATCTGGTTTACCTTACATAGTTTCACTTCACAGTATACCTGCCATCCGATCACCACACTTTACATTACTTCCCATCCGATCATCTCACTTCATATTGCTTACCAGCCAATCGACTTCCCACTCATTCCTTTTTAGTTTTGATGTTTAGTTTTAATTAGTTAAGGTTAGTTAAGATTTTTTATGTTTTTATGTTAATCAAGTCAACAACTGTTGTACTAAGTAAAGCATCTTTCGGTCGCCACATATTCTGTTGAAATTATGTAGAGGTGTCCCTACTTAGCGGGATCTTTGATCCCTTCAGGGCCTTCCTTGTGGCATTCAACAATCCATACTTAAAAGTGCAATCTGATTTGTAATATCATTGTTTATTGTTGTTTGGCTACAAATAAACGATTGATTGATTGACTTATTTGACATACCTGGCCTTTACATACCTAAACTTGCCGATTCTTAAATTCCTTTACATTGCTTTTATTAGTTTATATGTACTTATAAAAAACACGTCATGTAAAGAATCAATCGGTGGTGCTAAGCATCAGATACTCGATAAGGGTTTACTCAAGGTTAAAAAACTGTTCAGAGAGGAGTGAAACCCAGCACTCCGTCTTCCAAGGCGAGCGCTCAAATCAAACGACAACCTTTTCACACCTTACCTTTTTAAACCTTGCCTTACTTTCTTTACTTAAACTCTCCTTATGTGACATTATCTTACCTTATCTGCACTACCTTAATCTAATAAAAGATACAAAGAAGTGACCCACTAGAATATTAAACCACAGAGGCTTAAGCAGCATGAGTTTCGTTTAAGCCTTAAATTAAGCCGATAGGAATTCTGCGGACGCCCCAAGGGACCCATCAGTCAGTCCGGTGATCACTTGTCGCGCTTTCAACGTACGTATCTGTATATTCAGCCTGCTAATAACAGAGACAGAAAGACCGAGAGAGAGACAGACAGACAGAGAGAGACAGAGACAGAGACAGAGACAGAGACAGAGACAGAGACATAGACAGAGAGAAGCAATGTGAAATGACTGCCAACTGCTGTGTTTCTATTGACTCAGCTGCTTTCTATCAATATATATTGTATTGTATTGTATTGTATTTGAACACTTGTTATAGCGCCCCAACCAGATTTCCCATTCAGAGGCGCTCCCGACTACTGCGCGAACGCTGAATCGGAGTTTCACGCCGAAGCGCATGAGCAATTGCGAGTGAAGGACTTGCCCAGGGTCCCTATACGCGGCGACTTTGAGGTGGATCCGAACCCGCAACCCTCCAGCTGCAAGGCACCGAACATACCCCTACACCACCGCGCCCCAGTTGTATTGTGATGTGTTGTACTGTGTGTTGTATTGTACTCTACGTTTGTAATGCGACCGAGCCACCCGCAGTAAAGATCCGAGAAATTAATCTCTGATAAACCGACCCGACCGGGAAGCGAACCCGGGGCGCCGGCGCGGAGAGCGGGCACCAACCCACTCGGCCACTCAGGATCCTTAAATATATAATCTATGTTTAAGTCACATTTATTTTTATACCGCCAAGCGGTTTGTTCCATGGATTTACCATTTTGGATTTAATGTTTTTAAACGTACACGATGTCTACAACTTCTCTGCTTTCCGGTGCTAATAAATGCCAACTTCTTAAAGAAAATACTGAGGAAATTGGTCTTCGTGCGCCGTGTTTGGATGCATTTCCTGCGCAAGCCAGTAAAAGGCCGCGATAAAAGAGCACAGTAAAATGGATTTGCCTCATTGGGACAATGTCGACATTTAGGGATGTCCCACTCCTGCTCTCAACTCCATTGCTAACTGTGGACTATGAATGAATGCATGGAACTGTAAATATACCCACTTGGTAGTCATGTATATATATATATATACTGGATAGTCATCATACAGGTGAGATTCACAATACTGAACTTATTTAAACAATTGTTACTCGTCCGCCTGAAGACGAGTTGTCGAAGTTCACAAAGCCTCCTTGTCACTCAACTGATACCGGTACTTATGTATGGTTGCCAGTTACAGCAGCCACCACTGAGTAAGTAAGTATATTCTTTATTACGACCAACTGCTCATACCGCACTTTGGTTTACATGACATTTAAACAAGACAAAGCATCCTTGTCAAAAACGTTTTCGTCGTAAGGACCTTAAAGGTTGTCCGTCCTAGGAATAAGCCTATTCGGTCACGCAGAGTATTGGCTCGGAAACGGACCAGAAACCTGCAAAAACATGTCTGAGTCCAATGATTACCCAACGACAAAATAACATTATAAAGCAGTGCAAGGGACCAAATCGCCACTTCAAAAATGAGCTGTTTTTATTCTTGGCCACTAAATGGTAACCTTGGTCAACTTAGAAAATGCTTCCTTTTCAGACCGTCTCAAGGTTCAGTTTGCTGCTTCCAATGTCTGTTTAATTATGAGTAGCCATAAAGATCGATTTTCACTGCCTGTGTTGAAAGTGATAGGTCTAGGCTTAAATTGCTTTCATTTGATGAACATTATTACGCAGTTCGTAGCAGCTAGTGTTTCTGAGCTGTTAACAATGAAGAGAACAGAATCGAATTTTTATTATAATCTATGCAAACTGTATGTTGTCATTATTCTGTAACAAACATGTGAAATAAACTTAGATATATAGTAAAATGCAAGGCTTTGAAGTTTTGTTTTATGCATTGAATATCAATTTGATCAACACGGCATATTGACCGTGCTTTACTACAAGTTGATCGTTATGTCTTTAGGGCTTCCCCATCATTAGATGTTCAGTATGACAAGGGGCCACGTGTATAAATAGTCTAGGCCTCCGAGTGGCTAATACGGCCCTCTGTGGAAGTAGTAGTGCAACTGCCTCTCGCTGGTGTTGCTCTTGCCTCCATTTGTCTAACAGTGCAAGTGATACGCGGCAAATAGAGCGCAGTTTCCTATGGGCTTCCGTAGCACTGTCTTCGGCTGAGGTAGGAAATCGATCATTCTAGCCGTTAAACTTTGGTCGCGTTGATCCATCCTAGGTGTTGATGTGTAATTAAGCGCAGTAAAACAGTACTAAATAATTGAAGAGATTCTGCAAACTGCAGGGTCTGGCTAAAATCGACCAATGCCCCAAACGGGGTTTTGTGGACCAATGGCTTGCTCATGAAAAATCATATTCAATGTGAAATTGATGTTCTTAACATCATTTGGCTTAGAAATATGTAATTATGGATTTCACCTTTACCTATGAAGTCTGGCGAAAGACCCTTTAAGTAGGCCAACTAAATTTGTGACACGTTCGTTAATTGTAACAAAATTCTAGATAGAAGCTCAACCAGGCTATTTGCCTGAAGCTTAACGTTAGAACGTTGGCCTATAATTTCAGTTTTCGATGCCATTCGTTTGAAGTCTAACTAATTTGTATGGTGACTTAAAAATATCAATTTTGAGTTAAAAGGGTAGATAACCGTATTTACATTTGAACGCGGACCGTCTCGGTTTAAGTTTAAAGTACAGTTGCATCTTTTGAAGTCCATAGCAAGTGGTATAGTGACTAAAATACTATCTTTGAGTTCAAAGGTAAATAAACTTATTACCTTTGCACGAGGACTTGTCGGTGCGAGTTCAAAGTTCAATGGCGTTCTTTTGAAGTCTGTATATTGAGATTTATTGAAACACTTATTTGATTAGAAAATTAAAGTACAAAGTATTGTTTGCCTGTGATTACTGAATGCTAATTGGCAATTAGTAAAACACGCTTGTGTAAACACTGAGCACTCAAAGTGATAGAGCGCTGGGTAAGCAATGAAGCTTCCGACTATAAATACGACTTGATCACACCGGTACTTCATCATTCGCATCGAAGAAGTTGGAAGTTATCAGCCTTGCTTACGTTTATAGCCTACGTTAATTGTTTGTATCGGTCGAACAAAATTTACAATAATGTTTCGCAAGCTGTTGAAGAAACACAAGTCTTTGAAAAGCAAGAAAACAGTCGATGTGGAAGAGACGTCAACAAGAAATAATTCAGTCGTCGCTTTCATCAGACAATTCTTTTTAGGCTGCGTAAAATGGTCGACGGAAGAAAACGACAAAGTCGATCAACAGACGAAGAAACGAATTCAACCATCGGACAACGACGCAAACGATCCGTTCACAAGTTCAACATCTGCTGCTGAACAGAGAGAGACAGTCATCTTGGAAAACAAAGAAATAACGAAGAAATTCAAATCGTCTCGTTCTGAGTGGTCGACCATCGCAATAACCGAAACACCAAACGTCGTCATATATGACGCCACGACGATGACGACATTCTTCGAAGCAGACGACTCAATCGCCGAGTTAGACACAACGAAAGAACTCCCTTCTTTCACCTTCGATGAGTCCGAAGTTCCGAAGCTCGTGCCCGCAGTGATTCTTCAGAACAGTTTAGACCTCACTTATGTCACTGAACTGAATGAAAGCCTCCCTTCTGGTTATGGCTCTTTCCGTCCGGAAAGCGTTTTCGACGAACTGGTGCCGAACTCGACCCACGAGAAGCTGGATATCGACGATTCTACGATACAGTACGACGATGAATTGTGTTCGATCAGCTGCCTTTCTCCTGCATCGTTCAACTTAAGCACTTCATCGTCATTTTATACAGACAGCTGCCTTGAAAGTACGTATGTCGACGATCGTTGCACGAGTCGACTGAGTTGTTTTTCAGACGAACTGGACTCGTTCTTTGACATAAGTGTTCTGCAGAATGAGCAGCATTTTCCATATGTGCAAAGAACGGATGTTTAAGCACTTTTCGTTGAAGAAATGAGACTCTTACTGTAAATACTGTGTAAATATGTTTGTAATTGTGGATTATATAGCAAAATATATTATACTATTAGCTAACTGACGCGTTGTTCTTTTATTACAAATAAATACGGCAGTTCATCTGTCTAAAACACCACAACACGTTGTACATGTATACCTACTTAGAAAAACGTTTTTCCTATATAACTTATAATATGCACTGAGAGGTTCAGACAAAATCTACCTCACTTTAGGCTATAGAGACTCGAGATACCGCCTCCCCAATAGCAAAATTTAAGTTTTTGTCTTAAACACGGTACTCGTTGTACCCTGTCTAAGCGAAACAAGTAGGCCTACAGACTTAAAGCAAGAGGATAAAACCTTATACAATAAAATACCTTATAAGTAGATATCAACTCAAAAGAAAAACACCGAACCAGATCTGGTTTACCTTACATAGTTTCACTTCACACTAACTTACCTGCCATTCTATCACCACACTTTACATTACTTCCCATCCGATCATCTCACTTCATATTGCTTACCAGCCAATCGTCTTATTTGACATTACCTGGCCTTTACATATACCTAAACTTGCCGATTCTTAAAAATTTTTACATTACTTTTATATATATATACTTAGAAAAACGTCATGTAAAGCATTAAACGGTGGTTCTCAGCAGCAAATACTCGCTAAGGGTTTACTCTAGGTTCCAAAAAACTGTTCAGACAGGCGCGAAACCCCGCACTCCGTCTTCCAAGGCGAGCGCTCAAATCAATCGACAACCTTTTTACACTTACCTTTTTTAAACTTGCCTTGCTTTCTTTACTTTAACTCTACTTATGTGACATTATCTTACCTTTTCTGCATTACCTTGCCCTAATAAAAGATACAAAGAAGTGACCCACTAGAGTATTAGTTGAAAAAGGCTTAAGCAGCATGAGTGTCGTTTATGCCTTAAATTAAGCCGATAGGAATTCTCTGTGGACGCCCCAAGGGACCCATCAGTCAGTCCGGTGATCACTTGTCGCGCTTTCAACGTACGTATCTGTATATTCAGCCTGCTAATAACAGAGACAGACAGACAGACAGACCGAAAGAGAGAGAGAGAGAGAGAGAGAGGGAGAGAGAGAGAGAGAGAGCGAGTGCGAGAGCGAGAGCGAGAGAGAAGCAATTTGCAATGTCAGTCAACTGCTGTGTATCTTTTGACTCACTTTTTCGGTCAATATGATCTATGTCTAAGCAGTGGCGTAACGAGGGGGAGTCAGAGGGGGGCGGCCGCCCCCGGGCGCAGCACCTTGGGGGCGCAAAATTAGCCTTGAGTGTTAAGTACTATGCAACAGAAATTGTATTATTAAATTAAATAATTCAATATATTAAATTTAAAATAAGCACAAGTTGGTTTTCAGTTTAAAATGTGGCAAGAATAGTCAGCGAAGTAGCAAGCTATGATTGCGCCCCAGCCCCCATGCCAAGCGTAAATCTAGCGCCCACCCCACCCTTCCCCAAAGATCAACTGGACCAATAACAACGCAAATTATGAGAACATAGCCTAGATAAAACAGATGAAAACATATAGATATAAGCCTACGATGTATTGTATTGTAGTGTAACAGTTCTGAACGGTTTTTTAATCTTAATCAACTCGATTTTGATAAAGTAATAGATTGATTTGCATCTGCAAAAGCCAGAAAAATTAGCTTGTATCCAGTAAGTAAGTAAGTAAGTAAGTATATTGTTTATTGAACCAGTTGCAATCCGCATTCTGGTGGCAGTTTCTTAGCCTTCGTAATCTTAGGCTCTTAAAAGACAATTATGACAATATGTTACTAGTCGTGTTACAATAGCGAATCTTTTAAACAAGTCTAAGCTACTATACTCACTGCTGACCTCTCTGTTCTTTAACCCTAGGGCTACCAAGCTTTTTGTAACACGGACTACCATGGGGGGGGTGGTTACCACCCCCCCTGGATTTCGTGTTTGGTTTTACATATCATAACTTGTAATATAGCATTGGATTCAGCATTCATTTCTGCACAGAATGGTGTATTTAGTTGTACATTATGTGAATGCACCTCGAAATTACATCACTTTTAACAATTGGACCCATTAATTAGCAAATTTGTATATTATTGCGTACATTTTGTACTTTTTGGATAAACAAATATAAGATTATGTGTGTTTTGAAACTAATCTATGTATAAAAGATACACAAAATCATCCCTACACATGTTTATATAGTATAAATGTACATCCATACATATATATCCATACATATATATCGGTTTACGTTATAACGCTGTATTCAGCCATTTTCACACAGATTACGCGTATTATTATTTATTTTGATCACTTCCGGTATTCAAAAGACAAAGATGTAGGTATGCAAATGAAGCCCTTCATTCCCTCTAAAGAATGAGTTTCGTTTGTTTCTCTTAAAGGAAGACAAATGAATACGCTACAGACAAAAAACTAAGGGAGTCCTTCCATTCAGCCATTTTTCACGCATGTCGCGCGTATTATAATTTATTTTGAGCACTTTCGGTTGTCTCAGGTCAACTCAGTGACCATAGAAATGTAGCCCCACATTCCCTCTATAGAATGGTATAATTTGTGTCTCTTAATATTAAATGACGGATAAGATATAGTCGAAAATCTAGGGTGGATCCAGAGCTGGTGCCTCGGGTATATTGGGTATAACTTTGAACGGTGTGAGATATCATCTCACATTTTACCTCAAAACGTGTGCAAATGAACCCCCTACAGCTACCTAAAAGGTCAAATTTTTATTCCATACGGAAAAAGTTTGAGATGAAAAAAACCTGGGGGTGGCAACCAGGGCCCCCTTGGTAGCCCGAGGGTTAAATTTGTCTTTTCGTATATAAAAATCGTTTCCAAGTTATGTACGTTGCATTACTTATTACAGAGAAAACCCATTGAATAAAATCTGGAAACTATATCATATATGCAATTGTATTAAATTAGTGCACACTGTTACCCAGTATTATACTAGACCTATGATACGAACGATTTACAGTCAACTAGAAAATTATGAAGGGGCGCACTTTTTAAACTTTGCCCCCTGGCGCAGAAACCCCTCGTTACGCCACTGTGTCTAAGTCACTTTTCTTTTATACCGACGCTATTCGTTCTATGGATTTAGCTTTTAGATTTAATGTTTTTAAACGTACACGATGCCTAGATCTTCTTTGGTTTCCGGTGCTAATAAATGCCAACTTGTTAAAGAAAACACTAGGGAACTTGGTCTTTGTGTGCTTCAGCGCCGTGTTTGGATGTACGTCCTGCGCAAGCCAGTAAAAGGCTGCGATAAAAGAACACAGCAAATGGATTTGCCCCATACCATTGGGACAATGTCGACATTTAGGGATATCCCACTCCTACCCTCAACTCCATTGCTGTGGGCTATGAATCAATGCATGGCACTGTACATATACCCACTTGGTAGTATTGTATTTTCGTTTATTCAAAACTAGCTGTCATAACGCAGCCAACGACAAAAGTGCGTAACTTATGGTTATACTGAAGGAGCTAGACTGAATAGATATGGATAATGTTCATATATATATATATATATATATATATATATATATACTGGTAGTCATGCTCATACAGGTGAGATTCAAAATACCGAACTTATTGAAACATTTTTACACGTCCGTCTGAAAACGAGTTGTCAAAGTTTACAAAGCCGCCTTATAACTCAACTAATACCTATGAATGGTTGGCAGTTACAACAGCCACCAGTGAGTAAGTAAGTATATTCTTTATTACGACCAACTGCTCATACCGCACTTTGGTTTATATGACATTTAAACAAGATCCTTGTCAAAAACGATTTCCTCGTTAGTTTGTCCGTCCTAGGGATAGGCTATTTCGGTCGCGCAGAGTATTGGCTAGGAAAGGGACCAGAAACCTGCAAGACCATGTCCGAGTCCAATGATTTCCCAACGACAAAACGACATTATAAAGCAGTGTCAACTTTGTGCAAGGGACCAAATCGCCACTGAAAAAATGAGCTGTTTTTATTCTTGGTCACCGAATGGTGAGCGTCAACTTTGAAAATACTTGCTTTTCAGACCGTCTCAGGGTTCAGTTTACTGCTTCCAATGTCTGCCTATGAGTAGCCATAAAGATCGATTTCCACTGCCTGTGTTGAAAGTGATAGGCCTATACTTAATTGATGAACATTATTACGCAGTTCGCAGCAGCTAGTGTTTCTGAGCTGTTAACAATGAAGAGAACAGAATTGAATTTTTATTATAATCTACACAAACTGTATGTTGTCACTATACTGTAACAGACATGTGAAACAAACTTAGAAATAGGCCTACAGTAAAATGCAAGGCTTTGAGCTTATGTTTTATGCTTTGAATATCAATTTGAGTAGCACGGCATACTGACCCTGCTTTACTACATGTTGATTGTTACATGTTTGTCTTTAGGCCTTCCCCATCATTCGATGCTCAGTATGACAAGGGGCCCGTGTATAAATAGCCTGGGCCTCCGGAAGCCCAGGAAGTAGTAGTGCAACTGTCTCTCGCTGGTGTTCCTATTACCTCCATTTGTCTAACATTGCAAGTGATACATGGCAAATAGACTGCAGGTTCCTATGGGCTTCCGTAGCACTGTCTTCGGCTGAGGTAATAAATCTGTCATTCCAGCCGTTAAACTTTGGTCGCGTTGAGCCATCCTAGGTGTTGATGTGTAATTAAGCGCAGTAAAACAGTAATAAATAATTGAAGAGACACTGCAAACCGAACGGCACAGGTCTGGCTAAAATAGGCCAATGCCCCAAACGGGGTATTGTGGACCAATGGCTTGCTAATGAAAATCATACCGGGTATTCAATGTGAAATTGATGTTCTTAACATCATTTGGCTTATAAATATGCAATAATGGACTTCACCTTCACCTATAAAGTCTGTCGAAAGACCTTTTAAGCAAGCTGGCTAAATTTCTGACTCATTCGTTAATTGTGACAAAATTTCAGATAGAATCTTAACCGCATTTGCCTGAAGCTAATCTAGTCTTTAAAACTTGGACGTTAAATTGCAGTTTTCGATACCATGCTTTTGAAGTCTAACAATTTGCATGGTGACTAGAAAATATGAATTTTGAGTTTAAAATGTATATGCGTATTTACTTTTTCACGCGGATCTTCTCGGTTTGAGTTCAAGGTATAGTTATATTCTTTGAAGTCCGTATCTAGTTGTATGGTGACTAAAATACTATCTCTGAGTTCAACGGTTAGATAAACTTATTCACCTTTGCACGAGGACTTCTCAGCTCGAGTTCAAAGCCCGATGGCGTTCTTTTGAAGTCTGGTTAGAGGTGTACTTAAACATTTGGTTTGAAAGGAAAGTACATGTATAGTTTGCCCGTGATAATTGAATGTTAATTGACAATTAGTAAAATAAGTTCTTGTAGAGTTTGCCGTGATTATTGAATGTTAATTGGCAATTAGTAAAACACGCTTGTGTAAACACTGTGCACTCAAAGCGATAGACCGCTAGATAAATAATGAAGTTTCCGAATATATATATAGGACATGATCACACCGGTATTTCATCATTCGAATCGAAAAAGTTGGAAGGTATAGGTCTCTCTTACGTTTATAGCCTACGTTAATTCTTTTTATCGGTCGAACAAAATTTACAATAATGTTTCGCAAGCTGTTCAAGAAACACAAGTCTTTGAAAAGCAAGAAAACAGTCGATGTGGAAGAGACGTCGACAAGAAATAATTCAGTCGTCGCTTTCATCAGACAATTCTTTTTAGGCTGCGTAAAATGGTCGACGGAAGAAAACGACAAAGTCGATCAACAGACGAAGAAACGAATTCAACCATCGGACAACGACGCAAAAGTAAACGATCCGTTCACAAGTTCAACATCTGCTGCTGAACAGAGAGAGACAGTCATCTTGGAAAAGAAAGAAATAACGAAGAAATTCAAATCGTCTCGTTCTGAGTGGTCGACCTTCGCAATAACCGAAACACCAAACGTCGTCATATATGACGCCACGACGATGACGACATTCTTCGAAGCAGACGACTCAATCGCCGAGTTAGACACAACGAAAGAACTCCCTTCTTTCACCTTCGATGAGTCCGAAGTTCCGAAGCTCGTGCCCGCAGTGATTCTTCAGAACAGTTTAGACCTCACTTATGTCACTGAACTGAATGAAAGCGTCTTTTCTGGTTATGGCTCTTTTGGTACGGAAAGCGTTGTCGACGAACTGGTGCTCAACTCAACCCAAGAGAAGCTGGATATCGACGATTCTACGATACAGTACGACGATGAATTGTGTTCGATCAGCTGCCTTTCTCCTACATCGTTCAACTTAAGCACTTCATCGTCATTTTATACAGACAGCTGCCTTGAAAGTTCGTATGTCGACGATCGTTCCACGAGTCGACTGAGTTGTTTTTCAGACGAATTGGACTCGTTCTTTGACATAAGTGTTCTGCAGAATGAACAGTATTTTTCGTATGTGCAAACAACGGATGTCTAATTACTTTCGTTGAAGAAATAAGACTCTTACTGTAAATCTTTTGTAAATATGTTTGAAACTCTGGTATAAATAGCGACATATAATATACTACTGACAAACTTACTGACTTGTTATTTTATAATAAATAAGCTAAGTCTTATATGATTGCCCGTTCTAAGACAGATAAATGTATTCGGGTTTTGAGAATAAGGCTGTCATGTATCGAATCAATGAGTTAGGCCTAACCATATTTTCAAGTTGCACGAAACTATTTAGAAAAAGTTCATTTTTTCATAATGTGTCTCACAAATTGTCAGTTTGGGTTACATGAAACTATTTGCAATAAATCAATTCAAGCCATATAAATTAGCATAGAATTACTTCGATGAGGATTTAATATACATAGGTCTGAGAAACAAAAGAAGGAGCTTAGACGGCCATGCAAATTCGATCAATTAAATCTCAGTCTTGCGATTAGTGAAGATATCGTAAAAAGCGCATTAAGATAAACATTTAATATTAGAAAAATATATTTCGTGATTTTAAAACAAAGAACTGCAAAATGAAAACAGACTCGTGAGCGTTCTGTGAGATGTTTTGTCGCCCCCTGGCGAAGTGGTTGGTACCCACTGGCTACTGCAGACTTGAAAGACCTCTTGCGGTGTCGTTCTTCGACAGACTCGATCGCCATCTAGCGGTGTCTTACTCGCTGGCGACTCGAGTGCCCCTAGTGGTGTGTGGTGGTACTCGAGCGTGCGTGGTGCATGACCCGAAGGTTGAACTGCCACAGACAGAAAGACAGACAATTTCTATACAATAGAGGACGCTGTCCTTCAGGCATATATACATGTGTCTAAGATCTTCTTGTCACCTATTAGGGCTTAATGTCTTAGTCAGTCACTCCATGCTATGCTTTTTTATAAATTCAACTTATCGAAAAGGGAACATACATTTGAAGAACTGTACTTCATTACACCGCTGCACAAATCCATTCTTCGTTCATTGTTCAAATATGAAGACATTGAAGACAGTGATGGGTGACAGAAAGATGTTAAATGACTTCGGTTCAGTTTTTCCCAAAATCTTCTCAGAAGACCGTTGCTTTCAGAATGCGTGAAAACGAATCAATTCTTCCAATTAAATCCGTTCACAGGTATCCCCTTGGAATGGAAGATCGTAATTTACCGGGGAGACTACTGTAACAAACGCTTCGAAAACATTATTAGCTTAGGGGAAGACATTCGTTAAGATCGGGGAACTTTTAGAAAATGTAGGCTTTTGCAGAAATCCTTCAAAATGATGTGTTGATGTTTCAAACAATAACAAGCTTAGAGACTAAAATGGAAAGGCACTCACAGTTGCCTCTACGAATTCAGTTCTGTCCAACTTCAGTAGAATACTCTGATCAAATATGCATAGGCTAAAGACCTGTTCTACCATGATCTTCATTTGTTTGTCTCTCTGTATCTGTGTCTGTATCTGTGTCTTCTGCTAGTATTATGTAGATGAGCCTATTTTGTGTCTGTCTGCCTATGGGTCTATATCTGTGTCTTACTGTGTGCGCGTCTGTCTGTAGATAATTAGATTGTCCTTCGTAGACTTCCGTTGTATGTCGGCGGATGGACCTTAACTTATGATTTCGTTTTGACGTGTTATCGCCTGAAAATCGGACATAAAGACTCGATATACGTCACTAGATTCAATTAGTTTTCACTTAATTAGATTGGATCGAATATGATTCATGACGATCACAGTAACGCTGACCGCAAACGAGGCCACCTATAATACATCTGGCCTAACACCGAGCAGTTAAAAGCCTTCAGCGATTCCATACGCCGTCCGATGCGATTAGCCCGTGACAAATTTCTGTGAAGTTGAAGTTCGCACGAAGCCATTGGAGTGACTCAGAGTTGCGCGAGACAAAGTTTGAATATAACCAGTCATTCGTCCAGCTAAAGAGTCAGTCAGTCAGTCAGTCAGTCAGTGTATATATTTTTTGTAGCTTTGTCTGTTTGTAACAGACAAACAAAACATGCCTCTATAATGTACAGAATAAAAAAACTAAAGCTACCAATGCCACTTTACCACACGGTGCATCAGTGAATTCGTCTTCTGGTGTAAGCCTATGATTTCTCAATTTCTGACTCTTTCTAAGCTCATTAGACAAAAGCCAATTAGTATGGCTACCGCTTATAATAAGCATGATATGCTTAATATTGTGCAACTGCGAAATTTCGAAGTAACTTAGGCAAAGCACGCAGGATGGCAGACGGGGAGAGGTCTTTGTGAGATCGCATTGGTCTTTGTGAGGTCATAGAATTGGTCTGCGTACGAGATCATAGAACTGCTCTGCTTACATTTTGCTAATCTTATAGTTTCGCTAAAACGTCTTCTAATTATAGACTTTCTATTGAATGAAAACTTGTCTTCATCCATATCTCCTGTAGTTATATTTGTGCTTGATGTTTTCATCTCCCACCCATGTTTCTTCTTATGCTCTCGTTCATGTTTCTTCTTATTTTCATTATCATCATGATCATCATCATCACCAATCATCATCATCAAAATCATAATCATCGTCGTCGTCGTCGTCATCGTCATCATAATCATAATCATCATTAGCAACAATGCCAACAGCAACGCTAACAGTAGAAGCCTCAGCTAAATTTTTACCTCCTCTTCAGCCTCCTCATCGTCATCATAATATTTTTCTTTTCCTCAGATTGTTATCTCCATATGCACTACTTCTTCTTCCGCTACTTCATCAAGGTCTTCTTCGTCTTTCTTTCCCTTCCGCCTGATTTTAATGCTTCACCGATGCAGCCTTCAACCTACTCCTCTCCCTTCTCCTTCTTTCCCGCTTATTCTCCCAAGACCCACCGTACATTAAATCAGCGCGAATCATCGGTGGCCACTAGAATCCGCCAGTCTTACCCAAACCAAACGGATACCTCCAATAAAATCGACCGATCTATGGCTTGCAACTGAAGGGTCAATATCCCGCCGACACTCCACATGGAAACACGTCCCAGACCTTAGATCTTCCGGGAGAGATAATTATAGATGGCCGGATGTCGACCGATTTAGACTAAAGAATAGTTTAGCGCCAATCGAATGAAGCCAAGCGCCGCATGAACAGATAGCAGCGCTGCAGCAGAGGAAATCACTCTGCGCTACTGCTACTGCCGCATATAATATGTATATGCTGCTGGTGGTGCTTTATATCTGCGCCAAGTCGACAGCAATCTAGTTTGTTTTATGTCTGTGCTGTACTGCGATCATGCTCGTAACTTAACCAGCCACCATATTTCCCCGAATTCTGATGCATACAATTATACATATCAGCATGTGTCTATGTGGGTTGGGCGTTTTAGTAAACGCACAATTACATAGATCCATATTTATATGCATGTGTAGGAAATACATATTAGATATTACACTAAATTATATATGTATAGGCAAATAGATAACCCTATTGTATATAATCTTATAGGTGTATTTGAAGTAGGTATTATTCAGTATAATTATACACTCTATATATGCGCATTCAGATACATATCTAAACATCTAATGGAAACGTAACAGAGAGAATGAACTGGAGATTTGCGTGGACCAATGAATGTTGTTGTGTGTGATGCATGATTCGATCCATGGTCCACTATAGGCTTAGTATATAATTGATAGAAGGTTGGACCGTAGTGCTCGTTTGTGAGGGATCTGTGTTGGACCACCCACTACAGAATTCCAGTAGGCCTAATTAGAAAAGCATTGCTGACATAAATAGGAAACTATAGTCTATCCCGCGCAGATCATCTGAACGCTAGTTCGGCTGCATCAAACCTTCTCGGGAAAGTCCTCTGTCGCACCCTGTTCTATAGCTATGGGACAATTAGTCATTAAAAACCATTGTCGACAAAACTGCCCTGATTTTAAGAACTTCCCAACCTGTCGCTGACCTTGACCGTGTGCAAAGATTAAGTGTCGACACTACAAGTGTACTACTTGGATCACGGACTTACACTATTAACAGTCTAATAGTGCAATCGGATTAGAACCTCCAACGCAGCACTAAAAGGCAAATCATTACCCTGTTCCTATGACTCTACATTTGTGCTGAAAAATGCCAAGTAGAGATTCACGATTACAATGTAACGATTACGATTTCGCTGATGATTGCGCTGCTTGGCACACTGCACAAAGCAGACAGCATAGACATTCATGTATACGCAAAAAACTGAAATTTACACCGCAGAAAGTCGTAATACGATAAAATACTGAAAGAATTTCGTGTTCGGCTGAGCTTGGAACTACCCTACAGAGCACAATATCCACTTGTATTTTATGGAAATCGGGCTCCAGTGCACAGCGGTTGGTAAAGAATCCTCGGTAACTGACGCTCGGTTAATTCTCCGTTCCCCATAAACTACGAAAATGACTGGGTAAAGAACGAGGTGGGGGCAATGGAGAGGCCTAAGGACGATGGCCTTCAAGCAGAGGCCGACCAGCAGCGGCCGACCAGGACAGGACATGCGCCGGGCAATTCCGACCAACGAGATGACGTAATAAAGGACGGTATTGGACGATAATTAAAGACGTCAGGGAAGTCATTGAGGGGCGGGACGAATCAAAGACCACCACCCAGGACGATTGCGTCGTTAATTAGCAGACATCAAAGGTGGCCGACTGTTGACAAGGCGGAGCGTGTGTGGAGCGATAGCAACGATTCAGAGGTCAATGAAAATATAAGGATACTACTTCCCGTTGACTGATCCATAACGACTGACCTCTGCAGAGATCAGATACTAGTGTGGGTTACAAAACAATTTGTCTGGCATTACATCGCCATCCGTATGTGTTCAGATATGAAGTAAACTTCAGATATATTTGACCTTGTACACTTTTGCAAGATAATCTAAAACGAACAGCGCAATACAGTAGGGCCTATATTACACTTAATTACAATCGAAATTGATTTATGAACTGCAAATGGCGCTAGATTATTTTTATTTATTTATTAAGTGCACAGCAAGAACTCCGTAGAAGAAACACAATACTAGTAAAACAATTTGTAGACATTATAACCAGTTAACGTGTAAACAGTTCAATGGTTACAGTTCATAAGCTGTAGGGTAACAACATATGAGCAGAAGAAGCAGAAACTCCTTATCAAGTCATCCCCATTAATAAAAGAACCAGATGGATAGAGTGGGCACTAGAACCAGTATAGTATGGCCACATCGGATAATCGGAAATACTAGATGTCAAAATATTAATCTAGTATAATGTAACAGAATTTTAATAGTATTGAGACTAGTAAAGAAGTATAAGTATATTTAGCAGGGTAAATAAATTCCATAATTTAGAAAAATGATACATGTACATGTAGCTCGAACCAAGGAAGAGAGTGTCCCAATTCTAGATTTACTATATACAATAGACTAATCGATAATAGTGATTCTTGCGTGTGTTGTATTGGCGAAGATCAGAATTATGTATCCATGTATACGCATTGGCGCCATCCAGTGGTCATGCATTTTGTCTTTAGCCTAACTGAGCACTGTTGTTTTAATGGAAGCTTTCGCCACACTCAATGTTGCACAGAAATGCAAATTTGAGACGCGGTTAGTCAGTCGCCAGGTGAAGATCTGTTTTATATCTAGATGTTTAAAAGCCAGTGAGCAATACTAAGTTTAGAGGCGTTTCTTGAAAAGAAGATAGAGAGAGAGAGCTGCTAGAGTTTGCGAAAAGGCTGAATTCAGCAACATGGAATGCATTAGACAAAAGACCCGTAGGCCTACCCGAAGACCACAGACTGCGTGGAGTTATGTTAGGATTTATTGCCGTTTTCTAAATATCGCTACTTACGATATTCTTACTGAACGCAAGATTGGGATTTAATTGATAGAGTTTTCATGGCCGTCTAAGACCTTTTTGTTTCTCCCCCTCAGTATATTAAATCATCGTCGAAGTAATTCTTTGCTAATTTATATGACTTGAATTGATTTATTGCCGTTTTGCACATTTTTTATGTAACTTAAACTGAAAATATGACTGAAAATGTGTCATATAGCCGGCTCGCGGTTCATTTCTGGCCCAGACAATGTTGTTATGGCTCGCGGAGCCATGCCGTGACGAATAATGAAGAACAAAAATTAAGATTTTATTAGCCTAATTTAACTGTTCTAATGCTAAAAATGCAGCGTCAGGCCAATAGATTTAAGTTTGCAAGCATTTTCTGGGGATTGAATCCCATATCCCTACTCCTGTTTTTTCTAAGGCGCCTTCGGTATCTTGGCAAAACACTTGCTGGAAAATATTGCCACTGGCTCACCAGTAGGCCACAAAAGGCTTAACACCCCTGGGCTAACTCATCGATTCGGTACATGAAGGCATTATTCTTAAAACTAGAATACACTTTTGCCTTCTAGAGACGGGCAAACACCTAGATTATTTATGATAAATAACAACATGTCAGTTAGTCAGTTAACAGCATATTATATTTTGCTATTTATTATAGACTTTCAAACATATTTACAAAACATTTACAATAAGAGTCTGTTTTCTTCAACGAAAAGTATTTAAACATCCGTTCTTTGCACATACGGAAAATACTGTTTATTCTGCAGAACACTTATGTCAAAGAACGAGTCTAATTCATCTGAAAAATAACTCAGTCGACTCGACGAACGATCGTCGACATACGTACTTTCAAGGCAGCTGTCTGTATAAAATGACGATGAAGTGCTTAAGTTGAACGATGCAGGAGAAAGGCAGCTGATCGAACACAATTCATCGTCGTACTGTATCGTAGAATCGTCGATATCCAGCTTCTCGTGGGTCGAGTTGAGCACCAGTTCGTCGAAAACGCTTTCCGGACGGAAAGAGCCATAATCAGAAAAGACGCTTTCATTCAGTTCAGAGACATAAGTGAGGTCTAAACTGTTCTGAAGAACAGGGCCGGCCTTAGGCACAGGCAAAGCAGGCAGTTGCCTGGGGCGCCAAGATCTAATGGGAAAAAAAAATCTTTTAACAGTTTTATGTTTTTCACTTTTTTAGCCATTTTTTCAATTACAATGATTATTTTCATTTGAATTCAAAACTTCCGATTATGGAACAAATTTAAAATAATTATTGATTCCATTGCACCTTTTCAAGTAATGCAATTTCAAAACCGCACAAATTTTATTTTAACGATTAACATTTAATTATTTCACGCCATTCTGTACTCTGTAGTCTGTGTCTGTAATATTAGTCCTGACCGTGCGTAAATCTGATGCCAACAATTGAAGAAATAGGCCTACTGTAGAATATTTAATCTATGTAGACTAATCTTTATTTGTTGACTGCTGAGCAGACATTGCAGTTGCATAAATTAGCTAAGTAGCCTAAAAATCTGTACATTTACATTTTAATAACAGTTTTCTTAAATAGGCGGCAGGCCTATATCTAAATCAATTTATAGTTTCGATCTGATAAAATTGAAATTTTTATTTAAACAATCATGTAAAGCCCTATGAAGCGTCAGAAGTAATTGGGTACTCAAAACTGTAAGAAAAAAAACAAGAAACAGAAGTTAGTATCAAAAAGAAAAAACGATGGCTTTCCAACTATTTCAACAAAATTGAAACTACTTTAGCTGTTAGCGTTAGCACCCAGTCATCTTCTAGAAATTCGTTAGTAATATAGCCTACTAACATTGCAGGCATGTGCTTTATTGTGTTTTGATAAACAGAAACTTGATGAAGAAAACAGATTTCTGATTAGGCCTACTTCAACAAAATAATGATTATTTTTTTAATACATATTTTTTGTCTTCTTTCAGTAATTCGAAATTTTCGGTAATATGAACTGTTTTTGCATTTTACCATTACCCAGAATTCAAATTATCCAAGGTTAAGTGTAGGCCTACTGATAAAAAATTTAATGAATGACTCAGTTGCGTAGGGCCTAATGTTCTGGCTGGTTCATCTTTGGTTGTGACGTGAAGTGGACCGTGGAGAGGGAATCGGAGGGCGCCAAATTTATGCTTTGCCTGGGGCGCCATTTGGGCTAGGGCCGGCCCTGCTGAAGAATCACTGCGGGAACGAGCTTTGGAACTTCGGACTCATCGAAGGTGAAAGAAGGGAGTTCTTTTGTTGTGTCTAATTCGGCGATTGAGTCGTCTGCTTCGAAGAATGTCGTCATCGTCGTGGCGTCATATATGACGACGTGTGGTGTGTCGGTTATTGCGAAGGTCGACCACTCAGAACGAGACGATTTGAATTTCTTCGTTATTTCTTTCTTTTCCAAGATGACTGTCTCTCTCTGTTCAGCAGCAGATGTTGAACTTGTTAACGGATCGTTTACTTTTGCTTCGTTGTCCGATGGTTGAACTCTTTTCTTCGTCTGTTGATCGAATTTGTCGTTTTCTTCCGTCGACCATTTCACGCATCCTAAAGAGAATTGTCTGAAGAAAGCGACGACTGAATTATTTCTTGTTGACGTCTCTTCCACATCGACTGTTTTCTTGCTTTTCAAAGACTTGTGTTTCTTCAACAGCTTGCGAAACATTATTGTAAATTTCGTTCGACCGATACAAACAATTAACGTAAGCTATTAAACGTAAGCAAGGCTGATGACTTCCAACTTCTTCGATGCGAATGATGAAGTACCGGTGTGATCAAGTCGTATTTATAGTCAGACGCTTCACTGCTTACCCAGCGGTCAATCACTTTGAGTGCTCACTGTTTACACAAGCGTGTTTTACTAATTGCCAATTAGCATTCAGTAGGCCTAATCACAGGCAAACAATACGTGCACCTACCTTTCTAATCAGATGAGTGTTTCAGTTTACCTCTAACCAGACTTCAAAAGAATGCTGTCTGGCTTTGAAATCGAACCGACAAAGTTCTCGTGCGAAGGTAAATAAGTTTATTTAACCTTTTAACTCAAAGATAGTATTTTAGTCACTACATCACTAGTCTTGCTATTGACTTCAAAGTATACGCAACTGTACTTTGAACTGAAACAGAGAAGGTCCGCCGGCAAACGTGAATACGGTTATCTACACTTTTAACTCCAAAATGATATTTTAGTCACCATGCAAATGGTTGGACTTCAAAAGAATGTCATCGAAAACTGAAATTATCCGCCAACCTTCTAACTATGCTGTTTAGCTTCTACCTAGAAAATTTTTACAATTGACGAACGTGTCACACATTTAGTTGGCCTACTTAAAGGGTGTTTCCTCAGACTGCATAGGTAAAGGACATTTCCATAATTACAGATTCCTAAGCGAAATGATGTCAAGAACACCAATTTCGCATCGACTATGATTTTCATGAGCAAGCCATTGGTCCACAAAACCCCGTTTGAGGCATTGGCCGATTTTAGTCAGACCCTGCGGTTTGCAGTATCTCATCAATTAGTTAGTGCTGTTTTACTACGCTTAGTTACACATCAACACCAAGGATGGATCAACGCGACCAAAGTTTAACGGGAGGAACGATGGATGTCCCACCTCAGACGAAGACAGTGCTACGGAAGACCACAGGAAACTGCAGTCTACTTATTTGTCGTGTATCACTTGTACTGTTAGAAAATGGAGGCAAGAGCAACAGTTCAGCGAGAGACAGTTGCACATGTCATTGTAACCGAAAGACTTTAAATTATCAGATGAACCTCTGAGACCTAATAAGATACCTGATCAATATCAGCCTCAATCAATTAGGCTATGGTTTAATTTGGTTTCTCGTTTTGCTCTGGCTTATTTTCATTATTTAAACCCTGACAGTAACTCGAGCTCCTTAAATTGGCAGCAGCCTTGGACACCTGCAATTTTTGTACACTGCGCTGTATACATGTACGTGTGCTGTCTCTTTGCATTGCGTACTTGGAAATGGATGTTTGCATTCTATTTTTCTTCGTCGTTACCACAACCACTAGCGTCGCCACATACTTCTTTTTCTTTCTCGCCGAAACTACTACTACTGCTACTGCTACTGCTACTGCTACTGCTACTGCTACTGCTACTGCTACTGCTACTGCTACTACTACTACTACTACTACTACTACTACTACTACTACTACTACTACTACTACTACTACTACTACTACTACTACTACTACTACTACTACTACTACTACTACTACTACTACTACTACTACTACTCAAGGCTTAAACAAAACTCATGCTGCGAAATATGACACGCTGCTTAAGGCTTTGTGGTCTAGTGCTCTAGTGGTTCGCTTCTTTGCATCTTTAATTAGGGTGTGGTAATGCAGATAAGGTAAGGTTATGTCACGAAAGGTGATGTGCCGTAAACTGAAGAAAGAAAGCAAGCTTTAAAAAGGTAAGTTGTGAAATGATTGTCAATTGATTTGAGCGCTCTCCTTGCGAGACGGAGTGTGGGGATTCGCGCCTCTGGACAGCCTTTTCTAACATTAAGCAAGAAGCCCTTTACTGCTCAGCACCTTCGATTGATGCTTTGCATGACGTTTTTGTCAGTACATCTATAAAGGTAAAGTAAAGGAAAGTAGGATCCGGAAGTTTGAAGTAGGTAAAGGTCAGGTAATGCAGGGTAAGGTTATCGGATGGAAAATAATGAAAAGACAGATGATCGAATCGCAAGTAGTGTTAAGAGAGATGATCGGTTGAGAAGTAATGTGAAGTGAGATGACTCGATGACAGGTTGTGTCAAGTGAGACAATAGAAGGTAAATAAGATCTGGTTGGGTATTTTTTCTTTTGAATTGCTTTCTACTTATAAGTTATTTTAATGTATAAGATTTTTCCTTCTTGCTTTGAGTCGTACCTACTTTTTCGTTTAGACAGGGTACTTCGTTTACCGTGATTAAATCTTGCTAGTGAGCATGCGGTCTTGCGGCAACTCTAGTGACGTGAAAGAATTTACTGCTACAGCTTAAAATGCGGTAGATTTTCTATGAACATCTCCGCGTGTATTAGCCATATAGCCTACATATAGGGTGAACATTTTTCTAAGTACATATAACTTGATGACTTGTGTTGTTTTAGATAGATGAACTATTGTCCTCTGTTTATTTATAATAAAAGAACAACGCGTCAGATAGTTAGTAAGATAATATATTTTGCTACATGATTCTAAATTTCAAACATATTTACACAGCATTTACATTAAGAGTCTCATTTCTTCAACGAAAAATAATCAAACATCCGTTCTTTGCACATACGAAAAATACTGTTCATTCTGCAGAACACTGATGTCGAAGAACTAGTCCAATTCGTCTGAAAAACAATTCATTCGACTCGAGGAACGATCGTCGACATACGTACTTTCAAGGCATCTGTCTGTATAAAACGACGGTGAAGTGCTCAAATTGAACGAAGCAGGAGAAAGGCAGCTGATCGAACACAATTCATCGTCGTACTGTATCGTAGAATCGTCGATATCCAGCTTCTCGTGGGTCGAGTTCAGCACCAGTTCGTCGAAAACGCTTTCCGTACCAAAAGAGCCATAATCAGAAGGGAGGCTTTCATTGAGTTCAGTGACATAAGTGAGGTCTAAACTGTTCTGAAGAATCACTGCGGGCACGAGCTCCGGAACTTCGGACTCATCGAAGGTGAAAGAAGGGAGTTCTTTCGTTGTGTCTAACTCGGCGATTGAGTCGTCTGCTTCGAAGAATGTCGTCATCGTCGTGGCGTCATATATGACGACGTGTGGTGTGTCGGTTATTGCGAAGGTCGACCACTCAGAACGAGTCGATTTGAATTTCTTCATAATTTCTTTCCTTTCCAAGATGACTGTCTGTCTATGTTCAGCAGCAGATGTTGAACTTGTTAACAGATCGTTTACTTTTGCTTCGTTGTCCGATGGTTGAACTCGTTTCTTCGTCTGTTGATCGACTTTGTCGTTTTCTTCCGTCGACCATTTACGCATCCTAAAAAGAATTGTCTGATGAAAGCGAAGACTGAATTATTTCTTGTTGACGTCTCTTCCACATCGACTGTTTTCTTGCTTTTCAAAGACTTGTGTTTCTTCAACAGCTTGCGAAACATTATTATAAATGTTGATCTACCGATACAAACAATTAACGTAAGCTATTAAACGTAAGCAAGGCTGATAACTTCGACTTCTTCGATGCGAATGTTGAAGTGCCGGTGTGATCAAGTCGTATTTATAGTCAGAAGCTTCATTGCTTACCCAGCGGTGAATCACTTTGAGTGAACACTGTTTACACAAACGTGTTTTACTAATTGCCAATTAGCATTCAGAAATCACAGGCAAACAATACGTGTAGGCTACCTACCTTTCTAATCAGATGAGTGTTTCAGTTTACCTCTAACCAGACTTCCAAAGAACGCCATCTAGCTTTGAACCCGAACCGACAAAGTTCTCGTGCGAAGGTAAATAAGTTCATTTAACCTTTTAACTCAGAGAGAGTATTTTAGTCACTACTCCACTACGATACGCAGCGTTGCCATTGGCCAGCGTTGTCATTGGCTGCAACAATAATGGGCGCGCTGCCTCGTTAAGCGTGCTATGTTGTAAAATGAACGCGGACTATTTTCAGAGTACACGTTATAGGATAGTAGATGGATATAGTAAAAAACTTTGTTTTTACGGGCTGTATTTTATTTCTTTTGAATTGTTTTCTACTTAAAAGTTATTTTCATGTATAAGATTTTTTCCTTCTTGCTTTGAGTCGTTCTTACATTTTCGTTTAGACTGGATACTACGTTTACCGCGATAAAGACAAAAAATTAAATCTTGTTAGTAAGCATGCGGTAAGTCGAGTGTCGTGAAAGAATTTACTGCTAGAGCACAAAGTGCGGTAGATTTTCTATGAACCTCTCCGTGTGTATTGGCTATATACAATTATACATATAGGTTAAACCTTTTGCTAAGTACTGATAACTTGTATTGTTGTTTTAGACAGATGAACTACTGTCCTTTATTTATTTATGTATAATTAAATAACAACGCGTCAGCTAGTTAGTAAGATAATATATTTAGCTAAACAATCCTAAAGTTCAAACATATTTACACAGCATTTACATTAGGAGTCTCATTTCATCAACGAATCTAATCAAACATATCTTTTATTACGGTAAGGTAGTGCAGATAGGGTAAGATAATGTCACATAAGGAGAGTTAAAGTAAAGAAAGCAAGGCAAGTTTTAAAAAAGGCAAGGTGTGAAAAGGTTGTCGGTTGATTTGAGCGCTCGCCTTGGAATACGGAATGTGGGGTTTCGCGCTTAACAGTTTTTTTGGAACCTTGAGTAAACCCTTAGCGAGTATTTGCTGCTGAGCACCATCGATTGCTGCTTTTTTCAAAGTACATATAAAAGTAATGTAAAGGAATTTAAGAATCGGCATGTTTAGGTATGTAAAGGCCAGGTAATGTCAAATAAGATGATTGGCTGGAAAGAAGTAATGTAATGTAGATGATTGGCTGTTAGGAAGTAATGTTAAGTGTGGTGATCGAATGGCAGGTAGTGTGAAGTGAAACTATGTGAGGTTAAACCAGATCTGGTTCGGTGCTTTTCTTTTGAGTTGATTTCTACTTATAAGGTATTGTCGTGCTACCCCCCAGGGCGCCTGTCCTAGCTCTACCAAAGTCCGGGCTATGTTTAGCTCTTCTTCTTCGTCTTCGGTATAGGACCTCCCTTGGGCGGGGTAAATAGGGTCATGGTCAGGTTGGAGGAAAGCGGCGGAGGCGTACCGGGAATCAGCCGGGTGGAAGACCAATCCACCTAAACTTTCAGGTAACGGAGTGCTTACTGATTCCCTTAATTGCTGGGGCTCCTTCCCTACCTTTTCAAACCAGGATGGCAGAGGCGAGCGGAAGGGACTTCGGTTGTACGTGGTTTCCGGTCTGGAAACGAAAGATTGGTCAGATCTACCAGGGTTCTTCGGTACCCTCTCACGACTATTTCCATTATTCAGTGCCGCCTGTATTACAGTCATCCGCTGCAGCAATTGCATCATTTCCTTCTGTAAATTTGCAGAGCTATAGGGACTGATCTCAGATATTTCTGGTGCTTCAACTTCTTCTTCTTCTTCAACTGTCTTACTACCTACTTCAATGGTCTCTGGTCTTCCCCTTCCCTGATCTGGGGCTGTCCTATCTGAAACAACACCTTTCGGTGGCGTAACCAATAACATGGTTTTATTCAAGTTTGACATTTCTATCTCATAGAGATTAATTTGCCACACCACAATGGCAGATAACACTAAATAAGATTTGACAGAAACTAAAAGAATTACGTGAATTATGCAATTTCACAATGCGCAGGGTTTCTGCTTATTTCTCAGATTATCAGTGATCTTTAAATCCAAGGAACAAAAATAGATAACCTTAACTTTACCGAATTTATAGAAATTCTACCACTAAAGTCTGTCTTATTCTTCCCGCTTTCTCTCTCAGGGGACGGGCCGTCTTTGTCAATACAAAAGGCGCTTTAAAAATCACCAGTTTCGGTCGGGAATACCAATTATTACTGACACTTATTCTACGCCTAATTAAACATCAAATTCTACGTAGAAAACCTAAAATGTCACTCTCATTAGAACCAAATCGCCTTATTCTTTCCCTCGAAACCCACGATCACACACAAACAAAAATGTCGGCCTTCTGTCTCAGACGCGTCCTTCTCCAAAGATCATAAATCTACAAGAGCCCAATAGCTCTATTCTTGCTTAGCGCAATAGATTGGCCGCAGGTTAATCTATTCCTGTCCAAGTAGGACGCTATATAAAAATTGTGAGGACCAGGGTCTTCACAGTATTTTATTGTATAAGGTTTTTTCATCTTGCTTTAAGTCGCACCTACTTTTTTCGCTTAGACAGAGTACTACGAGTACCGTGTTTAAGACAAAAACTTGAATTTTGCAAGTGGGCAGGCGGTGACTCGAGTCTCTATAGCGTAAAGTGAGGTAGATTTTGTCTTAACCTCTCAGTGTATATTAGCTAAATAGGATAAACGTTTTTCTAAGTAGGCCTACATACACCGTATTGTGGTGTTTTAGACAGATGAACTGCCCTCCTTTATTTGTTTTCAGAGACTTGAATTTGCTAAGCCTAAAACAGATAAGAAGTCTGCAAATAGGAGAATTCATTTATCGTTACGAACACAATTTATTACCCACTTCATTTGCAGGGTACTTCACTCTTGGATCCCAGATTCATGGTCACTTCACGAGCAGGGCTACATCATACCGTCCAGCAAAAGCGAGGACTAATACAAGAGAATTTAGTATTAGAGCTGCCGGACCATTACTCTGGAACTCCATTCCATTAGAAATTCGCTTATCCAAGACTCGACATGAATTTTAAAAAGGCTACGCTTCTTTCTCATAGATGAATAGCAATTGCCGCTATGAAAATCCATATCATTTATGAAGTATATGTACAAATCAACCTAAACCTGTTTGCACGTTGCACTGATCCTCGAGCGATTTAGTTAAGCTATATTAGATAAGTTTAGTTAAGCTACCCAATTTTATTGATTTCGTTTCCTTTCTTTTAGAATGGGAATACTTCTGCCCAGCCATCTGTTGAAACTATGATACTTGACGTGGTCGGGTGTCTCCATCTAGCGGGATGTCAATCCCTTAGGAGCCACCCATTGCTCCCGTTAATTACTCCTCCTCACTTACTTGCAATATAACTCATGTGTCATTACCGTTCTCAGTTACAATTACGTTGTTATTGACTGATTGTCACAAATGTAATCTTATGAGTTGTTATCGGCTGCAATAAAAAATATTGAATTGAATTGAATTGAATAAAAGAACAACGCGTCAGTTAGTTAATAGTATAATATATTTTGCTATATAATCCACAATTACAAACATATTTACACAGTATTTACATTAAGAGTCTCATTTCTTCAACGAAAACTAATCAAACATCCGTTCTTTGCACATACGAAAAATACTGTTCATCATTCTGCAAAACACTTATGTCAAAGAACGAGTCCAATTCGTCTGAAAAACAACTCAGTCGACTGGTGGAACGATCGTCGACATACGAACTTTCAATGCAACTGTCTGTATAAAACGACGGTGAAGTGCTCAAATTGAGCGATGCAGGAGAAAGGCAGCTGATCGAACACAATTTCTCGTCGTACTGTATCGTAGAATCGTCGATATCCAGCTTCACGTGGGTCGAGTTGAGCACCAGTTCGTCCAAAACGCTTTCCGGACGGAAAGAGCCATAACCAGAAGGGAGGCTTTCATTCAGTTCGGTGACATAAGTGAGATCTAAACTGTTCTGAAGAATCACTGCGGGCACGAGCTTCGGCACTTCGGATTCATCGAAGGTGAAAGAAGGGAGTTCTTTTGTTGTGTCTAACTCGGCGATTGAGTCGTCTGCTTCGAAGAATGTCGTCATCGTCGTGGCGTCATATATGACGACGTGTGGTGTGTCGGTTATTGCGAAGGTCGACCACTCAGAACGAGACGATTTGAATTTCTTCGTAATTTCTTTCCTTTCCAAGATGACTGTCTGTCTCTGTTCAGCAGCAGATGTTGATCTTGCTATCGGATCGTTTACTTTTGCGTCGTTGTCCGATGGTTGAACTCGTTTCTTCGTCTGTTGATCAATTTTGTCGTTTTCTTCCGTCGACCATTTTACGCAGCCTAAAAAGAATTGTCTGATGAAAGCGACGACTGAATTATTTCTTTTCGACGTCTCTTCCACATCGACTGTTTTCTTGCTTTTCAAAGACTTGTGTTTCTTGAACAACTTACGAAACATTATTGTAAATATTATTATGTTCGACCGATACAAACAATTAACGTAAGCTATTAAACGTAAGCAAGGCTGATAACTTCCAACTTCTTCGATGCGAATGATGAAGTGCTAGTGTGATCAAGTCGTATTTATAGTCAGAAGGTTCAATGCTTACACAGCGCTCAATCACTTTGAGTGTTCACTGTTACCACAAGCGTGTTTGTACTAATTGCCAATTAGCATTCAGTAATCACAGGCAAACAATACAATACGTGTACCTACCTTTCTAATCAAATGATTGTTTCAGTTTACCTCTAACCAGACTTCAAAAGAACGCCATCTAGCTTTGAACTCGAACCGACAAAGTTCTTGTGCGAAGGTAAATAAGTTTATTTAACCTTTTAACTCAAAGATAGTATTTTAGTCACTACGCCACTTGCTATTGACTTAAAAGTATGCAACTGTACTTTGAACTCAAAGCGAAAAGGTCCGCCGGGGCAAACGCAAATACGGTTATCTACACTTTTAACTCTAAATTGATATTTTAGTCACCATACAAATTGTTAGACTTCAACAGAATGGCATCGAAAACTGAAATTATCGGCTAACCGTCTAGTGATAAGATGCTGGTTAGCAGATGCTGTTTAACGTCTATCTTGAAAAATTATATAACTGACGAACATGTCAAACATTTAGTGGGCCTAATCAAAGGGTCTTTCGCCAGACTGCATGAGTAAAGGTCATATCCATAATAACATATTCCTAAGCTAAATGTTGTTATGAACATCACTTTCACATTGAATATGATATTCACGAGCAAGCCATTGCGCAGCATGAGAATTATAGTGTTCTATCTACGTTTTTGTTTACTTTTGAGTAAAGTACACAGTCCGATTCAGGGTAATTTGTTCTATCTTCGTGCAAAATGGCGTTTGTTGAAATGGCGCCTTTGCTGGGAAAAGAACAGAAGTATTTTATTCTATTTGCTTATTCTTAAAACTGATAGGTATTATAGTATTCTATGTGAGCCGCAACCAATTATATCCCAGAGATTTAATCACGTGGATATTACAGAACACGCTGTTTATTGATTTTTATATACATTGCCCAGGATTATTTTGTTCTATTACGGTCACGTGGTCTGAACGGCAAATTGTGATTCGCACATGCATATAGAACATTATAATAGTAAGCGTGTTCCGTTACATAAGGACAAAAAAAATTACATAAAGAGACAAAATGGAGAGAATAAGTCGAAAATAATGCACACAATAGGGCCTATACAATGATAGCAAGTATGACAGTTAAAATGATATTAAAAACATAGCGTTTTCTCTAAAATTATTATATAATGTACTTTTATAACTAATTACAGCGACAGTCATAATTCATTTCACTAATAATTATAATGTTCCATGTAATGACGAATCATGATAACATTTAATTGTATAGAGCTATTTCTGTAATATTTTGTTCTATTTGAACAAATTTCGAAAGTTGCCTTCAAATTAAGTTTTCTTACGCCAGAGGCTTCAATCGTCGTGATTGTTTAAAGTTGCCGATGTCAACATAAATGTTTTCTAAACATTCATTTTCGATTTTGTCCCACCAAACAGTTTTCAGTACTAAATTCTAAGCCACTAAACTTTCTTTTCCCATATTCTCCGTTTCGCCAAAAGTACGCATAGAACAGTCGACTTCTCAAGCGGCGCTTGGTCTACAAATTCCGTCTTGGGGGCATTGGCCGATTGTCAGCCAGACCATGCGGTTTGCAGCATCTCTTCAATTATTTAGTACAGTTTTACTGCGCTTAATTACACATCAACAACTAGAATGGCTCAACGCTCAACGAAGTTCAACGGGTAGAATGATGGATGTCGTACCTCAGACGAAGACAGTGCTACGGAAGCCCTTTGGAAACTGGTCTACTTATTTGTCGTGTATCACTTGTACTGTTAGAAAATGGAGCCAAGAGCAACAGTGCAGCGAGAGACAGTTGCACATGGCATTGTACCCAAAAGACTTCGATTCATCAGAGGAATTTCTTAGACCTAATGAGATACCTAACTAATATCAGCCTCAATCAATTAGGATATGACTTGATCTGGTTTTTCGTTTTACTCTGGCTTATTTTCATTATTCAGTCCTGGCAGTAACTCGAGCTTTCTTAAATTGGCAGCAGGCTTGCATACCTGCAAATTGTGTGCACTGCGCAGTATATATGTATGTGTGTTGTCTCTGTGCATTGCGTACTTGGAAATGGATGTTTGCATTTTATATTTCTTTCTCGTCACCACAAACACTAGCGTCACCACGTATTTCTTTTGCTTCTTTGCCGAAACTACAGCAACTATTATACTACTACTACTACTACTACTACTACTACTACTACTACTACTACTACTACTACTACTACTACTACTGCTACTGCTACTGCTACTGCTACTGCTACTGCTACTGCTACTGCTACTGCTGCTGCTGCTGCTGCTGCTGCTGCTGCTGCTGCTGCTGCTGCTGCTGCTGCTGCTGCTGCTGCTGCTGCTGCTACTACTACTACTACTAATAATAATAATATAATTACTACTATGATTAATGCTATTACTTCTAGAACTGCTGCGTGATCATTATTATAATCACCGTGATTAGAGTGAAAGAGTGCCGTAATACCTCACTCTCTGTTATTAGCAGACTAATATATACATGCGTTGAAAGCGGTGACAAGTGATCAGCAGACTGACGAATGGTTCCCTTGGAGCTTCCGCAGAATTCTTATCGGCTCAAGGCTTAAACAAAACTAATGTTGCGAAATATGACACGCTGCTAAAGGTTTTGTGGTCTAGTGCTCTAGTGGTTCGATTCTTTGCATCTTTAATTATGGTATGGTAATGCAGATAAGGTAAGATAATGTCACATAAGAAGATCTAAAGTAAAGAACGAAAGCAAGTTTAAAAAAATGTAAGTTGTGAAATGGTTGTCAATTGATTTGAGCGCTCTCCTTGCTAGATAGAGTGTGTGGATTCGCGCCTCTTAACAGTCTTTTCTAACATTAAGTAAGAAGTCCTTTACTGCTCAGCACCTTCGATTGATGCTTTACTTGACGTTTTTCTCAGTACATATAAAGGTAAAGTAAAGGAAAGTAAGATCCGGCAAGTTTGAAGTAGGTAAAGGTCAGGTAATGTAGCGTAAGGTGATCGGATGGAAAACAATGTAAAGTGAGATGATCGAAGCGGAAGTAGTATAAAGGGAAGTGATCGAATAGGAAGTAATGTGAAGTCAGATGATCGAATCGCAAGTAGTGTTAAGAGAGATGATCGGTTGAGAAGTAATGTGAAGTGAGATGATTAGATGGCAGGTTGTGTCAAGTGAGACAATGTAAGGTAAATAAGATCTGGTTGGGTATTAAATTTTTGTTCTTTTGAATTGTTTTCTATTTATGGGGTATTTCATTGTATCAGATTTTTTTCCTTCTTGCTTTGAGTCGTAGGCCTACCTACTGTTTCGTTTATCGCGTTTACCGCGATTAAGAAACAAAAATTAAATCTTGCTAGTAAGCATGCGGTAAGTCGAGTGTCGTGAAAGAATTTACTGCTAGAGGATAAAGTACGGTAGATTTTCTATGAACCTCTCCGTGTGTATTAGTCATATACATTTATAGGGTAAACGTTTTTCTAAGTACATATAACTTGTAGTGTTGTTTTAGAGAGATGAACTACTGTCCTTTATTTATTACTGGGTTCTACAAGTCCCTCAAGTCTTTTTTCTTTAGTCGTGGCTGGGCCGGGAGCGCTTCTGAGTAGCTTCTTGAAGAGGCGCTATATAAATGCTCAGAATGAATGAATTAATGAATTAATTTATTAATAATTAAATAACAACGCGTCAGTTAGTTACTAAGATAATATATTTTGCTACATAATTCTAGATTTCAAACATAATAATATTATTTACACAGCATTTACATTAAGAGTCTCATTTCTTCAACGAAAACTAATCAAACATCCGTTCTTTGCACATACGAAAAATACTGTTCATCATTCTGCAAAACACTTATGTCAAAGAACGAGTCCAATTCGTCTGAAAAACAACTCAGTCGACTGGTGGAACGATCGTCGACATACGAACTTTCAATGCAACTGTCTGTATAAAACGACGGTGAAGTGCTCAAATTGAGCGATGCAGGAGAAAGGCAGCTGATCGAACACAATTTCTCGTCGTACTGTATCGTAGAATCGTCGATATCCAGCTTCACGTGGGTCGAGTTGAGCACCAGTTCGTCCAAAACGCTTTCCGGACGGAAAGAGCCATAATCAGAAAAGACGCTTTCATTCAGTTCGGTGACATAAGTGAGGTCTAAACTGTTCTGAAGAATCACTGCGGGCACGAGCTTCGGAACTTCGGATTCATCGAAGGTGAAAGAAGGGAGTTCTTTTGTTGTGTCTAACTCGGCGATTGAGTCGTCTGCTTCGAAGAATGTCGTCATCGTCGTGGCGTCATATATGACGACGTGTGGTGTGTCGGGTATTGCGAAGGTCGACCACTCAGAACGAGACGATTTGAATTTCTTCGGAATTTCTTTCTTTTCCACGATGACTGTCTCTTTCCGTTCAGCAGCAGATGTTGAACTTGTTAACGGATCGCTTACTTTTGCTTCGTTGTCCGATGGTTGAACTCGTTTCTTCGTCTGTTGATCGACTTTGTCGTTTTCTTCCGTCGACCATTTTACGCAGCCTAAAAAGAATTGTCTGATGAAAGTGACGACTGAATTATTTCTTGTTGACGTCTCTTCTACATCGACCGTTTTCTTGCTTTTCAAAGACTTGTGTTTCTTCAACAGCTTGCGAAACATTATTCTAAATTTGTTCGACCGATACAAACAATTAACGTAAGCGATTAAACGTAAGCAAGGCTAATAACTTCCAACTTCTTCGACGCAAATGATGAAGTATCGGTGTGATCAAGTCGTATTTATAGTCAGAAGCTTCACTGCTTACCCAGCGCTCAATCACTTTGAGTGCTCACTGTTTACACAAGCGTGTTTTACTAATTGCCAATTAGTTTTTAGTAATCACAGGCAAACAATACACGTACTTACCTTTCTAATCAAATGAGTGTTTTAGTTTACCTCTAACCAGACTTCAAAAGAACGCCATCTACCTTTGAACCCGAACCGACAAATTTGTTGTGCGAAGGTAAATAAGTTCATTTAACCTTTTAACTCAGAGAGAGTATTTTAGTCACTACACCACTTGCTATTGACTTCAAAGTATGCAACTGTACTTTGAACTCAAACCGAGAAGGACCACCGGCAAACATAAATACGGTTATCTAAGTTTTAACTCTAAATTGATATTTAATTCAGCATACAAATGGTTGGACTTCAAAAGAATGGCATCGAAAACTGAAATTATCGGCCAACCTTCTTATTATAGGCTTCAGGCAGATGCTGTTTAGCTTCTATCTAGAAAATGCTTACAATTCGACGAACGTGTCACACATCTAGTTGGCTTACTTAAAGGGTCTTTCGCCAGACTGCGTAAGTGAACGTCATATCCATAATTACATATTCCTAAGCTAAATGTTGTTAAGAACATCACTTTCACATTGAATATTATTTTCATGTGCAAGCCATTGGTCTACAAATTCCGTCTTGGAAGCATTGGCCCATTGTCGGCCAGACCCTGCGGTTTACAGCATCTCTTCAATTATTTAGTACAGTTTTAAGGCTCTTAATTACAAATTCAACACCTAGGATGGATCAGCGCGACCAAAGTTTAACGGGTAGAATGACGGATGTCCTACATCAGACGAAGACAGTTCTACGAAAGACCATAGGAAACTGCAATCTATTTATTTGTCGTGTATCACTTGTACTGTTAGAAAATGGAGGCAAGAGCAACAGTGCAGCGAGAGACAGTTGCACATGGCACTGTAACCAAAAGACCTACAATAATCAGATGAATTTCTAAGACCTTGAAAACATAGGCTACCTTAGGGTGGTCCTTATTTTTAAACTTTCAAAATTCCACCGTCCCACCCTCCAAATAGGTTCTCCCTTGATAGAAACTAATTGGTATAAAATTTCTTTAATATTGGTCAATGTTTAGGGTATGCTCAATCCACTTGAACTTTTTGCTAATTTTTTGCAATCGCACAAACAAAAGGCTTCCGATATGATATGCTCAATCATTCGAGTGCAGTAGGGGTGTCCAGAAAAATGATACATTGAAGATTCCAACCGTTTCCTATTTTTCCCCATTATTCTATTCATATATTGTCTAGAAATATTTTTACAGAATTTAAAAATGTTATCCTGAGGTCCCTCAAAGCCTCCGAACATACCCTACTTAAACTCCCAGAACTGAAGGCGCCCATGCTTTTGTCTTTGGACTTGGGTCCATTGTCGATTTACTCTTTTTATAAAAAAAATTAACGAGGAGTTCAACTTCGATGAACTTTTTACTGTTTGTTTGTCTCAATGAGAGCTATATTCTGATAAAATTTAAATACTAAGTTCAAGGTCATTCAAGGTCATTTCAAGGTCATAAGAACTAAATCTATAAAAAATCGAAGAAAAATGATCAGCTCTCAGGCAATAATTGTTTAAATTGGTTATTTCTTTCTTGTATTTCTCGTCTTGATAAGGGCTACCTGTGATAAGAAACAAAGAGACCAAATGTAAGACGATCAAAAGTTATTTTAAGGACAAAAAGGTCAATTATATAGAAAAATCATGATCTGAAATTGACCTTTTGTCCTTAAAATAACTTTTGATCGTCTTACATTTGGTATTATTAAGCTATTTCAGCAAAGAAAAGACAAAGACATGAAAAATTGAATCGAATGCACTTTACATCTAAGTATATAGTAGATTCTTTAGCCTTGAGCCCCATGTACTTATTGGGATAGAAACTTTTTTAACCATTGGCAATTTCGCAGTTATACTTTTGTATAGCATCACAAAGAAGTGGATTGAGCATACCCTAAATGTGCACCAATCACAACCATTTTTGGCAGCAATAAGTTTCTACTGGGGGAGTATCAGATGAGAGGGTGGGAGCCAGTAAAATATTACAAAAATCTTTTCTCATGTTGCTAAGGACCACCCTAAGGCTACCTAATCAATATTAGCCTCGGTCAATTAGGCTATGACTTAATTTGGTTATTCGCAATGCTCTGGTGTATTTTAATCCGTTCGGAACTTGCCGTAACCAGAGATTCCTAAATTTGCACTCACTTGCAATAACGTAATTAGTGCACAATGCACAGTAGATGTATAGTGTTTCCGTGCATTGCCGACTTGGAAATTGATGTGTGCATTTTATTCTGTGTCGTCGTCATCAACGCAACAGCTATCGTCACCTACTAGACTACTTCTTTCTCTTCTGCGTCGAAACTACTACTGCCACTACTGCTGCTACTGCTACTGCTACTACTACTACTACTACTACCACTACCACTACTACTACTACTGCTAATACTTCTGCTACTACTACTACTGCAACTACTACTACCCCTACCACTACTACTACTACTACTACTACTACTACTACTACTACTACTACTACTACTACTACTACTACTACTACTACTACTACTACTACTACTACTACTACACTACTACTACTACTACTACTACTACTACTACTACCACTCCACTACCACTACTACTACTACCACTACCACTACTACTACCACTACTACTACCACTACTACTACTACTACTACTACTACTACTACTACTACTACTACTACTACAACAACTACTACTACTACTACTACTACTACTACTACTACAACAACTACTACTGCAACTACTACAATTATTAATACTATTACTACTAGTACTGCTGCGTGATCGTTATTAAAATCACCGTGATTAGAGTGAAAGGGTGCAGTAATACCTCACTCTCTGGTATTAGCAGACTAATAATACGCATGCGTTGAAAGCGGTGACAAGTGATCAGTAGTCTGATGAATGGGTACCTTGGGGCTTCCGCAGAATTTTTATCGGCTCAAGGCTTCAACAAAACTCATGCGGCGAAATCTGAAACCCTGCTTTAGGCTTTGTGGTCTAGTGCTCTAGTGGTTCGCTTCTTTGCATCTTTAATTAGGGTATGGTAATGCAGATAAGGTAAGGTACTGTCACATAGGAAGATGTAAAATAAAGAAAGAAAACAAGTTTAAAAAAGGTAAGTTGTGATATGGTTGTCAATTGATTTGAGCGCTCTCCTTACTCGACGGAGTGTGGGCATTCGCGCCTCTGAACAGTCTTTTCTAACATAAAGTAAGAAGCCCTTTACTGCTCAGCACCTTCGATTGATGCTTTACATGACGTTTTGCTCAGTACATATATTCATTTCATTCATTCATTTCAGATATTTATATAGCGCCCCTTCAAGAATTCTACTCAGAGGCGCTCCCGACTACAGCGCGGACACTGAATCGGAGTTTCACGCCGAAGCGCATGAGCAATTGCGAGTGAAGGACTTGCCCAGGGTCCCTACGCGGCGGCTTGAGGTAGATTCGAACCCGCAACCCTCCGGCTGCTAGGCACCAAACATACCCCCTTGAGGTGGATTCGAACCCGCAACCCTCCGGCTGCAAGGCACCGAACATACCCCTACACCACCGCGCCCCTTAAAGGTAAAGTAAAGGAAAGTAAGATCCGGCAAGTTTAAGTAGGCGAAGGTCAGGTAATTTAGCGTGAGGTGATCGGATGGAAAATAATGTGAAGTGAGATGATAGAATCGGAAGTAATATAAAGGGAGGTGATCGAATGGGAAGTAATGTGAAGTCAGATGATCGAATCGGAAGTAGTGTTAGGAGAGATGATCAGTTGAGAAGTAATGTGAAGTGAGATGATTGGATGGCAGGTTGTGTCAAGTGAGACAATGTAAGGTAAATAAGATCTGGTTGGGTATTAAATTTTTGTTCTTTTGAATTGTTTTCTACTTATGGGGTATTTTATTGTATAAGATTTTTTCCTTCCTACTTTTTCGTTTAGCATGTTTACCGCGATTAAGACAAAAAATTAAATCTTGCTAGTAAGCATGCGGTAAGTCGAGTGTCGTGAAAGAATTTACTGCCCGGACGTTTCCCCCCGAAGTGGACTGATGAAAATAATTCTCTACTTTAATAGAAGTTGGATTGACGAAAGAAATAATTTTTCTTAAATAGAAGCTGGATTGATGAAACAACTTCTATACTTAAATAGAAGTTTGATTGATAAATAAATTCTTTGGCGAAATAAAAGCTGGATTTATGAAAGAAATTCGTCTTTTCAATAGAAATTGGATTGATGAAAAATAATCTCTGCTTAAATAGAAGTTGGAATGATGAAAGAAGTCCTTTGCTTCAATAGAAGTTGGATTAATAACAGTTATCATGGACAATGATAGAGTTACCTACTTACTGCTGGGGGAATGTCCGGGGAATTATACGGGGGGAATTGTCAGGATACCCATATAGGGCAAGCGTTTTTCTAAGTGCATATAACTTGTAGTCTGGTTTTAAATCGATTAACTATTGTCCTTTATTTATTTATGATTAAATAACAACGCGTCAGCTAGTTAGTCAGAAAATATATTTTGCTAAATAATCCTAAATTTCAAACATATTTACACAGTATTTACATAAAAAGTCTGATTTCTTCAACGAAAACTAATCAAACATCCGTTGTTTGCACATACGAAAAATATTGTTCATTCTGCAGAACACTTATGTCAAAGAACGAGTCCAATTCGTCTGAAAAATAACTCAGTCGACTCCTGGAACATTCGTCGACATACGAACTATCAATGCAGCTGTCTGTATAAAATGACGATGAAGTGCTCAAGTTGAAAGATGCAGGAGAAAGGCAGCTGATCGAACACAATTCATCGTCGTACTGTATCGTAGAATCGTCGATATCCAGCTTCTCGTGGGTCGAGTTGAGCACCAGTTCGTCGAAAACGCTTTCCGTACTAAAAGAGCCATAATCAGAAGGAAGGCTTTCATTCAGTTCAGTGACATAAGTGAGGTCTAAACTGTTCTGAAAATTCACTGCAGGTACGAGCTCCGGAACTTCGGACTCATCGAAGGTGAAAGAAGGGAGTTCTTTCGTTGTGTCTAACTCGGCGATTGAGTCGTCTGCTTCGAAGAACGTCGTCATCGTCGTGGCGTCATATATGACGACGTGTGGTGTGTCGGTTAATGCGATGGTCGACCACTCAGAACGAGACGATTTTAATTTCTTCGTAATTTCTTTGTTTTCCAAGATGACTGTCTCTCTCTGTTCAGTAGCAGATGTTGAACTTGTCAACGGATCGCTTACTTTTGCTTCGTTGTCCGATGGTTGAACTCGTTTCTTCGTCTGTTGATCGACTTTGTCGTTTTCTTCCGTCGACCATTTTACGCAGCCTAAAAAGAATTGTCTGATGAAAGCGACGACTGAATTGCCAATTAGCATTTCCTGTTGACGTCTCTTCCACATCGACTGTTTTCTTGCTTTTCAAAGACTTGTGTTTCTTCAACAGCTTGCGAAACATTATTGCAAAGTTTGTTCGACCGATACAAACAACTAACGTAAGCTATTAAAACGTAAGCAAGGCTGATAACTTCCAACTTCTTCGATGCGAATGATGAAGTACCGGTGTGATCAAGTCGTATTTATAGTCAGAAGCTTCATTGCTTACCCAGCGCTCAATCACTTTGAGTGCTCACTGTTTACACAAACGTGTTTTACTAATTGCCAATTAGCATTCAGTAATCACAGGCAAACTATACATGTAGGTCTACTTACCTTTCTAATCAAATGAGTGTTTTAGTTTACCTCTAAGAGTCTAACCAGACTTCAAAAGAACGCCATCTAGCTTTGAACTCGAACCGACAAAGTTCTCGTGCTACGGTACATAAGTTTATTTAACCTTGTAACTCAAAGATAGGATTTTAGTCACTACACCACTTGCTATTGACTTCAAAGTATGCAACTGTACTTTGAACTCAAACCGAGAAGGTCCGCCGGCAAACGTAAATACGGTTATCTACACTTTTAACTCTAACTTGATATTTAATTCAGCATACAAAATGTTAGACTTCAAGAGAATGGCATCGAAAACTGAAATTATCCGCCAACCTTCTAATGATAAACTTCAGGCAGAAGCTGTTTAGCTTGTATCTCGAAATTTTTTTTATTGACGAACGTGTCACACATTTAGTTGGCCATCTTAAAGGGTCTTTCGCCAGACTGCATAGGTAAAGGTCATATCCATAATTACATATTCCTAAGATAAATGTTGTTAATAACATCACTTTCACATTGAATATGATTTTCATGGGCAAGCCATTGGTCCAGGAATCACGTTTGGGGGCATAGGCCGATTTTTAGACAGACCCTGCGGTTTGCATTACTTCTTGGGACATCACTTGGGAGTTGTTGATTGTTTATATGTTTCCTTGCAGCAAATATATCAATGTATGAAATGCTGCAGAATGCGGCTGAAATGCAATAAAAGATTTAATTTCTAGAATTATCGATTTCCAATCTGACCGTTTGTAGGGGAGACAGTGCTATATGTTACAATTCCCACTTTTAGTAAATTGGCTGTTCCTCAGTCTGAGTTTTTAATTCGGGGTTTAGTACTTCATTATGTTACACAGAAATTGGTCGCAGTAGAGTTAACAGTGCAGCGAGATTTTGTTGCAATATTGGCATTAGGTGAGCTACTGGAATGTAACAAATAACCCCGATGGAGGGGTTACATGTTACATTCCCCGGGGTTGCAATGACCTTGTGAAGATAGGCTACCTAATCAATATTAGACTCACGAACAATATAGGCTATATGACTTAATCGCAATGCTCTGTTTTTTAACTGAATCTATTCGGGACTTTCGGAGCAGATTTCTTCGGCGCAGATTTCTTTCCTGGTGTTGGCACTCATACTTGTAGATCCATTCTTCGCTAGTTTATTGCTTAAGCACAATGCACCTGGGTCGACTCGTTTCTTTTTGTTTCGATGTGCCTCGGCCAGTGCGTTTTTCACTGGAGTGTCGGTCAGTATCGAAGATTTACCACGCTTTCGACCACCTGGTTTCTGCACTCGAGGCTCAGCAACAGGGAATGGTCGAATGATCTGTGGTGTGATGTGACAATACTGATATAATATCTAATACTTTTCTTTAATAAGCGCCTGACAAACGCACTGCGCTGTACATTTACATGTTATGCAATTGAAATCTTAACTACTAACAGAACAGACAGCCTGCAATACAACGGCGCTAATAGCAGCCTACAAAGCATATCCGCCCAACGGGGGCTCGAACTCGGTACCTCTCGGTCTCTGTGCCAGATGTTATCCAAAGCGCCACGGATCAGTCACAGCACCACTTCCTGAACAAACAATAACCTAGTGCCCGTTGCAGTTACAGGGTAGCCTACAGCCTAATCATAATGACATAGCAATCAAGACTTATTGGCCTACATAGGCCAATAAGCCAATAGCACAAGTTAATAATACGGGGCTATATGTTACAAATGTAACATATAGCCCCTAGGCACATCTTCGCAAACAACAAGCTTTTACACATAAAACGGTCAAGCTACATCGCTAGTAATATTCTGTTTATAAACACATATCACCATACCACCAACACGCAGAATATGACAACCGAAGTACTAAAACTGGCCGCAGAAATAACAAAAATGCGCACTTACCTCTGAAAAAAATATCTGCTCAAAAAACGTTTATTTGCCCTAAATTGATCACGCTGTCAAATATATCAACAGCTCCGCCATTATACCTGCAGGCTAACTGTGCGCATGCGCTAGAACATAGATATTTACTACAAATAAGTAAACACCATAGATATTATCGTATAACATATAACCCCCTGTAACATATAGCCCCGGTCTCCCCTAATTATAATTATCAACGAAAATAAAAGTCAGTACTATGTCTTTGCAGCAAATAATATTGCTAACATGATATAACTACTGTCTGTGTATATTGGTAAATTAATATACTTATCATTAATTTAAGATTTCAAGACGTTATGCGTATTTTCTAACCGATCGCACTATAGAGTGAAAGGGTAACAGAGGGAGGGTCCGTGAGCACCGTCTTCCAATTGGAGTAGGAAGCTGAAATTTTGCCAGAATTATACTATTAACAGGTGTAAAAAACTGGGGTATCTTGGACGCCTAGCTTGAACTTCTTTTTTACCATGTGACTATGAACCACCCTACTGAGGGCGCCTTGTCATACTGAGCATCGAATGATGGGGAAACCGTAAAGCCATACCAATCAACTTTTAGTGAAGCAGGTCATTGTGCTGTGCTGCTCAAATTGATATTCAACGCATACAATATAACTTCAAAGCCTTGCATTTTACTATATCTATGGTTGTTTCACATGTTTGTTACAGTATATTGACAGCATACAGTTTGCGTAAATTATGATAAAAATTCGATTCTGTTCTCTTCTCAGAAACACTAACAGCCAGGAACTGCGTAATAATGTTCCTCAAATGAAATCAATTTAAGCATAGACCTATCACTTTCAACACAGGCAATGAAAATCGATCTTTATGGTTACTCATAGGCAGACATTGGAGGCAGTAAATTGAACCTTGAGACGGGCTGAAAAGGAAGCATTTTCTAAGTTGACGCTCAACATTCGGTGGCCAAGAATAAAAAGAGCTTATTTTTTCAGTGGCGATTTTATCCATTGCACAAAGTTGACTGTGCTTTATAATGTGGTTTTGACGTTGGGAAATCATTGGACTCGGACATGGTCTTGCAGGTTTCTGGTACTTTTCCGAGCCAATACTCTGCATGACCGAATTATCCCAAGGACGGACAAACTTACGAGGAAAACGTTTTGAGATGGATGCTTTATCATGTTTAAATGTCATGTGAGCCAAAGTGTGGTATAAGCAGTTGGTCGTAATAAAGAATATACTTACTTACTCAGTGGTGGCTGCTGTAACTGGCAACCATTTATAGGTATCAGTTGAGTGACAAGGCGGCTTTGTAAACTTTGACAACTCGTTTTCAGACGGACGTATAACAATTGTTTCAATAGGTTTAATATTGTGACTCTCACCTGCATTATCGTGACTAACATATGGGTATTAGACAGTGCAGTGCCATGCATGTATTAAATAAACGAATTTAAGTAAGTAAGCATGTATTCACACCCACAGTTAGCAATGGAGTTGAGGGTAGGAGTGGAATATCTCTAAATGTCGACATTGTCCCAATGGTATCAGGCAAATCCATTTGTTTGTGCTGTTTTATCGCAGTCTAATCCATTTGCTGTGCTCCTTTATAGCAGTCTTTTACTGACTTACGCAGGAAGTGCATCTAAACACGGCGCACGAAGACCAATACCTCAGCATTTTCTTTTAGAAGTTGACATTAAATCTAAAAGTTACATCCATAGAACGAATAGCGTCGGTATAACAAGAAAATGTGACCTAGGCATAGAGTATAGTGATCGAAGGAAGTGCATCGAAAGATAAACAGCAGTTGACTGACATTTCAAATTTGCAGTTTGCTTGGTGCTTTGTGCAAATTCTTGCTTGCACTGAAACTAATGGCTATTTCTTATAAACAAATAATTATTTGTTGTAATAAATTCTGTCTGTCCTGCAGCATTCAGACTCCGGTCGGGGGGCCCCTGTAAGCGGGGCCCCATGCTAAAGCATATTGAGCATACTGCTTAATCCGGCCCTGCTTCCACTAACATGACTACTATTAGTACTAGTCCTGTTTCGTGATCATCAAATTGGCACCACATTTTAGTGCAATTTGTGCACAGGATAATATGTTTACAGTTTTGCATCCTCGTTATTTTTTAAAGATTTATTCACATATATTCAGGAATGAATTTTAGTGAACAAGCTGTATGGGACATCGTGTGGAATTTGCGTCTATAGCGTAGGCTACAGTTTGTTAGATTTTATCTGAAATTCTCCGTTTATATTATTACAGGATAAACTTGTTCAGACAAGATTCGAATATACTGGGTAAAGTACTACTGTCTATAGTTCGCAGTTTTACTCCACGGCGCTTACAAGAACGTAATCTCCGTGAAATACAGTAGGCTATAATTCGCAGTAACTGTACAATGTACATTAATTATATGACAACCGACATTCTCGGGAAAAAATCGAAGATAAAAGTAACATCCGTGATTATAATAATTATATATTTATATTGATTATATTTATATGTGTTTTATCTGCATAGGAGACATAGATTCAGAGACAACAACAGATGCAGATACATAAATCGAGCTAGACTGTGTCAGAGGCAGTCAGATACAAATTATAATATGATTATTGGGGAGTCCGGTGGCGCGTTGGATATCTGGCAGCGAGAGGTACCGAGTTCGACGTTAATTTGCTTTGTTAATTAGCGCCGTGTATTAAGCTGTCTGTTCTGTTAGTAGTTAACTAGTTAAGATTGTTTCAATTATAACATAAATGTACAGCGCAGTGCGTTTGAGAGGCGCTAAATTAAAGGATATTATTATTATTATTATTATTATTAATTCGATTATTATATTAAATTATTATTATTATTATTATTATAATTATGTAGAATTAGACTATGCCACTACGCACAAGAAACTATGAGTAGGCCTACAGTCGATATAAGACAGTGAAAACAGACTAAGTGATCGGCATATTTAGACGATACACTTCAAATTTATCTGTAGTATTTATCGCTTTTGTCAAATGTTGTACATGCTGTCTAACAAGATAATTTGCATGCATATCGAACTCTGTAAGTACATAATTGATTATATTTATATGTGTTTTATCTGCATAGGAGACATAGATTCAGAGACAACAACAGATGCAGATACATAAATCGAGCTAGACTGTGTCAGAGGCAGTCAGATACAAAACAATCAGAGACAGAGGTAGAGACAGAAATGGGCATCGACAAAGATACAGATAGTAGGAGAGGCACACATATGTTTGTGCACGAGAAATCAGATAGATCGCGTGGGAAGAAGGAAGCGCAGAGTAGTAAATGCCAATCGGTTGTATATGGTTGATGTCTTTTATGTCGACAGACGCCGGAACAAAGCCAAAGACAACAGAAGACAGACAGAGACAGAGATACAAGTATATAGAAACATCTGAAGACAGAGACAATCGAAGCCAGTGATATAGAGACTATGAGAGAAAGAGAAAGACATATAGGAGCAATCACGTAGAAAGAGGCTGAGAGATAGACAGAGGCAGAGAGAAAGAGGCAGAGATAGAGGCAGAGAGACATCAAGAGGCTGAGAGATAGGCAGACACAGAGAGACAGAAATAGAGATAAAGCAACAGAAAGGGAAAGGCAGTGGCAGGAGAAGAGGGAGAGATCGATGTTGGTCAATATGTGTGGAGGAGGGGAGCCAAGTGAGTTACTGGATGGCTGAGTTCCGTCTGAATCAGCCAGTCGTCGTCAGCGTGAATCAAAGGCAAATCGGACAACTCGATCGATTAGAAATATATGTCTACCATCACCACGAAGACAACCACCAACTCCCGCTCCGCTCTCGTATACCCATCCTCCTTCTTTTCTCCTCTCCATCTTCTTTGCTCTTTCTTTTCTGTTATTCTGTTGCTCCGATTTCGCTCCATATTTCGTCTTAATCCCTTTTCCCATGCATCCCTTTCCCCGTACATTCCTTTTTCCAATGCATTCCTCTCCCATACATTCCTTTTCCCCATGCATTCATTTTTCCAATGCATTCCTCCCCCATGCATTCCTTCTTCCAATGCATTCCTCCCCCATGCATTCCTTTACCCATGCATTCCTTTTTCCAATGCATTACTTTCCCCATACATTCCTTTCCCCTCTGCAATCCTTCTCCCACGCATTCCTCTTTCCTATGCATTCCTTTCCCCATTTATTCCATTTACTCATGTATTCCTTTCCCATGCATTCACTTCTACTTCCTTCTCCTCCTCCTCAACTACTTGGTGCACTCCACTTCATCTTCCTCCCCTTCTCCTCCTCCTCCTCTTCCTTTTCAAACTTTTCCTTTTCTCTTCACCTTTCCTCTTCTTTAACGTCTCTTCGATTCACTCAATTGGATCGATTAATTTCCTCAGACGACACAGAAACCTACAAACCTACAAACCACTTGCTTTCTTCTTGTCCTACCATTCTTACTACGTATTTATTAAACGGCGCTATCAAATCACCAAACATCAGTCGACGCCGCTGAGCAATCCTGAGTGAAGAACTTGCTCAATGTCCACATACAGAGTATCGTCTCAGTAGAGGTTCGAACCCGTACCCTCGGTGTTACCAGACGAGCGCTATAACCCACCGACTACCGTGTCCCATAATCTGCCCACCCCAACCCCAGATGACCATCTCGATCTGCATCGGCGGTTGTATTTGATGACGGGCGGTGTCCTTTGATCATGGTCCGACCACCCATAACGTAGCCTTAAATCGCCTCATTGGCCACTACCATCGCCCACCATTAATGGCCCCCAAGCGTAGATCCCTTCGACTTCATGACCCGTGGCGCAATAGAAGTTAGAATCGATCGTGGAACTGGTTTATTAAAACCTTCGTTGGAGGTCGCACGTTTCTTCGTGCAGTTTTCAGTGCAACTGAGGCAGATAGTGTAGAATTGGTATTGAGGTAGATAGTGCAGTGGTCAGCGTGATGGACTGTCAATCTAGAGGTCAGAGGTTTAAAATTCAAATCACTACCAGGGAAATAATTTGGTTCGAGATTCCTGCTCCACCTGCGCCTCTATCCAACTCAGCTATACGATTACACTGACCGTGCACGGTCGGTGGGAAGCTTAGCTGAGACAGCGAGGGAGAGGACTGGCCATCCGCCCTCAAATGCCGAAGTTAAGCAAATAAAGTCCTGAGTGGCCGAGTGGGTTGGTAGCCCGCTCTCCATGCCGGCGGCCCGGGTTCGATTCCTGGTCGGTCGGTTTACCAGAGATTAATTTCTCGGATCTTTACTACGGGTGGCTCGGTCGCAATATAAACGTGGAGTACGAGGTTGCTTTCTGCCTCCGACACTAATCATCTTCGATATGAAAAAGTGTCGTTAAGCCGAAGTACAACAATAAAGTCGCTAACATTTCATACCCATGGCTGCCTAAAGACCTAACTTAAGATGAAAACTGTTTACTTGTAAATGCACTGTTCGAAAGGTTAACAATAAATGATGATTGATTGATTGACTGAAAGGACTGCTCTCCTCTTCTTCCTGTAGTCTGGGTAGCTAGGCTGTTGAAACAGATTTCTGCTCTAACCCGACTCTTCTGTTGGCGTATTTGCTGAGCAGTGAAACGTTGACCCTTTGGAGATAGAATAATCCCAGAGCGCAATATGCGACAGTCAATGCGTTGTTTAGCCATACTGATCTCATGCTGGCAAAGTAGTCTACTGTATTAATATTTTTATTATTGTCGTTATTATAGTTGTCATTTTTATTACAATCATTATTATTACTAATAAAAAAATGTATTATGTATAAAATGTATTATAAAAATGACATTTTTGCTATCATCATCATCGTCGTCGTCATCGTCATCATTATTATGATCATTATCGTTACCAATTTAGGCTATTATTATTTGTATTATTATTATTATTATTATTATTATTATTATTATTATTATTATTATTATTATTATTATTATGATGATTATGATGATGATGATCATGATGATGATCATCATCCTCATCCTCATCCTCATCATCATCATCATCATCATCGTCATCATCATCATTATTATTATTTCCCCGATGTACATAATGATCCTCGGGATTATACAAACTAGGGCGTTGTTCTTCGTAGATGGTTTTGATGCTTATTACTACTACTGCTACTATTATTTTGCTCAAAGGTATTATGCTGCCAATGACTATTGAATAATAAAAAAGTAAATCATTCCCGAGAGGAGTCATGTATCTGGTATACGACTGTAACTAGTCAATATCCGGCGACGGTGCCAGGGTTCAGTGAAAAGCGACGGCAATAAAAGCGCTGGCTTACTATTGTTGCGAGGCTTCTTTAAAAGAGATGGCTGATATTCTTTTGAGTCACTGGAAATGCAGGAAGAAACCGGCCAAGGTTCGTGAGAAGACAATGCCAATGTTTCGAACTGGGTCAAACGTGTCTCAAAGGCCAGTGTATAAACAAAATTATGGATGTGTTTCAGTTAGCCGTGTTTTGCTCATTTTCTGGCAACAACAAGTTGTTATCATTACTTCATTGTAATAATAATAATGATGATTATGATTGATTATGATGATTATAATGATGATTATGATGATTATGATGATAATGATGATGATGATGATGATGATGATGATGATGATGATGATGATGATGATGATGATGATGATAATTATAATGATGATGATGATGACGACGACGACGATGATGACGACGATGACGATGATGATGAAAGTGACAATTATATTGATAATGACAACGATAGTAATAGTGATAGTGATAATGAAGATGATAATAGTAATAATTATTATATTCTCATGCTATCTCGTTCTGTGACTTGCATAGTGGTCTCATTTTTACAGAGTAAAAACTCCTAGTCTATTTATTGCACCAAATGGAACAGTTTACAATCCAAAAGTTAAGATTTGAGGTATAGCACAGTATTAGTCAGTTGAAAGCCACTACGTTATGTAAGAGAAAATAGCCGTATAATTGAATTTGTTTCTAATATTATAATTTTAGAAATATGTAAAAGAAATTGTACGTTAAATTCCCCATGTTAGAAAGCGTTTGTGAGAGGAGCCACTCTGAGTGCCTAACTCGGCAAACACATTGTTGTCACAATGCAAGAACTCGCAATCCTCACCTCAGACAAATAACTTTAAAACCGAGAGTAGTTTTGCACCATGGCAGAAATAATCTGTAAGAACGTTCCTTTCACGTCCATGATTCATGCCATGCAATTGTTTTATCACGTCTTAAAATTTTTAATGTAATTTCAACTGTGGCGATAATATTAAAAACCATCATTTGTCTGTTTTGTGCTGGAAATTGCACGACATCCGACTGGTTTTGTTTTTGCGTTACAAATATTTAAGAGAAGTGCACGCTAAATACCCCAGAAGCGTAAATGTCCGCTCGCTATGTCAGTAGAATTATTAAGTGAACGTACTTGTCACAATGAGAACGGCCCTCACATAGGCAAATACTAAATGGGGCTGTATTTTTGTGCATGGCAAATTTTAAATGTTAGGAGATTCATATACGTAGTGGCAATTGTCTTGGCCGGCCTCAGATTTTAATGGCGTTCGTTTTATGTGGAGGTGAATTACTGATCGATTGGCCGGAAATCGCCACCGCTGCCTATTTAGGCCTAATGGGCGTTACTGATAAGAGAAGTGTCTGAATGCAAATAACAAATGTCCTTTCTATACCATAGAATTAATAAGTGAACGTTTCAATGAAACGGCCACCTAGGCAAATACCGATGGGGCTGTATTTTTTTGCATTTAAATTTTAAATTTAGGAGAACATTTGCTATAGCGGCAGTATGGCCTCGCCCGTTCAATATTTGCCATGATAGCGGCCGTTTCATTAAAGTACGTTCACTTAATAATTCTATGGTACAGCAGAGGACAAATACTAATCATGAAAGAGGGGCCAAGCTTATTATAACCTGCATGCACCAGCTTTTCTTGGCTTCTGGTGCACTGCACTTGCTGTTGCATGATTGTAACTTAAAACCGGTTCTGTACAATAAACAAATTCAAAATTAAAACAAGGTAAGGTCCGTTTGCGGATCGTTCTAGCCAGAGATTCATATCTCTGAAATGGGTATACTATCAGTATGGGGTGCTCGATAGTGTAGTGGCAAGCGCGCTGGACTGCAAACCGAGAGCTCGGGATTCAAATCCCAGCTATGGCAGAACATTTGGTTCCAGATTTCTGTTCCACCAGCACCCCCTAGCCAACTCAGCTATGATGAGTATACTGACCGTAACTTGCGGTGGGAAGATGAGACGGCGAGGGAGAGGATTGGCCACCGCCCTCATACATATGCCGAGGGTAAGAAAATGAAGTCGCTAACACTTCACACCCATGGCTGCCTCATGACTGGCTTAAGGGATTGCTCTTCTTCTCTTCTTCAGTATGCCAACGTAGTACACTAACACAGAGAAGAATGCGAAGAAAATATAAAGCCGGAGAGCGAAAATATAGCTCGCCTGCGAATAAGATGGTTCCTTGATTTACTTTCTTTGAGCACTGAAGAAAACTGCAGACTATACTATTACGACTGTCGTCTGTTTAATGGCAGTTGGCCTACGTTGCGAGCCTGTATATCATAAATCTGCCACAAATTACTACACTTTATTGTGTTCATTAAATAGGATCGATGAATTGTAGTCTGATTGCACGCGATGCAATAAATTTATCTGAACATGCACACATTGACCACCTCATTGAACGAAGTAATGTGGGCTGCGGTTGCCGACTGGTAAGAGCGCTTGCATTGTGACGCCGACGCTACAGGTTCGAGCCTACCTTGAGACGGCTACTGTGTAGGGACCTTGAGTAAAGTCCTTCACTTATTCAATCAATCAATCAAATCAGTGAAAGCTTTATTGTTCACTGAAGAAAAACATCACATAGTCACGGAAACATTCGATTAAAGCAAGCATGCAGCGAACAATGGGAACCACAAAAGAACGAACCGTTCCGCTAACAGAGGTCGTCCAATTACTATTGCTCAGCGCCATCGATTGATGCTTGATAGTTAGATAGTGGCGCTTAATAAAATTAATGCGTAATAATAGCAATTTATCGTTTCCCGAGTCAGCTACGGTAATTTCTGCATAGAAGTCTGCACATTGCCGCTGACCTGGACCTCAGCAACAGGCGTCGAGCATAAGTCCACAATTTTAGACGCATTGTCTACAATAGATTGAATACACAATGCATTGAGCTCATCTAGGTTTATAACGTTTATATATCGCCGCCGTCATATCGACGATGATTGTCGTCATTGAGTTCATCTGCTGTGGACTACAAGTAATGCTCTGCCTTATTTGAGTAATAAAGGTGTTCAGTATACATATGTTAGATAGTAAGCATGTGGCAGGAGCAACGCTTGCTGTTTCCAACACAAAGCTGGTGGCCAATTGCCATTATCGCCTTCTCCGCATCACATCAGTCAATGTCTATACGACTGCAAGCATGAGATTAGCATGAGTCCAGAAGCAAGTCTGTCATGAAACTAGCACGATATTTAGCCACCATACTGTAAGACCGGAACATGAGACTGGCAGGTGACAAGCATTATCAAAGACGAGAATAACACATCAGAAGACACACATCGGATCACCACGAGATTATCATGAGATCATAAAATTATCATGAGATCATTAATGAGATCATCATGAGATTACCAGCAGATCATTGTGAGATACTCGGGAGATTATCATGCTGGGCATAGAAGCCAATTTGAAAACGTGTTGTCATTTGAGATAACGAGGCGATCATCATGGGGCGCAGTGGTGTAGGGGTATGTTCGGTGCCTTGTTGCAGCCGGAGGGTTGCGGGTTCGAATCCACCTCAAGGGGTGTATGCTTGGTGCCTTGCAGCCGGAGGGTTGCGGGTTCGAATCCACCTCAAGGGGGTATGTTTGGTGCCTTGCAGCCCGGAGGGGTTGCGGGTTCGAATCCACCTCAAGGGGTATGTTTGGTGCCTTGCAGCCGGAGGGTTGCGGGTTCGAATCCACCTCAAGCCGCCGCGTAGGGACCCTGGGCAAGTCCTTCACTCGCAGTTGCTCATGCGCTTCGGCGTGAAACTCCGATTCAGTGTCCGCGCTGTAGTCGGGAGCGCCTCTGAGTAGAAATCTTGAAGGGGCGCTATATAAATATCTGACATGAATGAAATCAATTAAACAATCACGGCAGAAACACTAGAAAGGCATGAGATAAGCGAGCCATCAGGAAACCATCACGATACAGGGATGATACCATCTTGAAACGGACATGAAGCCATCACGAGAAACACGAGACAATCAAGAAGTCATCACGACACTCTCATGACAGAAGAGACACGATTCAGGGAATGAGACATCGTAAGAGATATGAGACCATTACCAGCCATCGACCAATGGATAGGAATCGTCGCTGAGATATGTTCAAGGCCTGACACCGCCGCCGCCGCCGCCGACATGACTGATGACTGGTGTGTTGTCCCTAATTGCTCTTCCTCCACCCGACAATCCGTTCCTCCCTCGGCGCCAAAGAAAGACCGCCAGCAATTTATGCCGACCGGGAGGCATTCATATGGCGCCAGCCGTTCTTTGAATATGGCGCCCGAGATGATTAGCAACCGGAAGTGACGCTGAAGCGACATCTTGTGTGCAAACAGTCATAATAAAGAGCACAAATATTGATTTCCGGTTTTTTCAGAAGAGCGCCTCGTTTCAATGAGGATTGGCCGAACAACGCTTTGGCCAGTTCTCGCCTCCCGGCATTATTAACATTTAGTCTGCAATGTCAGTCTATTGTGATGTTATGTATGTAAATGGTAATGCAATGCAATGCGAATGTAATACTATGAGACGTATTGTATAGCTGTTTGATGTAATCTGATGTAATGGAGCTTGTAATGTAATTGACGCAAGTCATACCAACGAATAAAATGTAATGTAATCTAACATGGTACAATGCTGTGTAATGCCATGTAATTTAATGCAAGCTAAAGTGATATTATGTTCCATAATGTGATGTAACTTAAATGTATTCTAAAGCGATATGATGCTATATAATATTATGTCATTTAATGCAATGTGATATGTTATGAGTTTATGACGCTATATAGTGTGATGTAATTAAGATAATAATTTAATAATAAGTGTTTGATGCAATTTAATGTAAACCTAATGTGACATGCTATATAATGCGATGCAATTTAATGCAATCTAAATATCTAATGTAATATGATGCGGCGTAGCGAAGTTATTGCATGTATGCGATCTACTGTACAGTTGCGCAGAGTAGCGTAGCTTATATCGTGGCATATAATGTGACTATGACTGAGAAAACCCTAACTACTGTATGTGGGAAAACAAGAAACTGATTCTGATTTTGCACCTAAGTACTTGCCTGGAAATGCGGAATAATTTTGTGAAAATTGCAGGTTTCTATCACAAATCATAAGATAGTTACAATTCTTACTCATCTATGCTACTTTTGAAAAAAATTGCCATTTAAAGTGTACAATAACTCAAGTCGCGAATGTTTACAAGTATAGTACGTTGGAGCATTTTCAAACGCCTCTGAGCCGCCTGTGACTGTTAACAGTTGAATTTCTGTTCGAACATTATACATTACACTTACATTCCATTGAAAAACCACACAACCAGATGGTTTTCCATAATTATGTATAGTTTATGATGAATGGTATCTTCTCCGTAACTATATATATTTAATGTCCATACAGCAGCACCTATAATTATCAAAATTGATCAAAGGAACACATGGACTGTATGTCGTGTCTACTTTCGATCCATCTTGTGTTCTGTTTTATCCTATAACTATGCCAGCATCAGAATTAACTGATTCTGATTTCATCTGAGCTGCCGCCCACGTTGACATGGAAGAATGGACTTGTTTGTTCGGTACAGACTATTCGACGTCGTACGGATGGATCAGCTCAGCGTAAGATAAAAAGGAATTCCTTCGCTTGATCTGCGGTTTAAAAAAAACTTACCATCCATGGATTCATCCATCAACCATCCACCATCCATCAATGCACAAAATCGGATCTGCGTTTTTGGTTCCTGAAAGTTGAACTGTTATGGAAACCTTTTTGCAACTGGTTGCAGGACATAATCCTCTCCGGACATAACCTCCCTCTGTGTAATTAGCCTGTTTCTGCATTTAACTGATTAACCTCAATTGTCCAGGTTTTGTTCGTGGTATGTGCTCGTAAATGTCGTTAAGGTATAGACTTAAGACTTGTTAATGTCGTCTAGGTCCTAACTTACATGTATGTCTTGTTAATGTCGTTCACTTCTAAAATTAAATTGACTACGAACGAATGGTCGGCGAGATGGAACAAAATCCATCGAGGACACATTTTTAAATGTTGTGCTCTAAATGGTCACTACGGCTATGAGACACATTTGATGTACTCTTAGCCTAATTATTACTTTGCCGTTGCTTGTAACAATTTTGGACAAATTAGGGCCAACTGGTATAATAAACTTTTCCAGTTGAATCAAAAGCATATTCTCGTAGATGTCATTGAATATAATGTATAAGTTTATCCATCTCACTTGGCTGAGGTTGGGGTGATTATATCCTAGCCTGAGGATTATGTCCAGAGGATTACGCCCATGGGGGATTATGTCCAGAGGATGATATACGTCTACATATATACATTTGCAACCACTAGACTAAACCTTCCGTCTCCTGATATAAATTATGTTAACTGTTGCGTTTTGACGACAGGATTAGCCTCAGTAAACGAATATATATGACGGAAGACACTAAGTCTTATGGGAATGCAATAATTATTACATCATACATTTTATACAAAATACTCTTTTTCTTGTTTTTCTAGCAACATATTCACGTCAAATGAGAGCTACATTGCAATGTCATTTTCTATATGCCTAAAGAATTTAAGCGCTCTTTAGTCATGGTTGCCCGAGATTTGTTCTTATTTTAAAGGATAGCTTTGATAGGCATTGTCAAATACAGCTTAAACGCAGTTGAAAACTAGGTGAAAATTTCAATTAAGTGTTGAAAAGCTGAAGAACTTCTGCGCATTGAATTATAGATGGCGTGTTTTCTTCTGTGTTTTGAGATTTCCTAAGATTCCAATTAAAATTCTTTAAATTGGTGACACTCGTTTACCAAATTGTGGTCGATATCATCTTTATAATACGATCATCTTTGTAATACGATATAATCGGTTTAGTTGTGTCTTCGGGGCCTTGAGGCCCTGGGGTCCTCTAGCTTCAGCCTCATTAGTTTCATAGTAGATCCGCCTTTGTCCATGCATCCATCCATAATCGATCCATCCATGCATTATTCATCCATCATCCATGTATGCATGCATTCATCCATCTTTCCTCTATGATCAGGCCTGGCTCGGGAGCGCTTCTGAGTAGAGTCCCTTGGAAGAGGCGCTATATAAATTCTATGATTGATTGATTGATTGATTGATTGATTGATTGATTGATTGATTGATTGATTGATTGATTGATTGATTGATTGATTGATTGATTGATTGATTGATTGATTGATTGATTGATTGATTGATTGATTGATTGATTGATTGATTGATTGATTCTTGATTGACTACCATCCATCCATCATCCATCCGTGCACAATTGTTGCTCTAACCACATTCAACTTGGCACGAAATGTAAATCACCTTCTGATTTGCCTTCTGTTCCTTTACGATGTTGCTATTCGCTCACGAACTAAGCTATGACGTCTTTCCCACATCGATTTATCGCTGCACATACTTCGCACGATCTCACAACTGGAAAGTAATGATCTATCGCCAATACAGATCGAAGTAGCTCGGTAGGAACGTTCATTTCACAGTCCAATACGATCATCCGACCTGGAACCGAATAGGGTCTTGTTTAACGAAGCCTTTCTCCTTCGACGGAAAACGTAAAATGAGGAAATTTATCGATGTCCTGACAAGGATCGTCTGCTCAGATTAAAACGATCAAGCACATAACCGTTAATTTTAATTTTTTGTAGCTGAGTCCATGCGTCTTATCTGAGTCCTTCCTGTCCACGTTTCTAAGCAAGTTAGTAGGTAAGTGTGTTCTTTATTAAACGCTGGCAAACGCTCGGCGCTTTACATAGGGCCTACAAAGTTATCAACTAGTAGCAGAAAATTAATGTTAGTAAAACTGAGTCTTAACTGAGTCCCTGCTCACCATGCTGATTCCGAACACAAAATAAGGAACTATATCCCTATTATTAAGTCTTGGCGACAATACAATTGCACTGATATGAGAAATATTGTAAACTATCTAAACAATTAGCAATAATTGTGCAGCACACATAGCTCCTATTATATATTTAACATTTCAAGATGGCTGCCTAAAGTGGAAATACTGAAGAGTTATGCAGAACGTCGTAGTGTTTTAAGAATAAAGCAGATGGAAGACAATTCGATCTTAACAAGCTTTAACATTTGACTAACTAATATGCTCAGAAAGCCAGTATTTACAGTTCGTGCTCAACGTCATTATAAACAAATATACTTGAAGTTGATGTTCGGTACAATTGCAGTTGTCGCCAGAAATTTCTTCAGAGAGTGCGCATGAAATATTGGTCTGAGACACGTTAGACAAACACGAGAACATGTCCTATCTTTATTCAGTGGCTACAGACAGCACCGGCGTTTCATTTTTACTGCAGCCATGTCAATAATAATTGGTGACACACTGCAACTTTTCCCAAAGCCTAAACCTATTATTATTTTATGCCTTATTCTGCTCGTCTATATATTTATGCTGGCTATTAAATGAACATAAAATCAATCATGTAATTATAGCCAACACTTAGCCCTAAATTAGCGTTACAGTCAGACGGCTAAGGTGGATGGTGTTTAGAGTTGAAACGGCGAAGGAGGTGAGGGGAAGAGGAGGAATCGGGAAAGGATTTGTGAATGTGTTTCCAGTAGGGTGTGACCGATTGACATTTTTGCCGATTTCCGATTCCAGATATTTGGATCTGATCCGATTAATAGGCAATATTTATTCTTATTTGGTTCTAGGCACTGTTTGTTACTCCGCAATCGCAGAAATTAAAAAAACACAGAATTTTTTGATGACTGTGTCGACTCACAATTTTATTATTTTACACGGACTTTCAATGATAAAGATTAAAGATTGCCGCATGAGGTCGCCTAAACAGATTACTACTTTTATATTAATGAAAAAGAAATTGTTTTTGGTCAAAAATATTACTTACTTTGGTAACCGGATCGGTAGTCCTGGGATACCCCGATTCCGATTAATCGGTTTAGGACAGAATCCGGGTAAAACCGAGTTCCGATTCAAGAATCGGTGTCACACCCTAGTTTTCAGTCAAAGTGAGTCAAAGGCAATAGCACGTGTGCGCTGCTGAATACTGCACGAAGAGAAAGGTCAACATTGAGAACAGAAGACAATAGAGACCTGAGGCGATGTGGGGAACCAGTATTATAGCAGCGTAAAGAAACGTACTATTGCATGATGTTCTGTAATGAGCAGTAGTGATCACACTGGACTCATAGTGATCATGCAGATCAAACATGCTGTCATTATAGACTGACCACAGAATGACCACTGGCCACGCTCTGACCTTTCAATTTAAAGCGGCACCTTTTCTGCGGCTATTATAGACATCATTCAGGCAAGGTAACACTCAGACCGAAGGATGGACGGACGGACAAAGGAACGGACGGGGAACACGAATGGCGGACAAAGGGACGGACAAAAGTACGGATAGAGGGACGAAAGGACGGACGGACGGAAGGACAGACGGAAGGAAAAACATACGGAACGAACAAAGGTACAGAGGAGGGATGGACGGATGGCCGACGCATGCATGGATAGAGGGATGAACGAACAAGCGGCGGACGGATGGACAATGTACGGACGGAAGGAAGGTCGCACGGACAGACAGACGGATGGAGGAAAGGACGGGAAGACGGTCAAACGGACGGAGGGAAGGATGGACGGACGGACGAATGGCGGACAGACAGACAGAGGGAAGGACAAACGGGGGACAGACGGACGGATGGAGGAAAAAGAACGGACAGACGGGGAAAGGACGGCCGGACAGACAGACGGAAGGGAGGACGGATGGGAGCGGAGAGAAGAAGGGACGGATGGAGGAAAGGACGCAACGACGGACAAATGACGTACGGAAGGAAAGTCGCACGGACAGGCTAAGGGATGGCGGACGGACATATGCACGGACGGAGGTAAGGACAGGCGAACGGACGGAGGGATGGAGGGAGGGAAAGAGGGACAGAGTGAGAGCCGTACGGATGTGCTGCCATGAATGGATTGGCTTCGTCGTCGGGCGATTGACTGGTAGCGACGGGCGGCAGTCGGTCGTATCGATGACTCTGAACTCTGTTGCGCTGGCGGTCAGTGGCGGTCCATCCTTCGAACCGGACAGTCGACAGTCGCCGCTGGTCAATGACGGTAGTCGCAACTGACCACAAGTCCTCCTCGCTTCCTCGTCACAAGAGGACGCCACCAATGCTTCCGTTCGGAGCCTCGGTCTGAAAATGCGTTGCCTCCTTTCGGCCCCGCTTAGCCTCGTTTCGGCCACGGATAGCCTCGTTCCCGACAACGAAACGTCGGAGGACTCGAGCGACCCTGCGCCGAGGTACGGTGCTCTGTCCCTGCTCGCTTTCCCCGTACTCACCGTCTTCGGGAACGTACTCGTCTGCCTGAGTATCTACAGGGAGAAGGGACTTCACACGGTCACCAACTACTTCATCGTCTCTCTGGCCATTGCTGACCTCATGGTCGCCATTTTGGTCATGCCTTTGGCTGTCTACGTCGAGGTCAGATTAATTTCTCATCTATTTATTTCGTTTTACTCTAAATGTTGATAACCGGCTTATATATAGTTCCCGCTTGATTTGCTTGGCTAACTTTGGCTGCTTTGGCTGGCGCTCACCGGGTACGCCCGTGTATTTGTATTTGCTCTGTTCCATATATCTTTCCCGCTTGATGGGAAAATGTAAAATCATTAAAATGTAAACCTTGGCTTTTCTATAGCGACCGAATAATTATAGCCTGGACCCTGCTCAATGCTCATTTTTCAATGAACTGATCGGATGAGTCCAAACCCTTCACCACCGTTCGTCCGTTTGAATGGACGTCACGCCATTTAGGATCTCCGTGCAAAGACCGTGCTATAGCCCGAGATTTAAATGTCTGAAATAAGCCAGCATTGGGAAGCGAACCGCGATCCGTACGCTCTCTATAATAGCACAGAGGTGCAGGAGACGCAACATAATTACGCAGCTCATACCAATGTACTGTAGCTATATGACGTCTTTGGCTTGTCGAGGAAATCCCGGAATGCCTTGCGAATGCTTTGTTTTATTAGGAGGCCGTGTCAAGTATGACTTATGAGAAATCAGAAATGGCGACGTAATTTTGCAGCGGTAATCACCACCTCGAAATTTAAAATCGTCCATATATCGGCATTTCAAGTAAACTGCGAGCTGAAAATATTCGCGTTTACCTACATGTTCCTGTATGAAGGTTTTGTAAAATGCATGTATTTCATAACGCTTGTTCGGTTTCGGAGCCTTTAGTGGGACGGCCAAATAAACAAACATGCGGAAGGACACACTTTGAGCCTTATAATATAGATTGCAACTATTACGTGCTCATGGTCGGTGTAACTGAATCTGAGGTCCGAGAAAAGTCTTCCCGAACTGCTTGCACGGGGTGTTAAACGGAGACTACTGTGCAGGCTCCAACCCGCCATCGTTAGACTACAGACCAGGTTATCTACCGAATGGAACACCATGCTTGTAATTATTGTGCTACTACTTTAACTGATTTTCAATATCTTCCTATGCAACCAAGCGACGATAAGACCGGGATTTATTCTGGTGCGAAATGATTTACGTCGTGTATCGTTATCTATTATTATTATTATTATTATTATTATTATTATTATTATTATTATTATTAGGCTACTACTATTATTATTTTTTACCCGAGGTAAATAATGTAATCCCTGAGGTTCTTAGAAACTATCCGGAGAATAAAACCAATTATTATTATTAATTTATTATTATTCTCCGACAATAATAAAACGTAGAATAAAACCAATTATTATTACTATTATTAATATTTTTTATGGACTTCAATATTAATTAAAATGATAAAAGTCTGGAACGGTTAGAATTATTATTATTTTTTTTTTGCCCTAAGTATACATGATCCCTCAGGGACTTAATAATAATTAAGAACAATTATTATTATTATTATTATTATTATTATTTATTTATTTATTTATTTATTTTATTTTATTTTGTTTATTATTGTTATTCCCGAGATAGATATGATTCTTCATGTGATAGAAAAAATTGTCCGGAGGCAGAAACATTTATTATTATTATTATAATTATTATTATTATTATTTATTATTATTATTATTATTATTATTATTATTATTATTATTATTATTAAAAATTGTTGGCGTTGTTGTTGTCGTTGTTTTGTTGTTGTCGTCGTTGTTGTTGTTGTTGTTATTGTTAATATTATTATTACATGAGTATTACATGAGTATATATATTACAACTAAATGAAACGCAAATGCTGGGATATTGTAATCCAAGGCTATTGCGTGATTAGGTTCAAGAGTATAAAAAATGCGCGTTATGAATGTTTCATTACATTGCGTGACAGAAAAGGTGGTGAATAGTTGGGAATGCTTGATAGTGTAGTGGTTAGCGTGCTGGACTATTGATCGAGAGGGGCAGGGGTTCAAAGTCAACTCAGCTATAATAAATGCACTGACTGTACACTGTCAGTGAGAAGATCTGATGGCGAGGGAGAGGACTGGCCACACGCCCTTATTTTCCATGGGTAAGAAAATAAAGTCGCTAGCGCTTTATACCCATGGCTGTCGCAGGAATAGCTTAAGGAACTGCGCTTCTGTTATCCTGAAGAAAAAAACACGCTATACGATTGGCAATTTGGCACCTTTGTTACAAATTCACAACGAAACCTCACGAATAGAAATTTTCTGATACGTGTCTGTTGGCATGTTTGTATGTATGCACATTGCACATACCAGGGACATGCGAATCACAAATTTTCAGTCGAATCGAATCGGGGATAAAGGTTCGAACTGAATTGAATCCCGAATCGAATCAGCGGGTACCAGTTTGATATTCATGTATAGCGTGTACTTGATAGCATCGTGTACCACAGTTAACACAGTTATCAATATATCAATGTAGGCCTGATAACTTTTCTGCAGTTTATGGATTAAACTTAAAATCAAATTAATCAACAGAATTTAAAACGCACATAATATATATATATATATATCTCTCTCTCTATATATATATATATATATATATATATATATATATATATATATATATATATATATATATATATATTTATACATATACATGTATATTAAAAATTAAAACCAATTATTCTGTTTTGTTCTGGTTCCATGTTCATTAAATTTAGTCACGCACTTTAGCGCCTTCCTCACACGCTTACTAATTAACGAAGTCTCTTGAGTATAGGCCTATACAATGTGAGAATAACGATCTATGCTAGGCCCTAAGTTATGTCAGGGATGGCGAACCTATGTCACGCGTGCCCAAAGTGGCACGCGTGTCAAAAGTGGGCAGACGGAATCTGAAGCGTCCCTAAAATTTCAAACTTAGAAATACAAAATCACTGTAGGAATTCATATTTTCTTTTATTAAGGACTTTATCGTAACACCATTCTAAAACCATCTTCGAAATCATGTCTTTTAATTCATTTTTACGCTTCGTCATTTAAAACCTGGACGAGAAAACAATTATAACCTGCAAAATTCCAAGGGGCACGCGAAGGTAGGCTACTCTTTAAAATGTTTTAGCGGCATTGTGGCACGTAGGCCTACCGTTAAAAAGGTTCGCCATCGCTGCCCCATGTTTCGTGCCCAAATCAAAGTTCCTGTATTTGTTTTAGAAGGATTATAGCGTAAGTCTCTTATTATTTGTCCTCCAACTGAATTGACTCTCTCAGTGTTTGGTTTGAACAGGAAGTAAATCACGCGCAACTGTCCACAACGGTGGAATCATATTTCTGTTTTCCTTGCTAATATTTTTATCCAGTTGCATTTCTAACCTATACGGCCGCTAGATGTCAGTTCGTTGGCCCTTTGGATGCTGTATTGCGGCAGCCACAGCCGCTGATGAGTTGAAATTAATGGGTCGCGTGCCGCTTTGCAAGCAGCAATTCAACAACTAATCCACGCGCAGTAAACAGTTAAAACAATTAGTTTACAACAAAGGGTGTCAAAGGATCAGGACTCGAAAATATCTCTAATCATTACATCATTAATCGAGTCGAATTCTGCCGTCCGATTCGTTTTCGATTTGAATATCGAAGCTTCCCAGACTCCTAGCATATTAGCATTATACTTATGTATTTTTGCATATGTACGCATATAATATGTAATGTATGCATCTATGTTTTCAGGACTGCGTATATATGTATGTATGCATTTATATATGAATGTATGTTTGTTGGCCTGTGTATGTATGCATGTATGTTGTATGTATGCACGTATGATTATATGTATGCAACTATGTATGTATGTATGTGTGCATGTATGTACCCATACACGTGTATATGCATAATCTTCTTTTTTTCTCTTCCGTCAGGTGTGTGCCGACGATAAACTTTTAACAAGATGGCTTCATTTCTGTCTGTCTCTGATACTATCCAGGACCGTTCTCGTGTACATGTCTCACGTTTTCCATCCATGTCTTTTTTTGTTTTCCTCGACTCCGTGTTCCCTGCACGTGGCAATATAATTCCCTTGCTGGTAATCTCTTATCATCCATTCTTACTACATGACCGAACCATGTCCATCTTCTCTTTCTGATCTTGTCTACCAGTCTTTTTCGCTCTGCCCCAACTCCTTCCGGATTACCTCATTACGAATCCTATCTCGTCTGGTCCTCCCCGCTATTCTTCTTATCCAGCTCATTTCCGCCACTAGCATCTTCCTTTCGCCTCCTTCCGTGTAGGCACCAACGCTCGGATCTAAACATCATTACTGGAGTGACAAATGCCCTTTACAGTTTTATTTTTGTTCTTGTTGATATGCTGCTCGTCTTCCACATCTTATTCAGTCAGCCAAGCATTGCTGATGTCAGGCCAATCCTACTTTTTATGTCCTCTATACATTGTCCATCTTCCGTTATTAATCCTCCGAGGTACACAAACTCTGCGACTTGCTCCAGTTCCTCTCCATCCAATCTCACCTACAGCTATTTATGTTGTTTTCCGATAGTCATTGTATTGGATATTGTACATTTATTCTGAGTCAAAACCTCCGACTCACGTAGGCTAAACTTTCTGTCAGTTCCTGCAGTTGGTACGGTGACTCTGCTACCAAGTGAATATCATCAGCAAAAGGCAGATTGTTAAGTATCTGTCCATTTAGACTAAATGGACAGATAAATTATTTAGTGTCACTCAAGCTTTGACAGAATTTATTGCACAGTTCATCATAGCCTCAAGAAGCAGGTTAAACAAATCTGGTTACAATCCGCATCCCTGTCTTATGCCTACTGTTTTTAAACCACTCCGTTTGTTCTCCATCCACTCTGACTGCACTCATCTTCCAAAGGTGCCCGTGTATTTGAATTTAACGACATCTTCGTTAGCGCCCGTGTATTTGAATTTAACTATGCGTAAAGTATTCGTGTGTCCCTCTAACGAATTGTCTTAAAATTGTTTCGGCGTAACTCTATGCAATATATGGGGCCGTCCATAAATGACGTCACGCAATTTTGGCCGATTTTTAACCCCCACCTCCCCTCGTCACACTTCGTCACAAAAAGTAATACCCCCCTCTGGAAATGACGTCACAAAGCTCTGACCCCCAAAACCAAATTTCCACGGCGAAGCCAAATGCTCCTTCATGGTACAAATAGGGAAAGCATGAATATTTTAAAATCTAACGTGACCAAAAATTGAAATAATTAGAAAATTATTAATAATGATGCCCGTATACATTGAAATAATTAAAAAAAAAATAATGAAAATTTAATCCTCAATATTAGTGCTGTTATTAATAAAATTAAATTGTTGTTAATTGTTAAATTTAACAACATAGACCTGGTGTGACGTCACACTTCTCAGACCCCCACCCCCATGTCACACATCGTCACAAATTTCCGACCCCCGACCCCCTAGGTGCGTGACGTCATTTATGGACGGCCCCTATACTCGGGCGTGGCCTAAATTTCAATGAGTTTTAAAATAATGACCACCCTGAAACTTAAAATGTCCAAAAAAGTGAAGTAAAATTGTGAGTTGAAAATAGTTGGGTTGAGATAGAAATTCGAATGAGAACGTTCGTTAAAAATATCGCAAAGTGTTGCTGCTGCGCTGGCGAGTTTTTAGTTCCGTTTACCAAGAAATTCTCCCGTGGCCATTTCTGATTTGAAATCAACGGTCATCGTGATTGGTTGCGAATCCGAGCGTTGACCTAGATTTCGATGGCTTTGAAAATATGACCACTTCGATACATAAAATGTCAAAAAAATCGGAATTTAAATTTAAAGTAAATTTTGAGTTGAAATAGTTGCGTTGACCTAGAAATTCGCTTCAGAACGTTTTATGAAATTTTCATATCGCATTCCGTTCGCGATCCTTTAGCCAGACAAATAAACAAACAGAAGGACAAATTTCAGACTTATAGTATAGATATGTGTGTGTGCATGATTGTGCATGTATTTATGCATTTGATTGCTTATATTTATTTATGTATACATGAATGTATGTACGTATGTATGGAAGTGTCTCTGTGTGCGACTGTGTAACGTGAAATAAAGGTCCCGGATGTTGGCACGAGTGAATGCGACCAGGGCGGCTCTTATGTTGTATCGGCTCAGCGACGACCAAGGCCGGTGGCAGGAGGACCGGTCGGACTCGACTGCCTCCTCCGTCTCGGTAGGAAGGTGCCCAATGGACCCTAGTCAGATGGGAAGACATTTTATTGGACGCGAGCAAACTAACGTTCCTCTCTCCCCTCTCTTCGTCTCTTTTTTTTATCTCTTTCCCTCTGTCTGACTGTTTGTCTCTCGGTCAGTCAGTCAGTCAGTCAGTCAGTCTGTCTGTCTGTCTGTATGCCTGTCTATTTCTCTCTCTCTCTCTCTCTTCCACTCACTCTGTCTGTCTGTCTGTCTGTCTGTCTTTCTCTTTCTCTCTCTTTCTCTCTCTTTCTCTCTCTTTCTCTCTCTTTCTCTCTCTTTCTCTTCTCTTCTCTCTCTCTCTATCTCTCTCTCTCTCTCTCTCTCTCTCTCTCTCTCTCTCTCTCTCTCTCTCTCTCTCTCTCTCTCTCTCGCAGTCATTGCACTCCAGTCTGGTCTGGGTTGTCCAAGTGACCTCTCTGTATGTGATGTTTATGTATATGTGGGTGTCTGACAACATGCCTGTGTGCATGATTCCATCAATATTTGGCGCCAGAGAAGTCAACTCTGCGTTAGTATGTATTTGTTTATAGACTGTGTGCATGTTTTATGTGTGCAATGCATGTTTGTATATGTATATATATATGCATGTTTGTATATATGTATCTATGCATAAATATGTGTATGTATCAATGTATGCGTGTACGTTTGTATGTATTTATGTATATGTATATAATATGTATGAATACATGCATATATGGATGCATGTATGTATATATGTATTTATGTATGTATGTAGGTATGCCTGTATGAATATGTATGCATGCATGTTTGTATATGATAATGCGTATGTATGTATGTATGTATGTATGTATAATTGTATATATGTATGCAGGTACATGTACATGTATGTGTATAGGTTTGTAGATCGATGTACATAGCTGGACTTTTATATAGGCCTAGTACACGTATTTTGGGTTTTTAATCTAATATTTGGATTGCGCCCTAGAGACATAACGAGTTGTTTTCATTTATTAATAGGCTGCGATATTAATAGCGGTGTGGAATTTATCTTTACTAGGGCTTTTTTCAACGATCGCAACCCCTCTGGTCACGTGAAAACGCTTCTGCGCATGCGCCATGCCTTTGAATATATATAAGACTGGTCGGCTGAGCTGATTCGGCAGACAATGCCTCCTTCTGCCATCTATCGGTCCTTCTAGATTAATGCATTATAGAGGAACGTGCGGGAATTCATGGCCTCCGTTGGTGGTGCCCAGGCAAAGAGTAAATCGCACGAGATCAGGAATGAAGCAGCAAATAAGAGAATAGGTCGTATCGCATATTGTATTTTGTATTGTATTTATTTATTTATATAGCGCCACTCACAGCAGTGGCCATTCAGTAGCGCTCCCAGTGCGAGAACCCCTACAGAACAAGTAGGTTTTGAGTAGGGAGAAGGCAGTAGGAAGAGGCCCAGAAGAATGACAACACGTAGAGAGGAGGGAAGGGCATTCCGTAGGAGGGCCCAATAGTGGAAAAAGATCTAGTTTGAACCATAGTGGTCCTAACTCGTGGAACAAAATGAGTATGCCTGACCAAGGAGCGGAGAGGTCGATGAGAAACTGAAGAAAGAGGGGAGCAAATGTGATCCGTAAGATATTTAGGAGTAATGCCCAATTTGGACTTAAGGACTAGGAACTTTGAACTAATTTCGGGCTGTGAGAGGAAGCCAGTGCAATTGATTGATCATAAACGAGGAGACATGGGAGGATTTAGGAAGGCGAGCAATCAATCTGGTAGCAGCATTTAGAACTATAGGCATAGGCTTCAATACACCGAAACCATCGACATTACTTAGCCTATTCCGCACAGAACAATATTATTGCTCCCTAGGTGAACAAAAGAAATTGCCATGTTGCTTCTCGTTAGCTACGAGCCGTGGAGGCAAATTGACAAAAACTATCCCGATTTGGTTAACTTTTGCCTCGGTAGGCCGTATGATAGACCTCTTGTTTTGGCTTGTCCTCTTTACGGAATTAGGCCTATGTATGGGCAATTATACAATACAATACAATACAATACAACTAGAGACTTCTAGCGCGCTTTAACAAAACAAGTCTTGCACGAGAGCGCGTTTCGCTACATTCCTAGTCATAGTACAATGAGAACAGACGAGTTTTTAATTTTGATCTAAATTGAGCAACAGATGTGCACTGTATAATATTATTTATTAACATTAATGAGTGACCTTTATAGCTCCTGTGTCTTATGTAAGTAGGTGAGTAAGTAATTTATTTGTCACATTCGTCGAAGTAAATGAACATGGCTGCAAAATTTCACAGATTTAGTGGCTGTCGGTCGGTGAAGTCACGCAGGACCCATCGCGCCGACTGCCCTCGGTGGACGCACAAGGCATCGACCGATGGGGCACGGGCCGCATGGCATCAACTGATGGGGCAAGGGCCGCATGGTGTCAACCGATGCATTGACTTGATTTAGCACAAAAATACACAGCAATAGATATGCATAATTATATGGAAGTCTGTTAACCTAATTATAGTAGGTTAGTACGTATGTATAATATTGTATATCCTTTATTGCACCAATTGCTAATCGTATTTTGGTTTACATTCTACAATGCCCTATAATCACAAATGTTATATTTTAATTTCTAGTGGTTTTCAAACTGTGCAGTGTACAACAATGTTTTGGTAAAGAGTAAAGCATCCTAATAATGAATGTTTTACGGGCCAAACTGTCAGCAGCGGGCATAACTCTGTTATGGGCACGAGAACGAATAGAGTATATAGGTGGTTTATCCGGGGGTAATAGTCCATGGTCCATGAGCAGGATCGTTAATTATGGCCGAGAAGAGACGGGAGTCTGCGCACTGACATATCTGTTCGAAGCTTTTAGAGGAGTCCGGAAGAAAGTTGCTGGAGTTATGTTGCCTATAAGTAAGTAAGTAAGTATATTCTTTATTAACCAATTGCTAATCGCACTTTGGTGTACAGTCATCTTTATAAACAAAGTTAAATAGTATAAAGTTTCCTGACAATTAACGTTTTTCGCAGATCCGTATTAAACGGAAGTGTGGATCCCGCGTCTAAACTCAGCCGAAAGACCAGCAGCACAGCAGTAGGTAATAATTATATGCGCTGTAGTCTGTTGCTGAAGGTCTGTTGCGTCTGTGCGTGTCTACTCCCTATCCCTACCCCTGGCCAAATACCAATTTTGTTTTTCATTGTATTCGCGACGTCGTGACGCCGGAGCTAAAGGTCGCATTTCGTAAATATTATACTAAATGGACCAAGGATATTATAATATAAATTGTTATTACTGTAAATGTCAGCTATCCCTTCCTCTAGCCACAAAACTTGGTTGAAAGCATGAACCTAACTGCAACCAAAACCTTATTCTAACTAAAGTGTCAACCTTTATCCTTTTGTTAATCATACTTGCGCATATATAAGCACGCTATATATCGAAATATGACGATAAAACTTACCCCATGCGATGCAGTTGTCCATTTCCTCGCCAAGCTGCGTGAATTCTTTTTTTGTGCGGAGCAGCGGAGGTGCTCATTAATCCCTTCGTCGTTGTGAGGCTCCGGAGAAATCCTACGCGGCCGCTTTACACGACCCAGATATGAAAATGATAATTGAAAGTAGCGTCGCCTAACAATGGAGCTTGCGAACGGAAGGAAAAATGGACCAGAAAAGAATTTCATTTGCATTGGAACGTCCGTTTTCCCGCGTCAGACGCAGTCACAGCCAAACTGTGTGGGACGAGAACACGACCGTTATTTTATATTAGAATTAGCACGATAAAAGGGCAGACTAACAGATGCCTTTGCATTTAACTTCTGAACCTTGGCTTTGAATCCGAGTGCATCTTGCGTATTTGACAATTGCTTGTATGCTAGTAGCCTACCATGGGCGAAAATATTTGTTGTTGTACTCGGGGTAGCCGTACCCCAACTTGTTTTACTGCAAGTTGCCGTATCCCCAACTTTTCATACTCAGCAGAAACAATGCCCATTATTCTTTCCTCGGAGGAAGATCTTTATTTGAGTTCTTATGATTCAGACAAAAACCAAGCATCGTGATCACGATAATCATGACCGCATCATCATCTTCATTGCTATTGTTATTATTACTTGATGTTTGCCCGTCCTAAGACGATTCAAAAGATTGCAACAAATCTTAAATTTAGAGCCACAACCTCAAATTAAAGCTTTGCACGCTAGGCCTATATGCGAACACTAAGAATTAAACTTAAACAATCTTAGTTACTTTGGTAAGGTACAATGGTACAGTGCATCTTAGGTTTAGCTTAGCTTTACCTTATTTTGAATCTTACTTGTAGCCTACCTTATTTTGTTTACCTCCTTTTACCTCATTATTTATCTTACTTAACCTTATCTTAGCTTAATTTAGTTTAACCTTAATTATTTTACCATAGTTTCGCTTAAGTTTAATCTTAGTTTGACCTTAACTTTACCTTAGTTTTACCTTTCGTCGTATCGGCTTGCTTGATCCCCTTGCATTGCTTTGCATTATCATGGCTTGGCTTCCTTGCCTCATCATATACCTTGTCTTGCCCTGCCCTGTCCTGCATGTTGCCTTAACCTATCTAAGATATAAAAACCGCGCATGAAGTGTTACGATTGCACTTTTCGACAACTGATGTAAACAACAGATATTTCTTTATCTTCCCGGAAGACAAATCCTTCTAACTCGGCTTAGAAAGCGAAAACACGCTGTCACCGGTCAGTAGGCCTACACTTCATCGGTGCGCGTCGGTCATATTCAAATGAAAGCCACTTACTTACTTACTTACTTCGCCAAACACGCAACGACAACACACACGCGCTGACGAACTGACAATCCGTCGGGGAAAGACTTGGTTAGAATCTGCAGTTGATCAGGTTGAGAGAGACCCTGTGACGAGTATGACAGGACTGAGGGATTTGCATTGGGAGTGGTTCTTCTACTCTCAATAATATCCCACTGATTGAAAGAACTCATGAATACACATTATAACCGTCACCAGTGCACAGAAGTAAAAGGGGTCGACGCACTAAAGGCTGAACGCAAATGCCTTCAGCCGTTGGTCGATGGCGTCTTGACGTCCAATTGGTGCAGACATAAACTCATATATATACACGCATACATACATTCCTTCATACGTTTGCATGCACGAATACTTACATGCATCCATAGTACATACATACATGCATACATATATACTTACATACATTCCTGTCCACAATGTATGCACAATTACATTAAGCACATACATACATACATACATACATACAATACAATACATACATGTGAGACGTTTTCTGTTTTGAAGATGCTAAATAAGTGCAATTTAAGCTGGGTGCTCACTGCATAAGTCGCCGTTATCTGATTTTGTTTCTTGGCGGATTTGTACATCGGTCAAAACACAGGTAAACCCCTTAGAGGTCCTGAGTGGCCGAGTGGGTTGGTAGCCCGCTCTCCACGCCGGCGGCCCGGGTTCGATTCCGGGTCGGTCGATTTATCAGAGTTAATTTCTCGGATCTTTACTGCGGGTGGCTCCGTCGCAATATAAACGTGGAGTACAATACAATACAATACAATACAACACAACACAATACAACTGGGGCGCGGTGGTATAGGGGTATGTTCGGTGCCTTGCAGCTGGAGGGTTGCGGGTTCGAATCCACCTCAAAGCCGCCGCGTAGAGACCCTGGGCAATTGCTCATGCGCTTCGGCGTGAAACTCCGATTCAGCGTCCGCGCAGTAGTCGGGAGCGCCTCTGAATGGGCAATCTGGTAGGGGCGCTATAACAAGTGTTCAAATACAATACAATACAATACAATGTGTAACGTCCGCCACTGCCTTTTATCGGGTGGTGCCAGTACTAAGCCTGGACAAGGGCGGAGGGCAATGATAATCATTTCTGTTACGCCGTAACAGAAACTACGTATACCGTATCTCCACCTCAGTCTACGGAGCAGCACAGTGAATGAGCAACAGTCACGAGGTTGGCGTATAGCAAACCTTACTTACGTTTTTCACAACAGAGTTGCACACACAATATCCTGCGAAAACGTTAATAATGGGCTTACTGTAAAATTAAATTTGTCCGAGATAGATGGAAACAAACTAAACCAGACGAAATCAACAAGCCAAATCAGACCAAGTCTAACTAAACAAACTAAATCTAACAAAACCAGGCCAAATCACCAAACCAAGCCAGACCAAATCTAGCTTGACCAGGCCATAATACCAAACCAGACCAAATTAACCAACCAAACCAGACTAAATCTAACAAAACAAGACCAAAGCATCAAAACAAACCAGACCAAATCATCAACCAGACCAAATCTAACAAAACCAGACCAAATCATCAAACGAAACCAGACGAAATCATCAAACCAGACCAAATCTAACAAAACCAGACCAAATCATCAAACGAAACCAGACGAAATCATCAAACCAGACCAAATCTAACAAAACCAGACCAAATCATCAAACGAAACCAGACGAAATCATCAAACCAGACCAAATCTAACAAAACCAGACCAAATCATCAACCAAACCAGACTAAATCTAACCAAACTAGACTATATCTAACCAAACCAGACTAAATCTAACCAAACCAGACTATATCCAGCGAAACCAGACCAAATCCTATCGTGGGTTGATTCCAGCTGCTGAATACCAGCCATCTTGCTGGGTGCGCGCTGGTATGAGGACAGCGCATCATGGACATCGTGTGAAACCGACAGCATCTTTGTCACGCCATCCTATTCAAAAGGAAAGTTTGTCGGGTTACTGGCTAGATGCTGATCATGCTATGCCTCAGCGAAACATCCTTCAATGCTAGGACGAGCTTCATATTGATGAGCTTGTAATGAATGAGCATAACATGACTTTCTAACTTTGCTATACCTTACATTTTCCTAATTTACCTTACCTAAATTTTCCGATTTATTTAAGACGAAAACAGGTAAGACGGGATTAATAGATGCGATTCCTAATTTCCTATACATATCAAGCGACGGTCTTCAGAATGAATGCCTGGCTAGGGATTCGTTCGTTTTCACTCAATGCAATCTGATCGCGTAAAGACAAATCGATTGCCAGTCAAACTGTCTCAAAGCCAGTCACCGTATCGATGGACAGGCGGTCCCACGTGACCACGTAGCCACCTGGTGACCGAGAGGCGGAATTCTGGTCTGACGAATGGTCGCAAAATCTCCTTTGAGCGGCCACTCGGTGCCTGGCGTTCTGCACCAGCTGGATAAGTGACAACCGCATCGGGTAGGTAAGGCAAGGTAAAAGGTACTTGTAACTCCAGTATTACGCATAACGAATTGACGAAGAAATGGTTGGTAAGACAATATAAGGTATGAGAGGTATGTTATAATAGGCGACTTGTATGTCATGGTAGGTTAACGCATGACAATATCATGTAGGCTCAAAGGAGGAGAATGCGATTCTGAGGTGAGGTGCAATTAGTTTTTGGCAAATATAGCCAAGATGTGGTATTTTAAAATGAGGTAATTAAGAGGCAATGCAGAGAAAGGTAAAGTTGATGTAAAGTAAGATTACGATGAGTAAGAAGGTATAATGTATGTGAAACAGGCCTTTCAATGGAAATATGGTCCTGAGGTTGGCGAAACTTGTTTAAAGTTTTCAGGTGATAAAACGACAAAGGCAATTAGCATCTTGTTAATCCCAATAGCGATTAAGCTCAGGTAAAGGACGTAATTTTATAAGATGAAGTAGGTTTAGATTAGTTTGAGAATGCAAAGTTCAAGAACTATAAGGTTAGACACAGTGTAAGTTGGAACAAAGTTACGCCTATGGTTAACTCATCAGAGCGATTAGTTGGGTTCTAACCCCTTATTCTGTTTAATTTTTGCTTAGTTAAGGTCTAATACTTTGTACTAGTACGTTAATAATTGTACATGTACTTTACTTATATCATGAATGCTCTGTACTAGATAACCTCTGTTAACCATCTAGCAACTGACTGCGTATATAGGTGCCCTAACCAGCGGGACCCTGGTCCCTTCTGGGTTCCCTTTTGTTACCAACAGATTTTTCTTCTTTGTACAGCGAAATGTTACTTTGCCAATGTTTGGAACAATAAATTGATGGTTATGGTTATGGTTAAAGTAATCAAACTTTATCAATAGCGGTTAAGATCAGGTAAAGTACGCAAAATAATGAAGGTAGGTTTAGATTAAGTAAGGAATGCTGAGTTAAAGAACTATAAGGTTAGGTAAGTTGGAACAAAGTAATCAAACTTCACCACTACCAAGGTTAAGTAAGTTGGAACAAAGTAATCAAATTTCACCACTACCCAGGTTAGGTAAGTTGGAACAAAGTAATAAAACTTCACCACTACCAAGGTTAAGTAAGTTGGAACAAAGTAATCAAACTTCACCACTACCAAGGCTAGGTAAGTTGAACAAAGTAATCAAACTTTACCACTACCAAGGTTAGGGAAGTTGGAACAAAGTAATCAAAATTAGCCAATCGCAACTACCAAGGTTAGGGAAGTTGGAACAAAGTAATAAAACGTCACGACTGCCAGTATTCTAATAGTGTTACTCGCAGGCCTGGATAAGGGAAGGGACGATGCTAATCATCTTTCTTATGACACAGCGTTGTTAAACTGTGACTAACCAGCTAATAAGGCAATCAGCTGTCGACGTTACTGTAGACCAGAAAAGCTCTAAAATCTGCGTCGATGCAATTTTGACTGAGTGGTTAGTTATTCGCGCAGAATTTCATTATTGTCGCCAATATTGTCGTCAAAATTGTCATTGTTATTGCAAAGGACGTTTATGTTGCGCTATAAAGTGGAATGGGCGTACCGAAGCAGGAATAAAATTTTCCTCACTAACCCTTTATTAATAATCTTCTCGAAGCGAGACGATCCCATTTACGATAGTCTTTCAGCGTGTAATGATCGTGATGCGTTCGTGCAATAAATGTCTGCAAGAAAAATAGTGTGGCTTATAGGCATCAACTGTCTGACAGTCGCTTTCGAGTTTCGACTACATTCATGGCATAAATAAACCAGTGTGATTCTTCTTACAGATTTTATTTTAGTTATAGTTACAGTTAATGGTTTTCATTTTTGTTATAGTTATAGTTAGTATTATTTTTTAGTTGTATTTATAGTTATAGTTATAGTTAATGGATTTTTATTTTAGTTAATTTTAGTAGCTACTTAATTACAATAATTAAGGCTATAGGCTAAATTGTCCGCATCAACAAGATGTATCAATTTGCTCGGAGCTTTGAAAGCCTTTGAAGCATGGGCGCATTCAGCTACATGAATACACGAGTTTCCAAAGTAACTGACAAATTGCATAAAAAATAACGCATTCTTTCGTTCTCATTTATGTCGAATCGTCCATATTGCACTTCTTATTTTTATTTTTTGCATTAACGAAAATAAAGATGAATTTTCGTAAGTGTTATTTTCGTTATAGTTATAGTTATAGTTAATGATATTTTTTAGTTATAGTTATAGTTATCGTTAACGAAATCATTTTATTTTCATTAACGAACATTTTCGTTATCGTTATCGTTAACGAGAATCACACTGAAATAAACCTAGCCTTTTACGGTAAAATGTCACGTTTTGTGCTGACAGACATTTGTGTACCTTGAGCACACCGAAATCGGATATCCAGTTAGACAAATGTATGTACGTAAGCAAGTATGTATGTATTTATGTATGTACACTTGTACAGGGTATGTATGTATGTAAGTATGTGTGCATGTATGTATGCATGCATGAATGTATGTACTACAAATGTATTTATGTATTTATGTATGTACATGTATGTATGTATGTATGTATGTATGTATGTATATATATGTATTTATGTAAGTATATCCTTTATTGAACCAGTTGCTAACCGCATTTTGTTGTACATTATGAAGTATGTAATCGCGGGTAAATCATCCTAATAATGAATGTTTTGCGTTCCAGAGTGTTTGCAACAGGTAGAATTCTGCCATGTTTACGTGGACTCAGCTCATATACTACAGTTTTAATTGGAGGCATGCATAGGCATGTGTGTATGTTTAAATGTATGTTTGTATGTATGTATGTATGTATGTATGTATGTATGTATGTATGTATGTATGTATGTATGTATGTATGTATGTATGTATGTATGTATGTATGTATGTATGTATGTATGTCTGTATGTATGTATGTATGTATGTATGTATGTATGTATGTATGTATTATGTATGTATGTATGTATATGTATGTATGTATGTATTCATGAACAGTTTTATTACTGCATAAAGTCAGAATAGCAGAGACACAAATACAACCAAAAGCTAAAAAGTAAAAAACACAAACCGTTATTTAGATGCCATTAGCCATTCAGGTCACTGTACACCTGTCATTAAACTTGCCAGACAATTATTGGCTGATGGCGTATTCATTTTATTCATGAACACCAATGCAAGGCAATCATCGTTATGGCGATTTTCGATTACATGTAAGTATGTGTGTATATAATATGGACGTATATATATATATGCATGAATGTATGTATATATATATCTGTATATAATATTATATATCTTGACACTTAACGGAAGTATAGGCTACATCACAAAGTGCGGCATGGCAGCCTGCAGGATATAATTTATAACGATAATTTAAAGTAATTAGTGTCGCTTTAATTAGGTTTAATTAGAATAAAGGATATACTTACTTACTTACTTAATATTCATTGAAGTTGCATATAACTCAATTTATTCATACAAATTGCGAATATTTTACAATAACAATGGTAAAATGTCTGATTCTCGCTCTGTGTTATATATATATATATATATATTATCCTATTCACCGAGCAAGACGAGACAAAAGTAATACTGCAAATGTATATGCATAGTCTAGTGGTTAGCGTGCTGGAATGTCAACCGAGAGGTTTGGGTTCAAATCCTCGCTAAGGCATATTATATGTTTTAAGGTTTCTGCTCCTTCTGTGACCCTAGTGAAATCAGCTATAACAAGTACACTGACCGTACACTGTCGGTGGGAAGATGAGACGGCGAAGAAAAGGACTGGCCAATGATCACCCTATTATGCTGAGGATAAGAAAATGAAGTCGCTAACACTTTATATTCATGTCTGCTTCTTCTTTTATACATAATTATATACATATATATGCAAGAATAAGAAAACTTGATATAGATATATTATATGTATATGTAATACATTGAGTCTCAGGTCAACCGAGTCCAATGCTATTGTTGGAGATATTCAAGTGCGCGCTATACCGTGCATCTTATGTCTTGGATCTTCCTCTTGGAGTCTTCCGCTGCACAAAGTGCAATTGCACTTAGCTCTCTTCAGCGAATATTTCAAAATATCTTAAAACACTCTTGTTCAGAACTTCAGATCAATAGTGCGAGCGGCATCTTTATGAGCTACTTGAAACGCGCTCTATTACATGTAAGTAGCTTGTACGTGTGTATGTACTATGTATGCATGCATAAATGTAGTGTACAATGTACATAGATGCTTGTATGCATGCATGCATGTATGTACGCATACATGAAGAAATATTATATATATACGTGCATATATATATATATGCATATACTCACAATATGAGCAATAAAACATATTAACAATTGCATTATGAACAATAACAAAACTCTGATTGCATGCAGCACGGTGATAGAGCTTTGGGTCAATAGTCCTTCGATTGCTATTTGCACCGCTGCTGAGCGCACTCCATATTATAACGATCATGGCCGAAGTATTCGCTCACACCTGTCTGGCGCCAAAGTATCGGATTTGTCTCCGAATAACAAAATAAGAAATAAGCGAATGAGAACTAGAAATAATATTTTGGAATTACCATAATTATAGAGTTTTCTGTTGATCGATTTCTTTTTAAAATACACAATATAATAAGAAATTGCAACGATTGCGAACACAAAAATATCTTAAACGGACTCCGTGCATCAACCCTCGGTATTCTGTTCTCGATTCAGGTTACTGAAGTAGACAGCATTATAGGCCTAAGTACAATAAGTAAGTGAGTAAGTACTAAGTAAGTAAATGTATCAATGTATGTACCAAGTCACTTAATATATAGCACGTTTTCAGTTCCGCACAAAGGCACTGAAGAGCAGTTAAAATAGACATTTTAAAACCGCTTAGCTAGACAAACACAAAGCTAGACAATTATGTTGTCGCATAGGAGGTCGCGCAAACTGATTGTACATGATGACTATAGTTTATAGCCAGGCATTTTAAGTCAACGAATGTCCTACACACAGCAATATCTGCTCTTGCTAGACATACTGTTGATATCGTGGGACTCACGGATCTTAACTGCACGGCTCTCTGTCCAATGGATTGCCATTTTGGAATGCGAATTAGCTGATTCACTGTGCATTATGATAACGGCTTAATAGAAGCTTCTGGACCATATCAGATTGGGTGGATTAGGATTATTCAGATTGATAGCCATCAACTTCCGCCAGTGGACGCCAATCCAGTGTCGTGAAGAGCTGCCAGCACCGGCGGTGGGGGTCTGTCCATAAACAATAAAAGCCAGAAACACTAATAAACGGGGCTTGTAATTGGGTCACGAGATTTCTCGTGATTGGCGATAATAAATGTACCGCGAATGGGGAAATTCCTATTTCCGGAGCCCTGAGTTATCGCTCTTTTCTTAGAGCGATCGTCGACGGAGCGTTTTAACACGACGTTTATGAAGCGCATTTTCCGTCATTGCTTTTGGAACGTTTATAATGCGAAGTTAATCGGTCTTTCATATCAGCGATCGTCTACATGTATATGCTGCGTGCGTTGTGTCAATGGCTCCATAGAAGTTTCCTGAGTAGTCTAACTTAGTCTATTTTGAGTAATATGCCTCACGTATTTTGCACTAATTAGATTACTTCGATTTTTTAGATTACTTAGTACTTAGTCCTTCCAGTGTAGGTCTGCACATCGGGCAACGTATCTCCTCCACTCGTATCTGTTCATTTTCAGCTGTTCCGTCTCCTCCCACAACATCTTCAGGTATCTCAAGTCATCGCTGATGGTTCCCGGCCAGTTCTTCCGTGGTCTTCCTCTCTTCCTTCTCCATCCGGAATTCCAGGACAGCACTTGTTTGGCTCTTCTATCTTCATCCATAAGCCACACATGCCCCATCCACTTCAATCTTCTCTTTCTGATGATGATTTCCATATTTTCTTGCCCCATCCTCTCTCTGATAATTTCGTTTGTTTCATTTGATTAGATAAAGCGTGGATTCGGATTGGGCGATAATACGGAAATTTATAAAGACAGAACACGTTGAAATCCGAAGCCATGTTCTCGCATAAACGATTTTAGAGTTATGAAAAGTTTTCATCAACAAAATCCTGAAAGCCTCAGATAATGCCCGGCTGATCCAGAGACAATCAATCCAGCCATACTGCTTAGGAGAGATTTTCTCACAGACATATAAATTGAGAAAAAGCAGATGATAACACTATTACACTGAAAATATGACCGACTATAATTACAATAATATTATAGCAAAATATAATAATAATTATATTCGTTTATTGAGAAAGACAACTCTAATTGGCACACCGCAATCAGTTACAATGTCAAAGAGTTAACAGTAAATAATAGGTGTTTGTTTTACTCATTACGTAGTTAGTTGACCATAATGTTAAAATGTTTAAAAGGAATGGACATTGAACACAAGCATAGAGGACTCTAGGTATGAAGTTTTTAATTACAACTGTAACTAACGAAGATCGCTCCTAAGACCCACGTTGGTCGTCCTTCTCCGATGCGAAAATTACCCGGCCGTAGACGTTATACACGGTCCGTATATTCCAATAAACGGCAGGAATGATATGTGAACCTGATGTAACCACGTAGGCCAAGATGATTTGGGAGCATAAGTACTTTCTATGGACAGGAAAATGAAGAGGAAATGTCAAGAAATGATAATCGAAAGATAAAGAAGGCAAGAACATCGTCTAAAAGGTGGATGAATAATAGACATCATTATAAGACATTTCGGCGACATGAAACAAGCAGCATTCACATCGGTTACGCTAGTCAACGAGGGATATTAAATGGTCAATATATTTTCCACTGAACAAGACCTCTACCTTGGAAAAACTGATCCCCTATCTCAGCTCCTGGAACTGCCAGTGCTTTAGATGGTGTAAAGCTGTCTTGAGCTAATGAGATAATTGAACGATGATCAAAGAAGCCAGAAATAGAGCAATTCCCGCAAGCTCGGATAAACTGTTCATTAATATTAAACTGCTTATGCAGAATATTAGCTAGAAACATATTGAGGCATCTCGATCTTATTACCAGCATATCTACGCACTATATCTGCTCTCCAGTTTCTCAAGGTGAAGAAAATTCTTTGTTGCTCCCCGTTAGCTACCAGTCATGCAAGCATTTGCCAAACACTGTCCCGATTTTAAGAATTCAATCCTTGCCTTTCCTAACCAATATGCTTGTTCTTGTATTACGTACAACTGGTGTCACTATATAAAGTCTCCCCTAAAACAGTCTACCCGGACTGAAATAATATCTCCCTATTTTCTGTTTTCAGTACCCTCACAAATTTCATGTCATTACTGTAACATGTAGTTCAAAAATGCTAACTAGTTCTCCAAAAAAGTTAGAAATCCACCTGCTTAAAATAATCGTTAATTTTTAAACGAATATGACTGTATTTCTCAAAGAATCAAGTCAAGTCTCCTCAAAGAGGAGATTATTTCAACAGAGGATGAAATATTTTCTTCCCGTTGTAGAATTTAGTCTCCGGGAGAGTTGTAAATTTATTCTAGAGCAGATTCGCCGGGGTAGGATCTGTTATGATATAGATTCTCAGAGGAGAAAATTCTATGGGGCAGACTCCGATTCGGTATATCAACCCACGCATGCCTACAAACTATTGCACGGATTATCATTAAGAAGTCAGTATTATTTCCATCACCAGATAACTTATGTTTGTAGGTCGCCTGGTGCCACACGGGTGTTTGGTGAAGACAGTCATTTCTTTTTTACGAGTGCTCATTACTTGCTAACGGAACGGAATCGAACGTCATTCTGCGGCGTTGATTTGTAGCGCCATCGATCGATACTAATGAAGTTTTGAGGAAATGAGGCTTTCGAGCAGATAAGATCGTAATTAAGCGGTATAGATATTTTTGTGAGCTTGTTTATTGAATCCCGGTCAAGAAAGCTGTGCTTCCTTCGAGTGCTACTTAAGAGTCAGAAGTTGAAGACGATGGGAACCTGTTTACTGGGGTTGAGTTCCTGAGGTTACGCTGGGAGATTTCGATAAAGCACAGAGCTATTTCTAGAGTCTATTTATTGAATCTATTCGTGTGAAGCGATCGTTCAACGGAGCTTATTTTCTGGACCATGCTAATCAACGATGCTTTAGAGCTGCCGCTGTCTGTTTGCGCGGCTCGATTGCAGCAGCTGGTTTCTTGGAAAGTCTTCTAAACGCTGTCTTTCCTCTGTCAAAAAACCCTCAGTGTAAGGCTTTAGCGCATTGCGTGAAACCACCAGAATTCGTAAAGAAAGATTGCTACTGTTGCTATAAGTTTTGTTTTTCCTGAATTTCTACAAGAAGATCCGTTTTTATAATGGATGTCTTTGATAATGACGGATTGTTCAAATAAATTAGCAGTTAGGCTAGTTTATCTGAAATAACGTAACTCGGCTTTAAACCTATCTTGCTTTGATTTAAATTATCTGACGTGTCTTACATTATCTGAACTGATATTGCATCGGAATACCTTACCATCATCATTTATTCGTTTATTGTGTTAACAACAAACATAACGCTGAAGGTGTACATAAAAAAATACACCTAGATATTATAGTATTGTAGAGAAATTGAGGTTTTACGGTATTTTGTACCTGATGACCGGCCGATCTTTTCTCGGTCAGGACCTTTTGCCCTTCCCCTTCGTCGGCCTTGCTCTGCTGTTCGCCCTTTACTGCGTCTTCTCTTTATCGCCTTTGCCGCTATCTTTTTGATCCTACCTCGCCTTGGCTGGCGACGCGCAGTCGGCTCCCTTCCCCCCTCGCGTCGGTCTTTCCTTTATGCTCTGTCTTAAGCCTTTGCGGGTCTTTTCTTAATGCTCTGTAATAAGCGTCTGCGGGTCTTTTCCTTTATGCTCTGTCTTAGGCCTTTGCGGTTCTTTCTTTAAACTTTCCTCTCCAGGCCGGCGTCGGGGCAGGCCAGACAGTATAAATATAAGCCGAGCTCTGCTCGCGGGTTCTTTCGGTAATTCTTCGTCGGTCCTTCCAGTCGTTCTTTTCAGTTACGTTGTTCGTCTAGATTAGATTATTGCTCAGTGCAGATCGATTCGTCAGTAAGTAAGATCGCATAGCTAATGCATGGCGAACACTGTTGGCTAATTAATTAGCTCATTAATTGAGCTCGTCGAGCGTCAGTACTTTCTTGTTTAAGCGATACACGGACACACGATCGTCGGACGTCTGCTTCTTTTCGTCACTGATTGTAAGTGGTCATCAACTTTGATTCTGTTAATAAAGATCTTAATTAACGCTGAAGTGGTCTTCGAACGCTATACCGGCTACAGATAATTTCTACTTTAGTAATACACCTAAAGCGAATTTACGCCCCCCTTTTAAGCGACACACGGACATACGACCGACGGACGCTGCACGGCATCCTGGTAAGAGCACGACAGCGCTCCAGTCAATTGAGAAGACGAAAGACCATCCGTCACAGTTGGCACCCATTAAGCGGGGGTGATTAGACCTCGACGGTGAAGTCAGATTAGAGAGGGTTCCGTTACAAATGGTACCAGCCCGTGGGGTGAAATTTCTGCAGCCAGTTTAAGCTTTAAAGATCGATTAAAATGATGATCATGGACGATGACGAAGATACGATCGCGTATTCGGCGCCAGAGCCAGTCCTAGAGCCGACCAAGACGTCGACGCCAGTGGTGAAGAAGGAAAAGACGGGAACGCCCGCCGATGAGAGACGCTGGTGGGAAGATTTGGACGACTTGTCGCCGGTGAAGAGGGATGACCGAGTGAAGACTGATGAATCGACGGCCGCGAAACAGAAATGGAAACTGATGGCCCGCGAAAGCGCCGATGAGACGAAAACGCCAAAGAAGAATTTGAAAACAGAATTCTGCGAAAAGACTGAAGAGCCGACGAATCGAGGAAAGACCGATGAAACGACGAAGCTGATACCGAATTTTCTAGAGAGCGTCGGTGGCTTGCTGCGAAGCCGGCCGACGACAATGAAGCCTGGGAAATTCGACGGGACGGGATCGCTGGAGTCGTTCCTGGTCCAATTTGAAGTCTGCGCTAAGCATAACCGATGGACAGACGCAGACAAGAGCGATCACTTGCGCTGCGCATTGGAGAAGGCGGCTACGCAACTTCTGTGGGATTTCGGCGCTCAACCGAGCGCGAGTTACGATGATCTAGTCGAGCGCCTGCGACAACGATATGGGTCGGAAGGCCAAGCAGAAACTTTCCGTGCTCAGCTATACTATCGACGCCAACGCCCGGAAGAGAGTCTTAGCGACTTGCTACACGAGATCCGCCGGTTGGTCGTCTTAGCCTACCCGGTGCCCGCCAACGAGACGACGCAAATTATCGCCAGAGATGCCTTCTTAGAAGCCATGAGGGACCGTGAACTCTCGCTCAAAGTACGCGAGCGCGAGCCGAAGACGATCGACGAAGCCTACCGAGCAGCACTTCGCCTTGATGCCTATCAACGAACAGCCGACGCTGACGATCGACGGAGACCGCCTAACCGAGTGCGAGGCACTCGGGAGGACGATCTCGGCGCCCGACTCCAGGAGCAGATGGACAGATTTCTTGCGACGCAACGGGAAGAACAGCGGAAATGGCAACGAGATTTGGAAAGAAGATTCGATCAGCAATTCCGCGAGCTTCGCCAAGGCACGCCTACGCCCAGCGACGAACCGAGTCGGAGCGCGCTGCCCGAGCGCGACCGCCCCGGTCCAACGGAGAACACGCGACGAACGACGACCTGCTATAACTGCGGACGAGCGGGCCACATCGCCCGCAACTGCCGTCAACCTCGCCGACCACAGAATCGCCGACATGAGAATGCCTCGGCCGAGACTGAAGCTTCGCCGCCATCCACGCCAGAGACAGTAGCCATGAACCACACGACGAGTCCGAGAGTGCCGAACCGCGCAACCAAGAACGCTATCTACATCCGAGGTGAGATCAATGGACGACCGCAGCTATGCCTGATCGACACCGGGTCCGAGGTCAGTCTAGTGCCTTCTTCTTCCGTCGAAGGGTTGAATATTCGCTCTTGCAATCGCTATTTGGTGGCTGCTAACGGGTCAGATATACGAGTCCTGGGGGAGGTGCGGGCGCCTATTAAGGTCTGGAAGGGTTTTTCTATTCACACATCTTTCTTAGTGTCCGACCAAATAACAGAGCCCATGTTAGGCATGGATTGGTTAAGGGAGCATCGCTGCCGCCTAGGGTTTGGTATGGGAGCCCTCTTTGTGAGACGTAGACGGATTCCCCTGGTAAGAGGGAACGGGGCTACTTGGTGCCGGCGCGTGATCGTCGCCGAAGAGGTAATGGTGTCCCCCAAGTGCCAGATAGATATTCCTGTTAAGACTCTATATGGGGATTTGACTACGATAGCGCCCGCCTGGATGACGGAGGCCAGGGAGATTCAACCCGGGGTCCATCTCGCCCGTGTAGTGGTTGGGAATAATGCCGATACCCAGGTAAGGGTGGTAAATTTGAATGACGACCCCGTCCGGCTGCCCAAAGATCAGTCCTTGGGAGGGTTACACCCTGTGGAAGTGAGTGAGGTAAGTAAGAAGAGCGATGACACGGCCGACCAAGCTTCGCCGAGTGATGAGCTGCTAACAGATTTGCCGGAAGAGGTGACGTCAGAAATACGGGATCGATTGAAGAAATTATTGACAGAATTTAAAGATATCTTTTCGGCTAATGATCGCGACCTGGGCCGAACGTCGATAAGCACCCATAGAATTGAGACGGGTGATGCACGTCCTGTCAGACAGCCGTTAAGAAGACATCCACTGCCGCATAAGACCACTATTGACAACCAACTGGATAGCATGTTGGCCGATGGGATTATAGAACCCGCGGTGAGTGAGTGGGCGGCCAACGTAGTACTAGCTAGGAAGAAAGACGGATCCCTGAGATTTTGTATTGATTACCGTCAGCTTAATGATAGGACGAAAAAAGATTCATATCCGCTTCCGCGTATTGATGAATGCTTGGATGCCTTAGCAGGAGGTGGGTGGTTCAGTACGCTGGACCTGAGAAGCGGCTATCACCAAGTCGCTATGGAGCCTAAGGACGCAGATAAAACCGCATTTGTCACTAGACGGGGCATTTTTCGATGGAAGGTCATGCCGTTTGGCCTATGTAACGCCCCCGCAACTTTTCAGCGTCTTATGGATATTGTGTTGTCCGGATTGAATTTTGAGATCTGTTTGGTCTACCTGGATGATGTGATAATTTTTGGAAGCACACCTGAGGAGCATCTGGATCGATTAGAGAGGGTTTTCCAGCGGCTGAGGGAAGCGAACTTAAAACTCAAACCGAGTAAGTGCCAGTTATTGCGAAGAAGTGTCGGATTCCTAGGGCATATAGTGACGCCAGAAGGAGTGGCCATGGATCCTTCAAAGATAAAGGATGTCGTAGAGTGGCCGATCCCTCAAAAGTTGCGGGATGTGCGGGCATTTTTGGGGCTTTGCTCATATTATCGCCGCTTCGTGCGCGATTTCTCGACGGTAGCCGCCCCGCTTTTTGCGTTAACTAAGAAAGGACGGACGTTCGCCTGGGATGAACAATGTCAAGAGACTTTTGATCGGTTGAAGGCCGCTCTGACGTCCGCTCCGATCTTAGCGCTGCCCAAGGATGAAGGAACATATCTGCTAGACTGTGATGCTTGCGACGTAGGTATCGGCGCGGTGCTTTCCCAGCGTATCGACGGGGAAGAAAGGGTAATTGCCTACGGAAGCCGTTTATTATCGAATGCCGAGAGAAATTATTGCGTCACCCGGAAGGAATTGTTGGCAGTAGTTTACTTTTCCAAGCTTTACAGACAATATCTATTGGGACGATCGTTCGTTTTGCGAACGGACCATGCGGCATTACAATGGTTGCAACGCACACCGGAGCCGATTGGCCAGCAGGGGCGATGGCTGGAACGCCTCGCCGAATTCGACTATCAGATAATGCATCGGCCCGGCCGGAAACACGGGAATGCTGACGCGCTTTCGCGTCGCCCGTGCCGCCAGTGCGGCCAGGAAGATTTGGTTATGGTAGCCGCAGTGAATGAGGTTTCTGAATCGGAACCGCTAAGTGCGGATGCCGCGCAACCCGATTCAATGGAGAAAGAGCAAGGGGAGGATCCAGACCTTAAGATCGTAAGGAGTTGGTTAGGCGAGGGCGTAGAAGCGCCTGACCTCGTGGAAATTCTACAAGAGAATGAAACCGTTAAGGTTTATTGGCATCAAAAGGACAGACTTTGCTTGCGAGACGGGGTGATGTACCGTCGCACGCCAGAAGGCGTGGAGCAGTTATTGATACCACGGACGAAAAGGGAGGAATTTCTGCGATTGGCTCATACGGGGGTGACTGGGGGTCACTTGGGCGTTCGTCGAACGCGTTGGCAGGTGAGGCGCCGGGCCTATTGGGTAGGTTGGTCGGGGGACGTTAGGCGATTTTGTAAGCGATGCTCCCCCTGTAACCAATATCGCCGGGGTCTCCCTCCTAAGCAAGGCCCGCTTCAACCCTTACCTTGTGGGGAGCCATGGGAGAGACTTTCGATAGACATCACGGGTCCTCATCCCCGAAGCAGGAGGGGCCACGTCTATATCTTAACCGTGATGGACGGTTTCACTAAGTTCGTAGAAGCCATCCCGATGGTCAACCAGGAAGCTACTTCGGTGGCTAAGGCCCTTGTAGAGAACGTCATTGTCCGGTATGGGGCACCTTTAGAGATTTTGACGGACCAAGGGAGGAATTTCGAAGGGAATTTATTCCGGGAACTTTGTCGGTTGTTGGATATCACTAAGGTTAGGACTTCGAGCTACCACCCTAGCTGTAATGGGCTGATAGAAAGGTTTCATAGGACCATGAACTCCATGCTAGGGAAAGTAATAAGCAGCCACCAACGCGATTGGGACGAAGTTCTACCCTACGTCCTCTCCGCCTACCGGGCTTCTCAACACGAAGTCACCGGATTCTCGCCCAACTATTTGATGTTCGGCCGGGAGACAAGGGCTCCTATTGACCTCGTTTATGGAAGACCACCGGAGGAAGAACGATCGGCGGTGACTTATTCCGCTTATGTTGAAGAATACGCCGCACGCTTGGAGGATGCTTACCAGCTGGTACGGGAAGAGCTACGAGTCTCTGCTGAACGTCGCAAGCGCCGCTACGACCTGAGGGTGCGACCAGCTAGATTCGCTCCTGGTGACAGTGTGTGGTATTACTCGCCTCGACGCTACCAGGGACGCAGCCCTAAGTGGGCTCGAATGTACACGGGTCCTTTCATCGTCATCGAACAGACTGGTCCGGTGAACTTTCGGCTGCGAAAGAATAGAAATTCTCGCCCGTTCATTGCGCACGTCGACAAACTGAAGCCTTGTTATGATACAGGTTTAGAAGAATCAGTCGGAGCCGCCGTCCCCTCTTCGAATACGATGAACGGTGTGGAGCCCGTGCCTACTTCGGTTCCTGCCTCCACGACAGACAGACCGCGACGGTTGACTAGGCCGCCTGTCCGCTATCAGTAAATGAGATATCTTCGTCCCCTTGGGACCACGCGGTGAATAACTGACGCTAACTTTATGCATTGTAGCGCTGACTTTGTTTTGATGTGTAGGAACTATTTGAGAACTGCTATCCTAATGGACAGTGGTGGGCTGGAGCAATGTGATCGGTGCTGGGAAATCTTCGATGGGGCGGACCCGAGCGAGGAGCTGCGACGGCACTGGAGTATGAACCATGCCATGATCAGCTACCCCACCTTTTCCACTCATCTGGGAACTCCGGGCGCGCACGACTCTCTGCGACGTTTCACTGAGACGGTGAAGGAGATTTCCTCAACATATTGGGCTAACCTTCGCTCTGAGTCCGTGCCGACGGCTTTGAGAACAGGTGTCTGCGAACCGACTTTGGGGCTTGACGGCGCTGCATCCCTTGGAGAACGATCCAGTCCTTTGGGCGAATCGAGTCCCCCTCGTGCTCCTCCTCCCTCTCCGGAGCGTCCGCTTCCGTCATCTACGCTCTCCAGTGTGGATTTCCGGGTTAAGACAGGTGATCTTTTCCACATCATACTAGAGGGTCGACGCTTGGCGCAGCATCTGTCCCTGTCTAAATTTCTGGACCATATTGCCAGGTTTAATTTTCGTTGGCCTCCCTGGATCGTTGAAGAGATATATTGGAGCTGTCATATGCCAGTTGAGGAGTGGCGTGCTCTCCCCGATGCTAGGAACCTTTCCTCGGATTCAGATGATCAGAGAGCTCGTCTACCGATCCCCAGACCTGGACTTGAAGATGATGATGATGAACTCCCAGCCAGTCAATTGTCTCCCAGGTACAGACCCGTCGACATCCAGGAAATCTCCGACTCCGATGTGTGAGCCCAGCTGAACGATGAGGCCATCAATGGCCGAAGATTGTCTTTGCATTGTCATGGATAGCATGCGTTACCGTGTTTATGTTTTTATGATTTGCCAGAACTTAAAGTGCTACTCTGGAACAGGAAGATGAATTAGATTATTTGTTTATTTCTTTCTGTTGAGTGATGCATTGATGCTGAAGATTTTAGGTTCTGCAGAATTTGCTGTGCAATAGATCACTCCATTCTTGTGTGTATGCCATGAATTATGTTGGTTACTTAATGACCGTCAAAGAATACGGTCGGTTGTAAGGCATTTAATTGTAGAATGTTCTCCTGACTGCATGACTTGATATGTTCTTTTGGCTTATGTTGTAGTTTTGCAAGCGAGTGTACTTAGCGGCCACTTTGCCGTAGATTTATTTTGCTATGGACATTTGCGTTAGAATTTGGGTTATACGGACTTGCAATGCTGGCCCAGTTGGCCGTTCTTTAAGAGTAGCCGTTACGTGATATGAGGACATTATCAATCGTCGTGGGGGGAAGTTGTAGAGAAATTGAGGGTTTACGGTATTTTGCACCTGATGACCGGCCGATCTTTTCTCGGTCAGGACCTTTTGCCCTTCCCCTTCGTCGGCCTTGCTCTGCTGTTCGCCCTTTACTGCGTCTTCTCTTTATCGCCTTTGCCGCTATCTTTTTGATCCTTCCTCGCCTTGGCTGGCGACGCGCAGTCGGCTCCCTTCCCCCCTCGCGTCGGTCTTTCCTTTATGCTCTGTCTTAAGCCTTTGCGGGTCTTTTCTTAATGCTCTGTAATAAGCGTCTGCGGGTCTTTTCCTTTATGCTCTGTCTTAGGCCTTTGCGGTTCTTTCTTTAAACTTTCCTCTCCAGGCCGGCGTCGGGGCAGGCCAGACAGTATAAATATGAGCCGAGCTCTGCTCGCGGGTTCTTTCGGTAATTCTTCGTCGGTCCTTCCAGTCGTTCTTTTCAGTTACGTTGTTCGTCTAGATTAGATTATTGCTCAGTGCAGATCGATTCGTCAGTAAGTAAGATCGCATAGCTAATGCATGGCGAACACTGTTGGCTAATTAATTAGCTCATTAATTGAGCTCGTCGAGCGTCAGTACTTTCTTGTTTAAGCGATACACGGACACACGATCGTCGGACGTCTGCTTCTTTTCGTCACTGATTGTAAGTGGTCATCAACTTTGATTCTGTTAATAAAGATCTTAATTAACGCTGAAGTGGTCTTCGAACGCTATACCGGCTACAGATAATTTCTACTTTAGTAATACACCTAAAGCGAATTTACGCCCCCTTTTAAGCGACACACGGACATACGACCGACGGACGCTGCACGGCATCCTGGTAAGAGCACGACAGCGCTCCAGTCAATTGAGAAGACGAAAGACCATCCGTCACAGTTGGCACCCATTAAGCGGGGGTGATTAGACCTCGACGGTGAAGTCAGATTAGAGAGGGTTCCGTTACAGTATGAAGTAATAATAGCTTGGTAAGATTTCAGGGATAACATACGAGATATAAAATGAGCCGTGAATCATTGTCAGGAAGGTTAAAGTTATGTGGTCTGACCCTAAGAGAATAGGGCGTAAAATGTTGTTTGGGAAAAGGCTTCTGAGTGAATGATTCTCATTTAAGAGAACGGCTTTGAGGAGTGAAGTGTCTGCTTTATTAGCAAGAACATTCGTACCAAACTTAACCTATGCTTATGCTACCTGGAACCTTATCTTATCTTATTTATACTTACATTACATGACCTTGGTTTATCCTATGTTACCTTACCTTACTTCACCTCACCTTGTCACCTTGTGCTGTCAGTTCCTTGAACTCTAGCGACCGTCATGATCAAGCCTTTCCACAGATTTAACTTTAAACAATACCACTTGGCTGGTTGAATTTTTGCAAGACAGAAAACACTTGACATGCTTCTCCAGGCTGAAATCAACCATTGCATCCATCAACGCCAGCGTTGTTCAAGGCTCTGGGGTAGGCCCATCATCTTACATCGCCGATGCCTCGGATTTGCACCCAGTCAATCCTCAGAACTTGATCAGAAAGTATGCGGATGACACTTATTTAATTATAGGTGCCTCCATGAGGAGTTCCACTCCGCAGGAGTTGGAAAATGTATCGGAATGGGCCGTGAGGAACAATCTACGACTGAATGAGAGCAAATCCCAGGAAATGATCATCCACCGTCGACGTGTCAAAGGAACATCTGACCCACCTACCTTAGGAATCGTGAGAGTAACATCAATGCTCATGCTCGGAGTGACAATTGCAAACGATCTCAGTGCTTCTTCCCATGTCAACAGGATTCTAAGTGCATGCTCTGGTTCGCTCCACGCTCTCAGAGTCCTCAGGGCACACGGTCTCCCTCAGACAGCGCTCTATGAAGTTGCACGTGCAACTACCATCTCTCGCCTTCTCTATGCCTCCCCTGCTTGGTGGGGATTCACCACCGCAAGTGACCGACTAAAACTCCAACGTTTCCTGCAAAGGGCCAAACGACTGGGCTACCTTCCTCCTCAACAACAGGATTTAGACCGAATGATGGAAGAAGCAGATGTCAAACTCCTGCTTGCGGTCAATCGGAACTCACAACATGTGCTTAGAGGCCTCTTTCCTCCGACCGTTTGTAGGCCTTATGCTCTGCGCCCTAGACCTCATGAATATGAACTCCCAAAAAAGATGACCACAATTTCATCTCTAGGGTTCTATATCGTACCATTCGGGATGTTAAGTTTTAACTCTCAATCCTGACTATAGGCATAAACTTATACATGTAGTTTTTAATTTCATTACTTTCATTATCTCATGTAAACAAGTTGCGGTATGTCAACTTTGTATCTTAATAATAAACGAAATCTACTTCTACTATTATTATATTTATCATAAAAATTATATTTATTTGTCGTCTAGCCTTAATTATAATTAAAAAATTTATGTTCAATTTTTAATGTTCAATATTCTTGTGTTTTAAATTCTTTCCGCTCTCTCGAATGTGCAGTCCCAGGACAATGACCTCGTTTGCTCCTGCTGTAAATCCACCACTGTTACCCGATACCTTGTCTTTTCATCGAAAAAATCCCGACTGATTCTGCCTTTCTGTGGCGCAGTCACACGGACGCAATAAACGCATTTGCGTCTACTGTTTTGGCTAAACAATGAAATATTAATGACACATTATGAGAACGTCTAAATGTTAACCTCTAAATGTCGTCGCATTGCGTTAGCTTTCCCGCGTGATCAACAGAGACAATGATTGTTAGTGACCAAAATTAATTCAAGTGGCATGATGAAAGTTTCACATATGACCGCATGATTGTATATTCGATTAATGACATTCATGTATTGTATTGTATTGTATTTGAACACTTGTTATAGCGCCCCTACCAGATTCTTATTCAGAGGCGCTCCCGACTACTGCGCGGACGCTGAATCGGAGTTTCACGCCGAAGCGCATGAGCAATTGCAGTGAAGGACTTGCCCAGGGTCCCTACGCGGCGACTTTGAGGTGGATCCGAACCCGCAACCCTCCAGCTGCAAGGCACCGAACATACCCCTAAACCACCGCGCTTCAGTTGTATTGTGTTGTATTGTATTGTACTCCACGTTTATATTGCGACCGAGCCACCCGCAGTAAAGATCCGAGAAATTAATCTCTGGTAAACCGACCGACCGGGAATCGAACCCGGGCCGCCGGCGTGGCGAGCGGGCTACCAACCCACTCGGCCACTCAGGACCTCTTAGACAGACCGCTACAAGGTACAAATAATTGAGGAAGTAAATTAAGGCTAGAAATTCTATCTCTTTTCACTGAGAAGGCATAGGGCCTACATGTCTACCGTCTGTAAACTACGCATAGGATATTATAGTTACGGTCATTCTATATGCTGCCATGGATACGGCGCTTACCAGGTAAGGTATGATACCTCGTTCTCAGCGTTGACACTGAGTGTAAATGTTTAAGACTTTACGAGTTTTCGTCTGTGCAGCCTTAGGTCTATGTAATGTTCATTTATGCTTCATTATCACATGAATGCTGATGATCACTGCTTGACCAAAATGACAGGCAATGTATTATGTCTTAAAACTTTTTGCGACTTTGTGTCCACTTTCTTCAATATTCTTAGCGCCACTGCTGCCGCTACTAGGTGAATAACTCTATCTGGCGCACATCCTTGGCTTTTCTTATTTTATTTTACCTTACCTAAATCTACCTTGCTTACCTTTACCATAAATTACGTTACTTTGCGCTGTCTTCGATGAAATCCCGAGTGATGTTGCAGTTATCAGGTGAATACCTCCATTTAGCGTTTAACATTAGCATGAACTTGACAATTCAACCTTACCTCACTTACAAATCCGCCACTGCTCGTATCCTGGCAGTGCCAGTCCCAAGCCTGGATAAAGGAAGAGGGCGACGCTGATGATCTTTGTTATCACACAGTGTCGTTAGACTTAAACTACTACTACTAACTTCTTGTAGCCTAGATTTACAATTCCTTCACCTTATCTTTACTTTGTACTTTGCCATACTCTGCCTTGTCTTTCCTTACCTTCGGTGAAATCCCGAGTGATGTTGCATTATCAGTTGAATACCTCCATTTGGCGTTCATCCTTAGCATTCCCGTGATAATTCAACCTTACCTCACTTCTTATAGCCTAAATTTACCTTTCCGCTTACTTCCCTTTACTTTATACTTTGCCATACTTCGTCTCACCTTACTTACCTTTGGTGAAACCCCGACTGATGCAGTCGTTTCAGGTGAATAACTCCATCTGGCGATTGGGAGACACGCTGTGTGACACGTGGGTGGCCTTTGACGTCATGTGCTGTACTTTATACTTTGCCATACTTCGTCTCACCTTACTTACCTTTGGTGAAACCCCGACTGATGCTGTCGTTTCAGGTGAATAACTCCATCTGGCGATTGGGAGACACGCTGTGTGACACGTGGGTGGCCTTTGACGTCATGTGCTGTACTTTATACTTTGACATACTTCGTCTCACCTTACTTACCTTTGGTGAAACCCCGACTGATGCTGTCGTTTCAGGTGAATAACTCCATCTGGCGATTGGGAGACACGCTGTGTGACACGTGGGTGGCCTTTGACGTCATGTGCTGTACGTCATCCATTCTCAATCTGACAGCCATCAGCCTCGACAGGTCAGATCATATCTCTCATAAAAAAATACTCTTTGTCGGCGGCAACGGCCTATGTGGTCATAAGCTGCCGTTAAACTGTGGTTCCATCCATATCTCTCATATAATTATTAGGACTGGGCATTTTACGCGTTATTAATTAAAACCTTAATTAATAAACGCGATTAAATTTTTTAGCGCAGTTAACGCTGTTATCACTGCACCCAATTATTTTTAATAAATGCGCTAAAACAATTTTTGGTAGGCTATTACAAAGTAAAAGCTTTAAGTTTAAACTTTAAAGTAAAAACTAAAAAGTAAAAACAAGTAGTAAAAGCATGTTTCCTTTTTTTATTGACTGCATGCATTTATATTGCGCATATTCAACGTACTTGCTCAGAGTCAGTAGAGTAGTTGTAGGCCTACTTGTTATCAATTGTTACATGCGATTAAAAATTAATCGCGATTAATTTCAATTACAATTGTAAATCGTTGCCCACCCTAATGATTATAGTTTGAATCAGAAGGGTATCTCTTCAGTTAATTACTTACCACAGAATCGAATCGATTCTAATCGTCGTTTTAAGCGCAAGTTCATGTATGAATGCAGCACACGACACTTGTGATGGTCTCATCAACAGATTACATTGCACCGAACTACACTGAACGTCTCTTTAACGCACTCAACTAGACACGAAACTTCACTTGAAAGCAGCCAGATCATTAGTCAACCTTTGGGGTGCGAACCATTTGTCTTTGAGTCCATCCTACCGACTCCGAAAGGGAAATACCAACGACCCAAGAATACCAATCAGTCACCGGCCAATGAACAGTCATCTATGTGTACGCAAGATAATAATTCATATGCCAACACAAGGGATCCATGTAAAGCATTGTATTGTATTGCATGGCCGAAGCTTAGTCATCTGCGCAACGGCACACAAAAGGCGTCGGCCATAGGAATCCGTCAGGAATCCATTGTTTGGTTCCTCGTGTGTGCGTGGGCCCGCCATTGGTAACTCTTTCAGCTTACTGTGCATTGTTTTGCTAACTGATGTAATATATATTCGTTCGTAATGAAATTTAACATCATAATAGACTATAGCAGAGAGCGCCTCTGAGTAGATATCTTGAAGAGGCGCTATATAAATGTTCAATTACGTTACAATTTGAATACAAGTTCAGTGCAATGTATTAAACTTATAAGTTCAGTACATTGCACTGCACTTAACTATACGATAAATACATTCATTCATTCATTCATTCATTCATAAATTTATATAGCGCCCCTTCAAGAGGGCTACTCAGAGGCGCTCCCGACTCCAGCACGGCCAAAAAGTACAGTTTTGAGCTTAGTAAAAAAACTTCAGTAAAAGTCCCAGGGAGCAGACGTATCTCCTGGGGGAGCCCGTTCCAGACCACTGGGCCCACCACGGAAAAGGCTCGATTCTGCATAGTTGCAGTTCGTGCAAATGGGACTAAGAGCACCCCCTTCTCTGCAGAGCGAAGGGGCGGCGACCTTGAATACCCGAGGGGCAGCAAAGCTCCCGCAGGTAGACTGGTGCTAGACTCAGCTGACATCGTCGTACCAAGGCAGCAATCCTGTACTCGATGCGCTGCCGGGTAGGGAGCCAATGTAAGGTCTCCAGCATATAGCTGGAGACATGACCAAATTTGGGGATTTGCCCAATAAGACGCGCTGCAGAGCGCAAGACTCGGTCCAGGCACACAAGTCGATTTAGAGGAAGGCCAAAGTAGAGCGACGAGCAGTAGTCAAGACGGGATGTAACGAAAGAATGCACCAGGGTGGTGGCGGCACTAGGGGTAAGCGAACGGGCAACGGTGCGAAGCTGGCGCAGCTGATAGTAGCAGTTCCGGGCAAGGCGGTGAATGTGTGGAGCAAGAGTTAGCTCCTGGTCCAACAGGACACCAAGGTCGCGGACCGTAGTTGAGAACGTATAACTGGGGAATTCAGTTGCAAGTGCAGCGAGGTCAAGTTTAGCAAGTTGCTTCCGGTTGCCTAGCCAGATAAATTTAGTCTTAGCTGGGTTTAGGCGCAGTCGATTAGACGACAATACAATGCGTTACAATACAATACAATACAATGGTCTCAAATCTCAATCGATGTCTTTTGTGTACCACTGAATTACTGTATTTTGCAGACGACTTAAGATCGGCCAAACAATACAATACAATACTTAAAATCGATGTTTATTCTGTCCCTTTGAATTACCTTTCTCAGATGGTCGAGCATTGTCCATACAAGACAATGCAATGCGATCTTTTAAATCGCTCCCCTGTGTATACCATTGAATTATTCTTACGCAGGTGATTGATCACTTGGTCATTGACTGAACGGTTCTCTTGGGTCGATGGTATTTCCCCCATCGGACTCGGAGTCTGATGGATAGGATGGTCGCAGGGACAGGTGGTTCGCGCCCCCAAAGGTTGACTGATGGGCTGGCTACCGGTCTGACAAATTACTTAACGGAGTGATTGACGCTGGCGGATCAATCATCCTAATCTGACTGATTGATTTATTTCACGGCTGACATATTGGTTGTCTGATGTATCGATCTCTAGCGCACGGAGAAAGACGTTTCCGGCGGGATTTTGGTCGGCCTGACAGATTGTTCGGTGATCATTCGAGAGACTGGCCGCCTTATTAAGTAGCTTATCGATTTAACTGCGTGACTGCTTCGGTGTCTGATTGATTAACCGATTGATTGATTTATAAATTATTGGCCGACTCCATCAAGTGACTAATATATTTATATATTGCTCCAATATTTTATTGATTGATAAATTACTTGACTGAAGCCAAGATTCATCGATTTATAATTATGTTAATCCGGTTATTGATCTAATGGCGCAAAATTAACTGACTTAGAAAATAATGGACCACTTGATTTTCTAATGAATTGTTGCTTGATCAGCCAATTGAGCTTTCAACAGAACTCTGAATACAGATTTCCCTGGTCTGTTGGAATTCAACGGCGCTTATCCAGCGGATAACCCTTTAATGCTCCGCTTTCATTTGAAGCCTTGTGCATCACGAAAATGGCATTTTAGAAGTCATTTAGAAAAGGATAAAATAAATTAAATAGAATACATTGGATTGAATTTAATTGGATTGGATCGAATTGGGATTTATAGATAACTTATCGATGACATGATCTTGTTTTATGTCGGATAAAATTAGACAAGATAACTTATCGATGACATGATCTGATCTGATCTGATCGGATCAGATCATATTAGATATCTCATCGATTACATGAACTGATCGGATCAAATCATGCTAGATATCTCATCGATTACATGAACTGATCAGATCGGATCAAATCATATTAGATATCTCATCGATTGCATGAACTGATCAGATCTGATCAAATCATATTAGATATCTCATCGATTGCATGAACTGATCAGATCTGATCAAATCATATTAGATATCTCATCGATTACATGATCTGGTTTCATTTCGGATAAATCAGATCAGATAACTTATCGATTATATGATCTACTTTCAGATTCATAGCCGTCACGCGTCCCATCCAGTACGCCAAACACAAGAACTCCGGTCGCGTCCGGTTGACCCTTGCCCTCACCTGGATCGTTTCCGTGGCCGTCTCACTTCCGGTGGCCGTCGGCATGAACTACACGGACCGACGTGCGCAGACTCCGTGGCTGTGCACCTTCTACAACGCCGACTTCCTCATCTACTCCTCCATGGCTTCCTTCTACATCCCATGCGTCCTCATGATCCTTCTCTACTGGCGAATCTTTCGCGCCATTCGCCTCCGAGCAGACCGGAAGTCCGCGCAACGGACGACGAGTCCAGCGAGTCCGGTTCCAACGGGACTTCCGCCCACGGAGGCAACGCACTGCTTCCGCGCGGAACTCGATTCGGACCAGCAGGTCCAGACCCGGATCTGCCCAGTTCAGAGTTCCAATTCCAGTGAGTTCCTTCCGGTCGCTCGTGTCGCTCCACGACGCGTCGCAGTGCGCATGAACAAGATGGCTGACTCTCGGCTGACGGTGTACAACACCATCCGGTTGACCTCTGATCCCGAGATGACGGGGAGGACAACCGGAAGAGCTGTCAGCTGTCCCGATTGCAGTACCTCGAGCGAGGATCTTCTAGATGTTCAGTCAGAGGACTTCACGGCGACCACAGCGCCTCGAGTCTACGCGGGGCAGAACTTGCTTTCGGTCTGTGAGAGTCCGATGGTCGGAGGAGGTGGCCTGGTTCCACTTCCGGTGACGGAGGAACGCCGCAGGTCAGAGGCGGTTCGACGGAAGTTGAGAATGCGCATGCGCCGTGCTCCCGTGTTCAATTTCACAGCGAAGCCTGTGACACCGAAAGTGGAGAAGGCATCGACGAAAAGAGAAAAGAAAGCGACCAAGACTCTGGCCATTGTACTAGGTAAGACTCTGGCCATTGTGTTAACTAGTACTGGTCATTGTGCTAGGTAAGACTCAGGCCACTGTGTTAACTAAGACTTACCATTGTGCTAGGTAAGACACTTGCAACTTGGTTGACTGAGACTGGCCACTGTATTAGGTAAGACTCTGACCACTGTGTCACCTAAGACTGGCTCACCATTGTGCTGGGTAAGACTCCGGCCACTGTATTAACTAAGACTTACCATTGTGCTAGGTAAGAGCCTGGCCATTGTGATAGCGAAGACTTGCCATTGTGCTAGGTAAGAATCTGGATACTGGGTTAACTATGACTTGCCATTGTGCCAGGTAAGACTCTGGTCGCTGTGTTAACTAAGACTGGCTATTGTGCTAGGTGAGAATCTGGCCAATATGTTAAATAAGACTTACCACTGTGTTAGGTAAGACTTTGGTCGCTGTGTTAACTAGGACTTACCATTGTGCTAAGTCTCTGGACACTGTTTGCTAAGAGTGGCTGACCATTGTGCTAGGTAAGACCCTCTCCGCAGTGTTAACTATAAGACTTACCATTGTGCTAAGTAACACTCTGGCCTCTGGGCTAACTAAGACTGGCCATTGTTCTACAGAAGACTCTTACCATTATGAAACTATGGCCGTTTAATAATGTAAGACTCTTACCACTATTCTAGGTAAGACTGTGGTCATTGTGCTAGGCTAGGCTAGGACCACTTTTCCTAAGAAAGATCCTGGCCACTGTGATCGGTAAGACCCTGTCCTGACTTGTGCCAGATAATACTCTGGCATGGCTATTGTGCTATGTAAGAATCGCCATTGTGCTATGCTAGACGAAATATTTAAACGTGAAGTTCATAATTGAGGATGTGAAAAATTTCCTATAGAAGAGGGAGAATGCAGCTTTAAAATGAATATAATGGCTTTTTGGCATTATAAGATTATAAGTACTGTCACGCATTAAATTAATGAAAAAGTATTTTAAGCTTAAGAAATAGTGTTAAAAAATGTAACGTGATAAATAAAGTAAGACATCCTTTTTGTACCACAGATAATGTTCGGTATAATTATTTGGCTCAGTTCAACACGCAAGTTACCTTTGACATTGATGACCTTGATACCACTTCCCCTCTGCTTCCTGTAGCCTTTAAAAAAGCCACATGAATGGAATAGAATATTCTTTATTTTTATGACTTAATTTAACTTCGCTACTATAAATAGCATGGACATAAGCTCTGCATTTTCTGTCTAATTGGTTGCATTTCATTAGAGCTCCACAGAGCTCAGTTTTTTTCAACTGCTCTTTATTAAATTTGTTTTATTATATTATATATTTTATTATATTATACCTGTAAGTAACGTTTATGAACAGAAGATCTCATTAGTCGACGTTGGGCGTGTTTCCATTATTAGAAGAGAGAGCTTTAACATAACGAACATCTTTAAGTCGGTCGTAGAAAATGGCAATTTTTAAACCCTTGAGTACATTAACGAGAGATTAGAAACTGACTACGCAAGGAAGAGGGTGGCTCTAAGCTGACCAAAAAAGCTTTTCCTTTGCTCTAGAAGTAAGAAGCTGCACTAATAGTCGCAAAGGCTTCTTCAAGAACGAGTGTGCCACGTAAATTCATTGACATAATCAACTCTCGCTACTATATTTTTGCGTTCTTTAAGACAAAGGTTGAAGGAAGAGAAACTTAAAGAATGATACATAGACAATGAAATACATTGGTAACCATTAAGACATAGAGGGATGGATGGATAGATGGTGGGATGGACGGATAGAGGGATAAATGGGTGGGTGGGTGGATGAATGGATGAATAGAGGAATGGATGGATAGTTGGATGGATGGACGGATGGATGGATGGATTGGTGGATGGATGGATGGATGGATGGATGGATGGATGGATGGATGGATGGATGGATGGATGGATGGATGGATGGATGGATGGATGGATGGATGGATGGATGGATGGATGGATGGATGGATGGACGGATGGACGGATGGACGGATGGACGGATGGACGGATGGACGGATGGATGGATGAATGGATGGACGGATGGACGGATGGATGGATAAATGGATGGATGCATGGATGCATGCATGCATGCGGGCCATGGATGGATGGATGGATGGATGGATGTTTGGATGCATGCATGGATGCATGAATGAATGGAGGAAGGGAGGGAGGGAGGTATGGAAGCATAGAAAAATGGATGGATAGACATATGGATGGATGGATGGATGGATGGATGGATGGATGGATGGATGGATGGATGGATGGATGGATGGATGGATGGATGGATGGATGGATGGATGGATGGATGGATGGATGGATGGATGGATGGATGGATGGATGGATGGATGGATGGATGGATGGATGGATGGATGGATGGATGGATGGATGGATGGATGGATGGATGGATGGATGGATGGATGGATGGATGGATGGATGGATGGAGGACGTATGGAGGGATAGATGGATGGACGGACGGATGGACTAGTGGACGGGTGGGTGGGTTGTTGGGTGTGTCCGTGTCTGGTTAGATTGATGGATGGATGTGCTAGATGGATGCGTTGGTGGATGGGTGGGCACTGGGCGGATGGATAGGTAGATGAATGGATGGACGGACGGACGGATGAATTTAAAAGCAGTCAGACAATCTGAGAGATATACCGATAGAGTGGCAGACAGAGAGACAGATAGGAAAGACAAGAAGGTAAAGGTGTCAAAAAGACAGTATATGACGTACGTGTAAGAAATAAGGGATAACATTGAGCGTCCTAGAGAGCTTTCTCTTATATTGGATGGCCATGTTATTGAATTGAAAATACACAATCATTTCAATCATTTTATTTCTGTAAACCATCAGAAGAGAACAAGAAAAAATTAAACAATCAGGCAACGATTTGACATGTACTGACTACACGGGGGCCCTGAAGGGATCATGTATCCCCCTAACCTATAGATGTAAAAAAATTACAGATAGGAAAAGAAAGACCGCCAATCGATATATAATATATACAGGAATGAAATCCTATAGACACTAAGCTATCGGGATGGATAGATGGATATCAAGCTGCTGGACTACAAGAGAAAACAAACTTCGATTCCATTGTTCCCCATTGTTCCATGCTCTCAATGATGATCTTTGTAAACAGCAGCAGTAGCTTCAGCCGATTCTATTCAACGTTAGTCATCGTGATTGTACCGCAAATCAGCGTTCAACCGAGTCACGACGGACCCAGTCACACGAATCCCTGCCTCCGAGATTCCGGAGTTAATACCTCCTAGCGGCGCCGCATAGTTCGACGTGCCCATCGAACTCCGACGGAAGCTATCGGGGTCTCGAAGACGAATTCTTAATTAGAATCTATCTGTCACCAGCTCATCATTCTCTGCCCCGTTTCCAATTTTCCGGCTAATGGTTTCCAGTTAGACACAGGTCTTTGCGGCGTCATAAGGAAGGCGTAACAAAGCCGACACGGTTTTAATTACAGTCCCGCTGCGCCCATGGAGGGATCGCCAAATGGCGGCCGAATGGCGGATAATAAATTAGTTGTTCTGCTGCGCGGTCCGGGTAATGGTTCGTCGGTTCTAAAACGGGCGATGAATTCAAAGCGGCTCCGAAGACGTTGGGAAATGTCAGCGTCGGGAACATTGAGTTAGACCCAGAGATGGGGAACTCATAAGAAGAGTCCGCAGATAATAAAACAAATCGATGGATGACGACTGAGCTATTAGTGGCCGAGTGGAAAGAGGTAGGCCTTAAACGCTATTTCTGGGTTCGAATTATTGAGTGAAATTGTTAGCCATGAAAGTGTTCCTCCTAATAGTCAAAAGATCTTTGAACCATGTTGAACTGTGTGCGTGTTTATGTAGCCTATGTATGTATGTATGATGTATGTATGTATGTATATTAGATATGCATTTCTGTTATGTTTTTTGGGTTATTGATTGATTTGATGTATGTTGTATGTATGTATGTATGTATATGTATGTATGTATGTATGTATGTATGTATGTAAATACATACGATTGAACGTAAATTGTACGTATGTACTTACTTATGTATGTACTTATGTATGTATGCATAATTGTGTGTACGTATGTATGTATGTTCTTACCTATGTATGTTTTTACGTACTTACATATGCATGCATATATGTATGTGTGTATGCAAGTATGCGTGTAAGTATTTATTTATGTCTGTGCATAAATGTATGCATGTGTATGCGTGTATGATTGAAAGTAAGATCTAATGCTTATGCATAGCTGTCATGCATATAATGATACCCCTTTCCTCAAGGAGCTTTGTGTCTTAGTTCCACCCATCCCCCTTGTCGTAACTTTCTTCGCTCTGCTGCGCAATCGATCTGGTATTCCCGCTGGTCCAAACTTCAACGAATCAACGTCAATCTTTCCGGTCTAATTTGCATAGCACTGTGTGACATGAACTCCGTGACCTTTCTTTGTCTCTCTCTTCTCTATAATCGCTTCAAAACTATTCCAATCGATTTTGGTTTTGTGCTATGACGTAGGGAGCACCTCAGGAGATTTCTATTGAAGTATATAGCGGTGTATAAATTCGCGATTTCGATTACTATTACAAGCTTACTATTACAAGTTCTAGACCTCAAGAATAAGCTTAAGATAATTAATTTCTGACGAGTAATACTGAGCTTTTATTTTCCGTAATTAACTTGATCTCACCTACCTTACAAAACCTTAACCTACATTACTTGTGTGACTTGAGCAACAGTATGCACACAACAATTGTGGGTTACGTACATCTACGACTTAATGTAACCTCCCGCAAACCACAATGAATTTATTCTTATAGCATTCAAATGGTTGACCTTCCTAGAACTCCTTCTCAGGCATTCCTCTCTTATTTTAAAAATGGTAGCATTTGGCCGCGCTGGGGTTGGGAGCGCCTCTGAGTAGTTTCCTTGAAAAGGCGATATACAAATTCAAGTAATGAATGAATGAATGATATATTACAGGCAAACCACAATGAATTTATTCTTATAACATTCAAATGGTTTTACTTGCGAAATATTACAGGCTTTAAAAAGTCTGGAGAACCGCGACAGGTGTGCGAGTTCGCAGCCACTATTATAACATAGGAAGTTGTATTATATTGATAGGCCATTTGCATGCTGAGTCATAAGCATTCTGCTGGCTACCATCAATCAGAAAGAACCATGCTTTAGAAATGACGCTGTCTGGAGCCTCGATAATCCTATACGATATTTGGAGCAATGGCGGTGTACTTGGGCCTGTATAAACATGCGCTTTATTATAGATCTTCTTGCCATTATAATAATAATTATAGTAACAATGATTATTATTATCATTGGAATTATTATTATTATTGTTATAATAATAACATCAATATTGACAATTATTATTGTTGTTGCTATTATTGTTATAGTGGTGGTGGTGGTGGTTGTGGTGGTAGCAGTAGTGGTAATAGCAGTAGTAGTAGTAGTAGTTGTAGTAGAAGCAGTAGTAGTAGTAGTAGTAGTGATAGTAGTAAGTAGTACTAGTAATAGTAGTCAAAATCCGACTCCACCGGATCTTGACGAGTTGTGGCCCAGCCCAGACAAAATAGCAATAACAGTAAAGATAAAAGTGATGATGATGATGATGATGATGATGATGATGATAGTGGTAGGCGAAAATCAACGTCAAAAAGTGAAAAGTCATCGCATAAGTACTTACCAAAAAAATTACCTAAATCACGGCACCAATTTAAAGTCATATCTTATACTATAATTCTTAAAGTTTGTCCTTCCGTATGTATGTATGTTTGCAATGCATCGCTGTCCGGCTAAAGGCTCCGAAACGGAACGGTTTAGCGAGTTGAAAAAATTTACAAAGCATTATTACGCAACGCAGTAGGTCAACGCGACTATTTTCAGTTCGCAATTTTATTTAAACGCCGATATATGGCCATTTTAAATTTAACTTTTCAGCGAGCTTATTTCAATACCGCCCATAGTAAGGCCATTTGTTCACGTCACGCATGCTTAATAAGCAATCTTACGTCACACGGAGCATCTAGCAACCAATCAGAAGTCGCCACGGGCGAATTTCTAGGTCAGCGCAACCATTTACAGATTTGGTGACCTAATTACACTAAGCTCACATTTTTTGCAACCACGGCCATTGCCGATTTTCTAGGTCAAAGCAACTCGAAACTTACTTTAGCTATTCGAATTTCTATCTCATCCCAATTACTTTCAGCTCATAATTTGCTTTCAATTCCGATTTATGGACATTTAAGCATGCCCATTTGTCCACGTCACTAAAATTAATATGCAATCTTAAATTACGTCACGCGGCTAAATATGCAATCTTACGTCACGCTGGCCAACGGCAAATAATACGCCTATTATAATTTAGAAATAACCCGTGTAGTACGGGGAACAAAATAATACGCCTATTTCAGGTAGAGATAAACCGTAAAGAACGGGGAACAAAATAATAATATTGCCTATAATTATAAGATAGAGATAACCCGTGCAGTACACGGGAAAGCAACTATGTTCACCTCTAAATATCGTTTCCATTCAGATATATGGACATTTTTTAAATATTTGAAGCCCATCAGAAAAATATAGTAAGTAAGTAGCCTTTATTTGCAGCCGTTAAAATTTACGCCTGGGGAAAACCCGGGCGAACGCCGGGTAAAAATTGCTAGTTGTGTTCATAAAACATAGTAGTGGCAAACACTTTTCACTCCGATTACGATGTAACGTCAGTGCAGACGCTATGTTACTTAGTCAGTAAGTAAAAATTAACGATGTCACTGCTCCAAGTCAGAATACAATGGTTTAATATACTTTTGGCGCCATCTGGCAGTTGATTAAAAATGCCTTCATTGTTGGCCAATGAATTATTCGTGATCAAGGCGACTGTTTTATGTCCTATTTGTTATGTTTAGCATCAGAAATTTATGGATTTCGATACAAAAAGTGCAGCATAGGCCTATGTGAATAATCACGGCAAATCACGACAAAAGCTAAAATTCACGGCATTCAAAACGATAAAATTCACGGTTTCCGTGAATTGCGTGAATTCGTGATTTTTGTCAAGCCCTAATTTGATGATGATGATGATGACGACGACGACAACGACAACGACGACGACGAAGACGACGACGACGACGACGATCAAATCAAATCAAATCGTTCTTTATTGTTTCTCAATTTTAGTTACAGTCTTTGAGAACATCACAATTGAAAACAAACATTTATTAAAAAGTAGGTACAAATTAGTTGGGTAGAGAAACAAAGGGAGATCCAAAAGGGACCTGAGTCCCGCTAGGTAGGAACCCCCAAGCAGTGATATAGGATCAGTTATACATGACAATTACCAGTGCTGACAACAAAAAGTTACAAAATTTTTAACGAAATATTATAGTGATACGTGGAGTCAGACACCATGATGTATATTTCTAATCAGAAACAAAGACCATTGAACCGAGTTCTACAACAATTTCATGTTATTCTTAACTATTCTTAACTAACAACAACATACCTAATCATTAGACAACAATCAGCAGGAGGAGGAGAATTAAGTGAATAATCAGTAGGGTAGGCAAACTTAGAGCAGGTATTTGAAAGGTACACGTAGTCGAGGATAGAAGAATTTAGTACAGCTCACATTCATTTCAATTGCTAGTTAGTAGGTGCATTCTTAAAGCATTTTTGAAGGAAGCTAAGATTTTCAAGCTACGTATCTCCCAAGGCAGATTATTCCAAGTCACAGGACCACTGTGCTTGATCGAGTGTTTCCTGTAATTTGTTCGAAATCTGACTGGGCAAAGATTTTCCTGGGTCCTTGTGTTGTAATTATGTATCTCATTTAAAAAAGTGAAGTAATCTTTAAAATTCAATGGTAAGGCTTTGTGAATATATCTGAACATAAAAATACCAGTCTGCAATTTGTTTATCTTTACAATGTTCAAGATTCTCACTTGTTGAAATAGTTCAAAAGTATGGGCATAGTACTTACTTTTGGTAATTACACGAATGGCTCTCTTCTGTAATTTCATTAGTCTATCTAGACGAGTTGAATAATTCGAAGCCCAGCTTATGTTGCAGTACGTCAGGTATGGGTGTATTAGAGCATAATAGAGTTTTTGTAATATATGAGAGGGGAGCAGATAGGAGATCTTGGTCATATGCCCACATTTTTTATGTTTAGCATCAGATTATTTTAGTCATTCCACGATGATGATGACAATGATGATGATGATGATGATGATGATGATGATGATGATGATCATGATGATGATGATGATGATGATGATGATGATGATGATGATGATGATGATGATGATGATGATGATGATGATGATGATGATGATGATGAATGATGATGATGATGATGATGATGATGATGATGATGATGATGATGATGATGATGATGATGATGATGATGATGATGATGATGATGATGATGATGATGATGATGATGATGATGATGATGATGATGATGATGATGATGATGATGATGATAATGATAACAACAATAATAACAATAATAATAATAATAATAATAATAATAATAAAGGGAGACAACTTACCTTTTCCAGAGGCTTTCAATTTGCACTCAACGTTTTAACGCCGTTGCTTTTAGAGGCACCTTCACACCGTACCCCGGGGACGAGGACCGCGTACTCCAAGCTTGATCTAAATAATAATAATAATAATACCTAATAATAATAATAATAATAATAATAATAATAATAATAATAATAATAATAATAATAATAAATAATAATAATAATAATAATAATAATAATAATATAAACGTTATAAAATCCTATGGAACACGGTTGGCCAATCAATGGCAAGCTCACCACTCGAACGGACGACTGAGTTTGAGTCTGCAGTATACAATGACCTTAGGCAAAAGCTGTTGCACAAGATTTCTCCTGTCACCAGGAACAGGTATTGGCTTCGGCTGTTGGCAAAGCCCTTATAATGTCGGAGTAACGTTAGAAAAAACAGTGATTGCAGGGGCTGGTTTGATCAATCGCCAGATGGCTGTAGTTTTTGCTTTCACATCAGCGTTGACCTGTATGTCTGCAGCCATTCGTCAGAATCAGATGCCATAGGGAACAGATAATGTCTTTGACTTGGCATCACAGGATACTTAAGTATATTTCACAGCAGAGTTCCACATTACAAATGTACATCATCATAATATATTCGTCTATTATGTTAACAACAGACATAACGCTGTAGGTGTACATAGTAAAAAAAACTAGATTGCATACTATGAAGTAATAGCTTAGTTAGAGTTCATCGTAATGTTGCGTCACTCCTACCAGCATATCCATAAACAGCTTATTCACGAGTGCAGCGTCGTGTCAAGAGGGTTTTGTCCAGAGAGGTCAAGGGAAGATCCGATTTCCAGAGAGACCAGAGAGAGGAGGTGGAGAACAGAGGGGTGGAGACCGGAGAGAAGAGAACAGCATGCATCAAATTGAAACGTACAACTTATATCGCATTGTTAATTTTTCCAGGTGTGTTTATCGTCTGCTGTTCTTTTGCAGGTGTGTTTCTCTTCTGCTGGGTCCCGTTCTTCACGATCAACATCATGAACGCCATCTGCATTCGCTACGACCTCTTCAGCTCGACCTCGGTATGCAACATCGACCCGATGGCCTTCTCTCTCTTCGTATGGCTCGGATATATCAACAGTTTCCTCAACCCTCTCATCTACACCATCTTCAACATCGAATTCAGAAAGGCTTTCAAGAAACTCCTCACTCAACCTTGTCAAAGACGTTGACGCCAGACAAGCGTACAATTCACGCCATACAATACATCATAATGTCAAGTGACATTAAAGGTCTTATATAGCGCTACAAGAGAAACCTTGGTGGTGCTAAAAACATTCCCCGGGGTGTTTTCCAGCGTTTTGTGTCTATAGGGAGTTAGATCTTAGCTTGCAACTGTTTTTAGAAACTAAAGCTTAATTGTTAAATCATTTAATGATTTAAGAATTAAACTAAATTTTGGTTTACATGTGCTTTGGTATGTCTTAGTCCTCATGCTGCAACCTCTAGGGGGAAATTTTTTACCCCCAAAAGCGGTCTTTCACACATAACTTTTAAACGGGAACTGATATTCGAAATTTCTTTGTCGAATTTGCCTGAATATGTTTTTCCTACAAAACAGTTTTGGTTTCGCAAAGTTACTCTCGCGTGACGCCGTGTGACATGGCGTCAAACTTTGTCGTCACTGTTGACATTGCAGTCGATTCAAGTGGTTTCTCTTAAAGTATTGTTATTCGACGGCTGATATTGTGTCGAGTTTTGAATTTTGGGAGGTCATTCGATGTTAATTGTGACTCTCTTGGATTTTCACAACCCTGACGAACCTACATGTATACTATGGACTAAGAATTTCTCTCTGTGCCTCACAGATATTGGGACATTAATATTTGACAACAAAGGCCAACGACCTTGAAAATTGAGATTCTTCAATTATCATACTAGACTTTTTGACACGAAAACTCTATCATCGACACAAAAAATCACGTCTCTATAACTTGTAGTTCCGGAGATACTCGAGGGGGGATTTCCCACGTTAGCGGAATGCGTCGCCCAAATACATGTTGCGGCACAAGGGTTATTTGGTTGACTGTCAATGCGATGACCTTATTCCATTGCGCAAAGGTTTCGAATCCTCTTACGCTGGCAATTTTCTGTCTTTCCATTAGAAAACTTAGGCTATTATCCTATTTTAGGCTATTGTCCTATTCTAGACCATCGTCCTATTTTAGGCTATTGTCTTGTTTGCGCTTCAGCCAAATTGTTTTTCCACTTCTCCCTTTGTCGTGGCAACCTGAACAAACTCTCTGACTGACACAGGTCTGGTTGATATAGTTACTGGTGCGCTGCTATTAGCTTTAAGTAGCGCTGTAGAAATTTACGACTTTACGATTGCGATCAAGTTGGACTGCGCCTCTGACGCACAAAATCAACAAGCGATTTATGAACTTGGCTGTATAATAAATACACTTGCCTTAAATTGTCGGTGGGATGATTACACGACGAGGGAGAAGATTGGCCAACTGTTCTCATATGCTGAGGCCAAGAAAACGAAGATGTTAAAACTTTATACTTAAGGCTGCTTACCGGGATCAGTTTAAGGCACGACACTGCTCTTCTTGTTCGTGATTTTCTTGTACTGGATCGTCTTGTTATTCTGGCTGTTCTTAAACTTGTTCTTCCTATTCTTCCTGTTCTTGCTATTGTTTTTTGTTCTTCTCCTGCACCTCTTTCGTCTTTTCCTCTTTTCTTCCTCTTCAATCATTCATTCATTCATTCCGAGCATTTATATAGCGCCCCTTCAAGGAACCTACTCAGAGGCGCTCCCAGCCCAGCCACGGCTAAACAGAAGACTTGAGAAGGCGGCAGTAAGCAGGCAAATTGCTGCGAGGCATCAAGCGCAGCTCAAGTGGGAGCCCATTCCAGGTTGAGGGCCCAACAACCGAAAAGGCTCGGCGCTGTTTGAGACATAAACGGGCCCGGGGGACAAGGAGCTCTCCCTTTAAGCCCGACGGGGGGCTAGGTCAGAGACAGGACGACAGAGGTCAGAAAGGTATGATGGAGCACAGCCAGCAAGGCACTGCCAAACTAAGGCTGCTATCCTGTCATGCTGTCCAACCCGAGGCCGAGGCGGCCCGCCGGAAGATTCTAAGTGGCCCGCCGCAGCTCGCTAAATATTTGCAATTTCTGTTAAATGAAGTAAAAGACAGTCACTGGCCTACTTGCATAGCTATTCGTTCGTAACTTGGCTTATCATTTGACAATGTGTACACAAAATCCAGTTCCCAAGACGCATTCATTATGATAACTCCATAATTAATTATAATACAGTTAATAATTTTCAATAACTTTTAGTCGCTGCTTTTGAGTTGACTGGTGCGGCCCTCGGCTTCAAAAATTACTTCTTCGGTGGCCCGCGGTGTCAAAAAGGTTGGACAGCACTGCTGTAAGAGATGCGCTGAAGCCAGTGAACATCATGTAAGCAGAGACTGAGGCGTATTTTGGAATACGACCAATAAGTCGGGCAGCTTGCGGAGGACCCGGTAGAATCAAACTCAGTTATCAACTCCTGTTCTTGCTATTGTTTCTTCTTGTTCTTCTCCTCCGTCATCGTCTCGTTTCGTCATCGTCATCGTCATCGTCATCGTCATCGTCATCGTCCTCTTCCTCTGCTCTCGTCCTCTCCTTCATTCATCATCGTCATTCTCATCATTCTCATCGTCAATCATCATCATCATCAATCATCATCATCAATCATCATCATCATCATCATCATCGTCATCATCGTCATCATCATCATCATCATCATCATCATCATCATCATCATCATCATCGTCATCATATCGTCATCGTCATCGTCATCATCATCATCATCATCATCGTCATCGTCATCGTCATCGTCATCGTCATCGTCATCGTCATCGTCATCGTCATCGTCATCGTCATCGTTCGTCATCTCGTCATCGTCATCGTCATCGTCTTCGTCATCGTCATCGTCATCGTCATCGTCATCGTCATCATCATCATCATCATCATCATCATCATCATCATCATCATCATCATCATCTTCTTCTTCTTCTTCTTCTTCTTCTTTCTTCTTCTTCTTCTTCATGTATGTAAGTACAATTGTATATATGCATGTACATGCATGTGCCAGTGCCTAGATACTTATCATAGAGCCTTTAAGTATCTCACATAAGTACTGCCAGCGTCAATATCCTTTCATCTCATTGTGCCATATCGCTGAACGATACTTGAATGCAGAAGAAGAACGAAGAAGAAAAAATCATCAGTAGATGATGATTACTAATACTTTCTTCTTTCTTCTTCTTCTTCTTCTTCCTTTTCTTCTTCCTCTTCTTTCAGCTGATGTGCAATTTGTGATAATCTTAGCGGAAAAACTCAGTGATCATAATCTCAACTAGTTTGAAACCAGACTGACTAAAAAAATTTTAGTCTGAAAGTATACAATGGCCATGATCTCATTGAGACATTTTGTTTGGTTATAATCTTACTATGACATATTTTTAACTGTGTAAACATTCTCTTGAACACATTTCAACCTTTGTTAGGCCTTTTAACGCTAAACACATACGGTCTTAAGTAAACACGCACGAAATAGACCTACATGACAGTAATATAACATGGTTGTCTCTGTAAACTCCACCATCGACGTGCATTGCTTTTTACGTATGGGATTATACTTGTCAAAAGCAAGCACACATATACACACATTCATATATATCCATGTATGCGTGAATGTCTGCATATAATTATGTATACATACAAGCATAGAAGCATGGGCGTAGCCAGAAAACAATTTTGGAGGGGGTTTAAGATTTCGGGTGTTTTCCATTGAAAATCGTCGCAAAAGTCCTGTACGGTTTTTATGTATTTTGCATGTAAAAGCATAGAAATTTTTTTCAGGAAACTTATTTGGGGGTTTGAACCCGTAAAACCACCCCCTAAATACGCCCATGTACATGCATACATGCATGCATACTAACATACATGCATACATATGCACAGGGCCTACATGCATACATACATACATGCATGCATGCATATGCATGCAATACATACATACATAATATATACATACATAAATACAAACAAACATACATGCGTACACGTACATACATAAATTGATTCTACAGCAAAGTTGTGTTATCTTAGACAATTTTAATTGCATTCGTAGATTATTTATGGCCTTATCATTCACTAGATCGTCCCAAACACAAATTTCCGTCAAAAAGTCCTGTGGGTGGTATATAATGATTTGGAGCGTCAAATAGAAAGATTGCCATCCTGTTTTATTGCCTATAAAGAACAGCTTGTTTTATGGCTCGATCAGCCCTCGAAAGCACTGCACATTTATTTTATTAACGACATTTACCTTCTGATAGCCATCTATAATTGCATGAAGTCTATGCGTGTTACCAAGAGCGTTTCCGTCACAACGTCCAACCATTCGTAACCGTAATCGTAGAATCGTAAACTCGACATTTCTAAAGCACTACTCTAAAACGTAGAGAAGGGCACCAGCTTATTCACGAGCGCTACGTTGTATCAGAGGGGTTGTCTAGAGAGCGATGTCCAGTGGAGGTCAGAGTTCGATTGCCAGAGAGAACAGAGAGAGGAGTCAGAGCAACTGCTAAGGCGGGTTTCGTTGAGGACGAGAAAGCTTGAAGGGGTAGGATCGGATGGATTAGGGTAGGAATTCTTGAAGAGGTGAGATTCAGTTCAGAAGGAAACCTGTGGGATGATAGGTAGAAGAGCCTGAGGCCATTGACCTGCTATCTAACAGTCTACGAGACAGCTGTCTTGGACTCACTGCCAGCTGACCACAGGAACCATCGCTGCTTCTGAGAAAACATATTAACAAATATTATAATAATAATAATAATAATAATAATAATAATAATAATAATAATAATAATAATAATAATAATAATAATAATAATAATAATAATAATAATAATAATTATAATAATAATAATAATAATAATAATAATAATAATAATAATAATAAAATAAATATAAAAACGGCAATAATAATAATAATCATAATAATTATATGATGTAGTCTTTATTTTAGTAATAATATAGACATCACTATTGTTGTTAGAACCTTCAAGGGCGTATTTAGGGGTTTACGGGTTCAAACGCCCCAAATAAATGAGGAAAAATGAGGTATAGCCGTTCCAGGAAACTATAATAATAATAATAATAATAATAATAATAATAATAATGAATACCTAATAACAACAATAACAATAACAATAACAACAACAACAACAATAATAATAATAATAATAATAATAATAATAATAATAATAATAATAATAATAATAATAATAATAATAATAATAATAATAATAATAATAACAATAAATAAATTATTATAATTCATTATATAAAGTTTGACGCGTTTAGCTTAGAAACTGCACTTTTAACCCCAAATTTAGAATCAGGTATGCAGGTATACGTTCCATAGGATTACTAATGTACATGTAACAACTCTCAGGTGCGGTGTATATGATTAAGTGGTGCCTCTGTCTACGAGTGTATACAGGTATCTAGGTCTACGCTCACAAAAGACACGTCGTGCGTGCAGTTCAACAAAGAGTCCGACGCATTTGTTTATCTTCAGGTGTGCAGCTGTAGGGCCTAACTTACTGTATATTCATAGAGGACTGCAGACCGCTAAACGAGTTACCTATAAACCTATTGGCTAGAAAAGCTGTAACCGGTGTTAAGGTTAAATTTGGGTACGTTTAGGTTCGCGGATTTTGATGGCTGCAGGTTTGAGGAATTAGGCCTAGGCCTACAATTACACAGATTGGAAAGCATTAAAACTTGATGTAGAAATTCGTAGAGGAATACATAAGAAGTAGACTCATATACTATAAACCAGTGGGACGCATTTCGGGAAACCGATGTAAAATCGTAGAGGAATTAATAGGCCCAAGTTTAACATTCTACGGCTAGAGTGTACTAAAAGCAACTGGGAAACTATGCAGCGCGTCACTAAAATGATAAATCCTGCCGGATTTGTTTCGGAAAAACATACGTGAATACTATAGGCACTCGTAGAGGAATTAGTAGACCCGTATACGTTGAACCAGTAGGATGTGTTTCGGAAAAACCGACATCAAAATCTCAGAAGTGTGCATAAGCAGTAAGCTACGGCACTTTAAACAGGCTGGGCTGTCAAACGGCCAAGGTGCAGTTCGACGTATACCACGTGATCCTCACTCGGAAGTAGATAGCCTATAACAGGTGAAAGACTGGCTGAGTGATCGGCCGCTTAACGTACGTAACAGGGCAAGCAGGCGAAGAATTCAGGGTAAACTTAAGCGGAAGAGAGGCGTATTCGATCACAGAACACTCATGCCATTGAATACAGAAAACGGGTCAAATGCTTCATACGGTATCAAGAGTAACTTCGGCTGAAGAACGAAACCGAGGTAGGTCTAAAATTGCTACAACTGAGATACCAAGACTCGATCTACATATCAGATCGCTTTCGAGTTAAGTTGGGTAAAGTGCGTTCATTTTCTGTTTCAATATAAACATGGGGCCTAGGCCTACATATCGGGAGAAACGAGTTACCATTGCACATTTTAAACTTGCTAAAATTGCAGTTATTTGTAAAAGTATTTGCGTAAATTCTGAATTGTTAATTAATTAACTGTAAATATCTGTAAGCCTTAGTGTTCTGCTATGCTGCATATTAGTTTCTTAGTTTAATGAGGCAAGGGTGTTTCTCCGATGTTGATCCATTTAGAAGTTTTCTTTCGCTGGCTAATAACTGACTTGATAGAAACTTAAAATAGTTTGGCCAGAGCATTGTGAAACTCTCTAGTAATCGATTAGCAGTTTTCATGTTCATTGGTAGCCTAGTCTCAGTTGAGCACGATTTGAATAATTATGTCGCTTTATTCCGATGCTTGTTTTTTGTAGAGAAGCATGGATCGTTTGTCAAATTTTGGGATAAATGATCTAGATGATAACGTTTTGTTAATTCATTCATTGCGGAGATTTATATAGAGCTTCTTAAAGGTAACTACACAGGAGTGTTGGTGGCTGGCTAAACACCATCTACCGTAGTTGTCTGACTGTCTACCAGATGTCAACCTGGAACCTAATAATTATGACGTTATCTATGTATTGATTTTATCACAGCGAATCAGCGATTGTGAATAAGGTGATTCCGTGACCTAGCTGTTTTGTGCGCTGTAGAGATCACAATTACGATAGTCACTATGGCCTAGACTCCAACATTGGTCAATAAGACACTGGAACGATGAATTCGTCGGAATCTTCTAACACTTAAGACAGGCCTTTCTGACAACAATCCAAAGCAATACCCGTTGAAGAGTTGTATTCGATAACATGTGTTGTATTGTACCGAGAGTTAATGATGCGACCGAGCCACCCGCAGTAAAGATATGCTTTGTAATCTGCTGATAAAGACCCGTTGTATTGCAGGCTGTCTGTTCTGTTAGTAGTTAAGATTTAAATTGCATAACATGTAAATGTACAGCGCAGTGCGTTTGTCAGGCGCTTATTAAAGAAAAGATATTATTATTATTATTATTATTATAATGTTGAAGATCTATGGTTATTATACGACTATAATATGAGCATTGTTGCGATATTTCTGTCTGCATACTGAAGACGTGGATTGCAGTGTGTGTCTATGTTTTCGTAGACTGAGAGAACATGTCTGGCAGAAGTACTGGATCCGATCCGGAGTCAGTGAGGAAGAAGATCGTTGTGGTTGGTGATGGATTCTGTGGCAAGACTTCGATGCTCTTCGCCTTTTCCAAGGACGAATTCCCCCAGACCTACATTCCTACCATCTGCGAAACGTTCGTCAAAGAGGTTGAGGTAAGTCACCTAGGAGAGACGCCTGGATAATGACAATTCCTTATCGAACGTTATAAACTTCTTTCCATCTTATCTACAGCCTTCCAGTCTTTCTCGTTCCAGATGGAATCAGTCTTAGCAGCTTCTCAGTCTCCTAGATTAATGGTAGCATCATTGGCGTGAAGAGCATAACATCAAGCAGGAAGCGGAATCGATACCCGCTACCCTCACAAAGGTCCACTCAACCTGTCATTCGCTAGATGGCGTTGGTAAAATGAGTAGTAGGACGTGATGGGCGCCTTGCATGGCTGTCATAAAGTTAAATTATTATTGTTTGCCTCAGTTTTCCTATCCATTTTCATTTAACACCATTCACATCCCGCCGCTCACACATTGAGACTATCATAGCCATCATCATCATCATAATCATCTGCTGTCGTCAGCCACTTGATGGCTATGGGTGCGAATAAATTATATCCATTTCCTTCGGTTATTTGTTAAGTTATCCTAACCCTCAGTCTAAGTTTTATGTCTTGTTATGTCTTCGTTTATATTGTCTATCCTGCGCAGTCTTGTTCAGTTTTTCATATGTAAACAGTAGCCTATGTATATATACTGTTTAGAGCCCATGAAGAGGCTATGAAGTGCCTGTTTCAAGTATCTGTCTCACTGTGCATTGTTGATCACTTGTGCTTCTTCCTGGACTGAACCCGGCTTGACGGGCTTGTTCTTCTTCAAGTGCTCTGTCAATATAATGCTTCATTCTCGCTTGTATCAGCTTGCTGAAGAACTTTCTACAACTGAGTGCGCTGTAGGCTAATACCTATGTTATTGTTGCAGCTTTGGAGAGCTCTTTATACTCTGTATATTGGGACTGTTGTTGCGTAGGCCTATCTCCAGTTCTCTGGTATTTCCTCCTCTTGTTGAACCTTTGTAGCAAGAGTAAGCATAGCTTTAACAGGTGTTTCCCCCTCCTCATTGAAGTAGCTCCGTGGTAATTTCGTCCATCCCTAGTGCTTCACCCTTCTGAGGCCGATTTAAGAGGGGTGCTAATTGCTAAACCGTGCTATGGGTGCTGCAGCACCCGGCCCGCAGTTTTGAGGGCTCGCATTTTGTATATAGGCTACGTGTATGGTGGACCGGTGGTCGTCAGAGGGGGCCTCTCGAAGGCAATCACTGCACCCGGGCCCGCACTAGCCATAATCCGCCCTGACCCTTCTTCATTTTGTTGATAGCATCTCTAACCTCTTCCTTTAGAAGTTTGGCATCTGTTCATCTGTGTTCTTTACGGGAATTACTGTTAGAACTGTAAGCTCATACTACACTGTATGTGGCGACGTTTAGCGAATATTCGAAGTATCTTTCAATCGTTTGTGTATGCTTCCACCATCTGCTAACACTTCACCATTTGCGCATTTCGTTGACACAACCTTCAGTTCGCATTGCTTACTAAGTAGTTTTGTTTCACTGTAGATTTTCTGCATTCGATTTATTCTGAAAGCTTCATTTGCTTCTTTGCATTGTTGTTCCATCCAGTGGTTTTTGTCTCTTCGTAGTTTTCTTCTGATATCTCTAGTGAATCTGTAGTTGTGTATCTCTTGGCCATGTTTATTTCTACCTGCATATGTTCTGGTATTTCGTCTGATATCCACTGGTGTGTAGGCTTCTTTTGAGCGCGTCTTGTTGGCTGCAAGTTGTATTCTTTTCTGTGTTTGTCCAAATGTCTTCTTTGCTGTCTTCATCACTGATCTGCATGCATACATTGGTGTAGACTAAATACTGCTCTTCCAATGTATCGCATCTCTCTAAAAACATGTCCTGATGAAGAGACCTTTCTGAACCAATATCTTGATAAGATACGTTTTTCGATAACCGGTTTTCGTAGAAATTAATATATCGACCTATAATATCATCCAATGTAATCTGATGACGTTTACGGTATAGCGCCATTATCAATATACACAGGACATCTATCGTAGGGCGATGCTTTAAGTGCAACAGTCAAAATCACTATTCGTAATTATAATCTACAGTCACAATCAGTTGATATCTAGTAGCTCATGGCAACGAGAGGTCAGGCTACAGTGGATACGGATTAACCTTAGACTTAGAACTGACTAGAAGTGAAGAACTGTCATAATGCACGGAGCCAGATATGAATTCCAAAACCTCTTATCAGCGACCGTGAACACCCGAGAGTCCAACGTTGTCTGTCAGTGACCGCTGACCTATCGCAAAAAACATGCACTCAAAGTCACTTACCGAATTCAAAGTGTAGACACACATGTGGGAGTTAAACAGCAATAACATTAAACATGCCCTTAAGTTTATGATTTAAATTCATCTTTTGGTGGAATTAATCTATCAAACTATAGTATCTATCAGACTATTGTAATCTAAATGGATAAAACTACAATTATAGTCAGGGGCGTAGCCAGGAAACAATTTCGGGGGTTTTGCAAAGTTTAGGGGGACCGCCGAGGCGCGCAGCGCCTGGCAGCGCATCGAGGAGGGTTTGGGGATCCTGGGGGATGTGTCCCCCCTCCCCACTGAAATTTTTGAATTTCCACACTGTAATGGTAGCAATTTAAGCTGTCATCTGAACAAAATTGCTCTATTATTTCAGTCCTGATAGGAACCAGCTGTTACTCGTAGCTACGATGTAGTTTGAGTCGTGTTTTAGTTTGACTGCAGACAATACTTGCAAATCAGACATTTATTGAAATTACTATAAAAACTAGAAAAAATAGTTCAATTTTATAAACAATATATACGTGCTTTCTCTAGTTTCCTAGGGGTCGTCCATTAATTATGTCAACAAAATAGGGGGAGGGGTTTGGAAAAGTTTGACAGTTGTTGACAAGGGGAGGGGGGTTCGGTAAAAGTTGACGTCAACAATTTTTTTCCAATGAATCAACACAGACCCTTCAAAATGGTAGCGAAAACATTAAGTAATGCTGAATTAAAAATGTATAAAGTGCTTAATGTTTCATACTACTAAAAAGCTGGTAATAAACTAAACTCATATCTTTTTAAATTTGAGATTGCATTTCTTAGTGTAAAACAATTTGAAAAAATGATTCTACATGTATTGAGCCATTGTGTTTCTTTTTGTACCTAGGGGGTTCTGGGATTGTTGACATAATTTTAGGGGGTCCGTCAATGTTTGACAGTTGTTGACATGGGGGAGGGGGTCAAAATGGCCTAAAATTTGTTGACATAATTAATGGACGACCCCCTACATTCTTTTGAGTTCTTTTATAACAGTATTGAATTTATACATTGTGTTTCATTTTACATAGAAATCACAAAACAAAATGTCAATATTCATAAGAAATTATTTCGAAGCATGAAAAACATAAAAATATGACTAAAAAAAATTTTGCAATTATTTATTTCGGGGGGGGTTTGAACCCGTAAAACCCCCCTAAATACGCCCATGATTATAGTAATCTATGAAAGTATAATATTACCGTTTCAGTGAGAAATGAAAAATAACGTAGGCCCTGCGACAGTAAGTGGCTGTAGAGCACAATAATTATGCTGTACTCATAGATTACTACCTACCTACCTACCTACCTACCTATCTACCTACCTACATACCTACTGACTCACTTACTTACTTACTTACTTATTTACTTATTTTACTTATTTACTTATTTACACTTACTCACTTACTTACTTACTCTACGTGGATCGTTGATCAAAATAATTATTCGTTTTTGTGGTGTGTGCTTAGGTCGACGGTCGCCAGGTGCAGTTGGTCTTATGGGATACGGCTGGTCAGGAGGACTACGACCGCCTTCGTCCCCTCTCCTACAGTCGGACGAACGCCGTTCTCGTCTGCTTCGCCGTCGACGACCGAACGAGTTTCGAGAACGTTCGCCTGAAATGGTGCACTGAGGTCCGCCACTTCTGTCCCGAGGTCCCTCTGATCCTCGTCGCCACTAAGCTCGACCTCCGTCAAGAGGTCGTCATGGACTGTCGGGCGAAGGGGAAGGCCATCACGTCCGTGTCGGCCATCGAAGGAGCGCGGCTGGCCGAGGAGGTGGGAGCCAGCGCATACGCCGAGTGTTCAGCGAAGACGAGGGAGGGAATACGAAAGGTGTTCGAGGTGGCAGCGAAGGAGGCGCTTAAGATGGAGACGACGCGGAGGAAGAAGGAAAGCGCATGTGAGATCTGCTGAAGACATACTGCGAAGGGAATAATTGGAGTGGTTTGAGAGTATACGGGGAAGGGGCTCGAAAATCCCACTTTCTCCAGGAATACAACGTTTTGCAAATGCAATAGGGACGCTGACGTCTTAAAGTTAAGACTGGCTTTCACAACTGCATCCACCAGACAGAATGCGGGATTTTGGAGTATCTAGAGACATCATGGTAGCGCCAAAGGCTTATATCTGTGCGACCAATAGCGCTCCTGGGTTGTGATTGTTCATCGTGCTCTAGGCCGAAAATGATATTACTGAGAACCTCCAGAGTCCAGACTCAATTTTGATAGAGAAGTACAGATGCCGCCATTTTCATAGTAAAGAAATAGGCCTACTCACTACGTCTTAACATAAAATGGAATCATTTGACTCAGGTACTTCGGGCCGGAATCTGGCGAAGTGTTGTATTATTATAGACTATAATTATTGTACGCTTAGATAAATCGCATTTAGTACATTGTTACCGTACTTCCCTAAATGAGCGTCCGTCTAAGTTATTTAGTTATTTAAGTATCAGGATTCCTCAGCTAGCGGGATGTTAGATCCCTTTAGGATCCCTGCAATTGACTTGACAGTTGTAAGATATTGTTGTTGTAACATTGCGAATTGATTGATTGATTGATTGACTGACTGATTGATTGATTGATTGATTGATTGACTGATTGTGCGGTTAACTGAAGGTGGTCCGTAAAACGATTCATTCGTCAGTAGGTCATCACTAGGTGTCAAAGAATCACTTATTTTGGCGTATTTTCAGTGAAACTGTTCAGATGAAAGAACTTGGACTGACAGTTATGCCTATCGCAGAGGCAGATTTAGCAATCTGCCGCCACCATACGTCAAGTTTTTGCTGCACCTAATGAACATCTTCCAATTTCAACATTAACTTATAACATTATAATTATATATACTGTCAACTAGCTCTCAGTTCTAGATTGAATTCAATGTTCAATCTTTCAGTTTGAATGCTTTCATTTGTAAGGTTTTCCACTCTCTTGAATGTGTAAATTTGAGATTGTGACCTCTTTTGTTCCATAATAATTAGGCCTAATGAGATTCATCAATTCGATGAGCATAACTACGCTTTGCCAGAGAGTACGACTACATAACAGGAAATAGATATGAGCGCATGTTAAATCATAATTCGCCAGAGGGGGTAGCACAAAGCAACCCATCTCACCTCTGACTTATTGTAAGTAACCTTAATTGATCCAAGATATTACTCCCACGTGACTTCGACAAGTGCATCCGTCTTTAATTACTAATTACTCATTAGTAATTAGTAATTAAGTTTCAGTAAGTTAGATAAAGTGCATCCTAGCTTAATGTGATTTTCATCTAGCATTATTCAAACAACCGTTATTCACACTTGGACTGGCCTCCGTCGGTTTTGGGTCCACATCCATGTGACAGACCCCAGCGGTGGCTTTTCCACTCATCCAAGAATTATTATTAAACTTAACTAGGCCTACTTAGAAAGAGCCATAGAATAATGGTAGGATCACTGACGTAAAATTACCTGAAACTGATCGTAATTTCGAATATCTATTGACCAAAGTGCTTTGATCACTTTTCGACTTTTTAAAGCTTGGTTAAGTCAGTGTTTGAAATGCCAGACTACAGCAACCAAGATGGATGGAAACGAGCCCAAAATAAGAACGGCAATGCAGTGGTGATGATGGATGGAAAGAATGCATTCCAGACACTTGGTCGAGACATAGAAGCAGTTCCTATGTCCAATCAACTGAAAATGACAATAGCACGTGAGGAAAGGCTTGACCAATCAGAGATTCAGAGCTTAGTCGTTGAGGGAGTCGTACAGTTCGCTGCCTAGCGACAACTGATCACGTGTCACAGAGAAGACCCTCCTCTGTGACACGTGATCAGTTGTCACATAAATTACATTAAATAATGGAGCGCCTGCGAATGGGAAATCTAGTAGGGGCGCTATAACAAGTGTTCAAATACAATACAATACAATACAATAATTACATAAAATTAATTACATCAATTACCATAAATTACTCCACTCGTTCACCTTCTGTGAAACGCTCGATCATTGCGTTATTCCATTATTTCGTCTATCATTTAGTTTATTATTATTTTGATGTCTGGCGGATTTGAAGAACGGGAAAGCACAAGTATCGACAGAGAATTGGTGGAGTTACAAGTAACATTCATTGTAGGTTTCAATGATGAATTTCTTGAGATCTTTTCTTTACCAACAGCAGTACTGCATTGTCATTGTCAAAATCGGCAGCCTTTCGTGCATCTAATGCACCTCAAAAACAACCCATAGTGGACTTGAAGGTTGCTAACCTTACCTAAACTAACCTTAATAAAACTAGTAAAGCTCTAACTCTAACTAACGTTAGAGTTTGAACTAAGTCTATCGCTAACTCTAACTCTAACCCTAAACCCTAAACAAGGCTTATTTTAAACTAGAAAAAAGCGTATAGGCCTATACTTTGCTTTTTAAATTTCATTAAGCTAAACATTTTTTTAAGTAGCACCTTTAAGAATTTTGCTTTTCCAAAATCGACTCCATTCTTGCAGCGGTTGATGAAAAGAATCTGTTAATCGATTATAATTTCTTTATTCTTCATTTGAAATTCGACCGGAAAGACCACGAAACAGAACTCGCTGATCTCGTGTGATACGGCACACCACAACGCGGAGCGGTAAAACCGCTCAAACAACGAAGCATTCAGACCAACCTTTCACATTTTCGATTGTAAGGTGTTGAAAAGATAAGTGTTGGGAGCCAGCGCGACGTTTTAAGACAACAGAAACGCGCCAGCGTTATTCATTGGACGGCTGATCTCAAATGTTAGCCCAGTGAATCAACTAAAGCGTTGCAATGAAACGGTCGCTCTGGTGGTAAAATGACGTAATTTCAATTTCCGAGTTCTATTATGACGCCATATAATTGAAGCAATAGTAAGAACGAGAAATTTTATTGCGTCACGAAAACGCTCACGCAAAATCAAAACAGAACTTCTTCTGTTGCTGAATCTGGATGTTGGAACTCTTCCTGTTTCTGCTCGTTCTGATCAGTTGCATTTCTGCATGCTCAGCTGCATTTTTGGCTTCGCTGGTGTCGCTAGTTTGCCAAGGTATCGGCCCGCTACTCCGTGGGTCCGGTGTTCCGGAGATCCGCTATTCCGGGGATCCGCCTGACTCCGCGTCCTGAGGGTCGGTTAGAGACGCCTGGACCACCTGACTCCGCGTCGTGAGGGTCGGTTAGGGTCAGGGTTAGAGTTAGTGTCGTCATTAAAAAACATCGTTCCTTTCGCGAAACATGCCAGCCACATTAGTCTGGAATAGCGGACTCCGGAATTGCGGCCCGGAAGCGTTTGCCAAAGTTCCGGTTGCACTCGAGTATATATATAGCCAACGAAATAGTTCCATATATCTGAGTTTTTTTCTATAAGACCTAAACTGGCTTCTTGTTCGGGGCTCACTGCATTCAAAACCATCATGTCTGATATTTGCCATAGTTATAGGCATCTGAATCCTTTTTAATTGTGACCGTCCATCTGAATCTTTTTATTGTAAGGATTATAAACATGAATACAGCGCAAACAGATATAGTTATCATAGATGATGTAGGAAAAGGGGTCCCAGAGCGGATCTTGATCCCACTATATGGTGTCCCCTTTATGCAACAGTTTCCCAGGAAAAGCACAGAGATGGCACTTAAGGTACACATCAAACCAGCTTCAGTCGTTTCGATCGACCGATCTACGACTCCCGCGATCCGTATACGAAAGACTCTTTCTAGTCACAGATATGGGCTCCTCGTGGAGTTTCTTCACATTCTTCTGTTGTTCCAAGTTCTACGATGCCAGCAGAACCTACCACGGACCTATCTACATCACCGCAACAAAACCAATCTTTTGATGAATGTAATGTAATGTAAATCTTCGAAAATTTCTCAGCGCCCACAAAACGCACATCAGGGAGACCAGCTTATTCACCGGCGCTATATCAAATCAAGTCCGCAATAGCCAAAAACTCCTCTGTTCGTTTCGGTGCCAGGTCAAAATCTGGGGAGGTCAAGCCGAGGAGACAGCATGGTGCTACGGTGGCAATCGGTGATGATGGTGGTGGTGTGGTGGCGCAGGAGTGGAATCAGGATAGGATATCTTGAAGAGTTCGGTTTTCAGTCGTGAGTGGAAAGTAGAAGAGGAGAGTGCAAGCGGAGGAGAGGTTGAGTTAAGAGGCGAGATAGGAGGATGAGCAAACTGGCGGAGGTCTTTTGGGAGTCCGTTCCAAAGAGCTGCATGGTGCAGCATAGACTAAGGAGCGGTTGCAGAATTTCAAAGCGGATGAGACTGGAGGCCGTGATAGAGAAAGGTATGATGATGAGCGAGTAGACCCGGGCGGTTGGATGGTGAATAGCTGGCGAATGTAAGAGGGTTTAGACGTTTGGAGTGCATTGTAGGTAAGAGATACTCGGGATCAACAGAACCGACTACGACACTACGTATAATTTTATGCCACTCTACACCAACACAACTTGACAGATCTTCAACAGGGCCTCCATGACTTCGGATCGCTACCTGGAATGCCCGATCCCTTACAGAAAAATTTGCCTATGTCGCCCAAACGATTATGGAGAGCAAATTGGACATCTTTGTTATCACCGAGAGCTGGCATCGCGCCTCAGATGACGTTCCTCTTCTCCGCGCTGCTCCCAAAAATTATGCCATCTTCGACAGACATCGTGAGCCAGCCTCTGATGAGCAGCGGACTCGCGGCGGCGGCATTGTCGTCTATTATCGCTCTTCTCTTCACGCCTCAAAGATCCGACTGGACATGGAAATTACTACCTTCGAAGCACTGTGCCTCAGCATTTCCACACCCTCAAGGTCCTACAACCGTACTTTCCGTTTACCGTCCTGGCTCCGCTTCGATTACGTCGAAATTCTTCGAAGTATTCTCTTCAGTTCTCGAAAGCGTTGTAACACGAAACAGTCAGCTTATAATTCTGGGAGATTTCAATATCCACCTAGAGGATAACGCCGATTGAGCGAAACAGGGAGTGAGCGAGTTGGTGAATGATTGAATGAGTGGGTGGATGAGTGTGCGGTGGGTTAGTGAATAAGAAAGTTTGAGCGAATGAATGGATGGATAGCTATAGGTGATTATTCGGTTCCGTCACTCATTCATTGTTCAAAATTTTTACTTAAAATTACATGAAAATGATTGTAATTTAAAATATTTCTTGACAACAGTGCCTTGGTCACTTTTCGACTTTTTAAAGCTTGGTTAACTCGGTGTCTGAAATGCCCAACTACAGCAACCAAGATGGATGAAAACGACCACAAAATAAGAATGGCAATGCAGGGATGATAGATGGAAAGAACGCATTCCAGACACTTGGTCGAGACACAGAAGAAGTTCCTATGTCCAATCAACTGAAAATGACAATAGCACGTGAGGAAGGGCTTGACCATTCAGAGATTCAGAGCTTAGTCGTTGAGGGAGTCGTACAGTTCGCTGCTTAGCGGCAACTGATCACGTGTCACGGAGAAATTACTCCCCTCGTTCACCTTCTGTGAAACGCTGGATCATTGCGTGATTCCATTATTTCGTTTATCATTTATTTTATCATTATTTCAATGTCTGGCGGATTTGAAGAAATGGAAAGCACATGTCACGACAGAGAATTGGTGGAGTTACAAGTAACATTCATTGTAGGTTTCAATGATGAATTTCTTGAGATCTTTCTTTACCAACAGCAGTACTGCATTGTCATTGTCAAAATCGGCAGCCTTTCGTGCATCTAATGCACCTCAAAAACAACCCATAGTGGACTTGAAGGTTGCTAGCCTTACCTAAACTAACCTTAATAAAACTAGTAAAGCTCTAACTCTAACTAACGTTAGAGTTTGAACTAAGTCTATCGCTAACTCTAACTCTATCCCTAAACCCTAAACAAGGCTTATTTTAAACTAGAAAAAGCGTATAGGCCTATACTTTGTTTTTTTAAATTTCATTAAACTAAACATTTTTTTAAGTAGCACCTTTAAGAATTTTGCTTTTCCAAAATCGACTCCATTCTTGCAGCGGTTGATGAAAAGAATCTGTTAATCGATTATAATTTCTTTATTCTTCATTTGAAATTCGACCGGAAAGACCACGAAACAGAACTCGCTGATCTGGTGTGATTCGGCACACAACACTCGCGGAGCGATAAAAACCACCCATACAACGAGGCCTTCAGACCAACCTTTCACATTTTCGATTGTAAGTTATCGGAAAGGTAAATATTATTGTTGCCGATAGTGTTGGCAGCGCGACTTGTAAACTCAAACGAAACGCGCCAGCGTTACTCATTGGCCGACAGATCTCAAATGCTAGTCCTACGTCTCCCGGTGAATCAACTAAGGTGTTGCTATGAAACGGGCGCTCTGGTGGTAAAATGACGTAATTTCATTTCGGAGGTCTATTATGACGTCATGTAATTATTGAAGCAATAGTAAGAATCAATGACATATATTATAAGCGCTAGAGATAGTATGACGTATCTTATTTCCTGCAAGCCGCAGTGAAGTCACAATCGGTAAGCGACGTTGACTCCCGGCCTGGCAAGGCATTCTAAAATATAGATATCGATGTGTACTTTTTGTGTAGCCTATCACAGGTGAAGTTGTACTGTGAAGTGAAGCCTGCTTGACGTCAGGCAGCGCTCATTAACATAACTGGTGATGTGTCCACGCAATAAACGTCGATGATGACGTCGACTTCTCTATTATGACGTCCACAACGCTCATTTTGACTACCTTAAGGGTCAAGGTCGTTTTGATCGGCCGACTTTTCAACATAGATACAAGATACTACCTCTAGTGATATTATAATATATAATAATAATTATACATCTCAATGGTAAGAATGATAGTCTGAGAAATATTATTGCGCCACTAAAACGCTCCCGCAAAATCTCACCTCACTTATCACAGGTCTAACTCAATACTTCCTATAATTAGCTAGCCATCTACATGTATATAAATCACCTATTGACTTAATGGAGCGCAAAAAGCCAAGGCAGATTTCTAGAAGCCTTATTTTCATACGACTTCTAAACAATAATCGTTTTCACATTCTCTGTTGGCAGTGTGTCTTTTTTTCTCGGTGTTATATTCATTGCTGTTGTAATGTATAGACGTTTGTTTCGCGCTCAAAATTGGTTTCTTACTAACTTACTCTGGCCAACCTCAATACTTAAAATCGGTCTTTCTTTGCAGAACTTAATCATTATTCAACGACGTCATCCTAATGTTATTGTAAGCTCATGCCTGCCGACATGTGGACGTGGTAAAGAAATAATGCACCCTACGTTTTAACAAAAAATGAAAACCATATGACTCAGGTACATCTAGTAGCGACACGGGCATACGACGCAATGTTGCATTGTGTATGTTTGTACAATAGTTAACTGTTGGTGGTCCGTGAAAGGCATAAATTCATCGGTGAGTCATCACAAGATGTAAAGGACTCACTTGTTTTTGCGTATTTTGAGCGAAATTGGTCAGACGAATAAATTGGACTGACAGCAATGCCTATTGCAGAGGCGGATTTAGCAATCTGCCGCACTAGGCCAAGTTTGTATATATTCCAATTTCAACATTAACTAATATCATTATTATTATAATATTTACTGTCGTCTAGCTCCAAGTTTCAAATCGAATCCAATGTTCAGTTTCGTGTTGATTGCTTTCATTTGTGAGGTTTCCCGTCCTCTTGGGTCTTTCAGCATGCGGTTGTGACCTCTTTTGTTCCACAGCAATTGATGAGGTTCGTCAATTCGAGGACCATAACTCTGCTACGTCAGAGATTAAGACTACATAAAAGTAAATAGATATAAGCACGTACTAAATCATAATACTACATAAAATTAAATAGATATAAGCACGTACTAAATCATAATACTACATAAAAGTAAATAGATATATATAAGCACGTGCTAAATCATAATACTACATACAGGGCTTAAAGTGTGCATGGACGGTCATGGACGGCGTCCAGGCACTTATTTTCAAGGCTGGACGCCGTCCTGCCACTTATTAGGCAGCACCGCCTGGACGCCGTCCATGCAGCGTCCATGCAACAGTGTAATTCCTCTACGTCACTTTCAACAGCATTTAATTTCTTAAGATTCCAATTAAATTTCATGTTGTCATTTTGATTTCTGAATGTGTTCTACCGTGTAAGTGTAACTTGTTTCTCCACTTCATTCCTGACTTGTACATCCTATTAAAATTTTCATCAAATCGCACGTCATATACGCGCTTCCGGTTTTATCGTCTGAGTTTTCGTAGGAGCTAACAACTAGGGCCTAGTAACTAGTTTACAGTCTACCTGACTGTCACATGACTCACATCCACTGTGAGTCTTGTCTTGACCGTTTCATAACTGAATGAACTTATCAAGTTATATGACTTCAATACGTAACAACGCACTGATACAATACGATACGATTCACCTAGACCTATAAAACACCCACTGTCCCAGTTTTACGTAATTCACCAGCAACACCCAGAAACTGTTGAGAGACAACAAACGACTTCATGATCATATATTCGTTTATTTAGTTAACAACAGACAAAACGCTGTAGGTATACAAAGAAAACCAAAGGCAAGAAAAACAGGTCAGAAGGAAGTAATGGCTTAATAAGAGTTGAAAATTGTCAATTGGAATTAAATTGAATTGAATTGTTTCGTTATACAAAACTCAGCCAGCTCCGCATGACGATGCCCTTGCCCTACCAGTCACATTTTGTTCCGGAAAGCATTTTCTAGGCTTCGTCTCACAATAAGTCACCTGAGGAAAACTATGCATGTGTGCCACAGGATTGCAAAGCCTACTGAGAATATTTGCTAACAAGGTAGCGGCATCGATCGGCTATAGGCTACAACTGGACAAAATGCATAGCCAATTAACAAAAACAGAAAAAAGTATTTTTTAAATGGATTTCGACTGCAAAAATTAACTAGACACTTATGAAAGAGCCGAAAGCGAAAGGTAAAGACGAAACATGTTTCTTTTATAATAAAACTTTGAAATTGTTGTGGTGTTAGTCTGGGAATCTGGACAAACCATGAAGTTTTCATAACTTTATCGTTCAGAAACTGCTGGACAACAAGAGCCTAGCACGTGTTCCATTTGATAACAATTGCTACAAAATGCGTTGGCTTCTGGGGCTCCGCCCCAGACCCCGCGGAGGGAGCTCACAACTCTCCCTCAGACACCCTAGTCGTTAGGCCCATACGCATTGGAACTCAGCACTCACGGCTTCGTGCCTTATAGGCGCTTGCAATATGAGCACCTCAGGAAACATTTTATAGTTGAACCTCTGATTGGAGGGAGAGGGGTTGAGGAGAGGGACGGGGGAAGGGGATGGGAGTACGGAGGGGAAGTTGGGGAGGGGTTGGAAAAAGGGCATAGGTGGGAGGAGGGGAGGGAAAGGTAAGGGGCGTCCAGGCACTTCTTTTTTACACTTTAAGCACTGACTACATAAACAGTTAATAGATATAAACACGTACTAAATCATAATTCGACCGAGAGCAGCACAAAGCATCCGATCTCACAGCTGTCTTATTGTAAGTAATCTTAGTCAATGCAAGACAATGTTCCCACGTGACCTCGACAAGTGTGTTCGCCTGTAATTAGTAATTAAGTTTCAGCAAGCCAGATAAATTGCAACTTAGCCTATACTGTGATTCTCATCTGACATTATTCAAACAATCGTTCGCACAGTGTTAGTTCTGGACTGGCCTCGCTAGATGGCGTTGGTAAAATGAGTAGTAGGACGTGATGGACACCTTGCATGGCTGCCGAATAGTTAAATTCGACTCCTGTAATAACTTGTCCATACCATGAATTGTAAACATGCTGCGCACTTCTCAACATTTAAATAATAAAGAAGAATATTATTATTTCATTACTATTACTTACAGATCAACTTACTGTTTCTAACTAACGCTGATGACCCTTATGCTGGCGAGATCAGATTAGATGAGATCCTAATGGATTATATTTTATTGTATTGTATTGTTTTATACTACATTTTATTAATGCGCTATTTTAGTAATTAATTTTATTAATTAATTTTATTAATCCGAATGGATTATATTTTATTGTATTGTATTGTTATATTACATTTTATTAATCCGCTATCGGGCCCCGATAGCGCATTGGATAACAACTGGCATAGAGAGCGAGAGATACCGAGTTCGAGTCACGTAGGGTGGACATGCTTTGTAGGCCGCTATTAGCGCCGTGTGTGGCGGGCTGTCTGTTCTGTTAGTAGTTAAGATTTCAACTGCATAACATGTAAATGTACAGCGCAGTGCGTTTGTCAGGCGCTTCAATAAAGAAAAGATTATTATTATTATTACATTGCATTATATTGGATGATGATTTTACTCATTTAGCAAGCGCAAATATCTAATGATTAAGCAACATTCGATGGCGCTGAACAATTATGTCTGAAGGACTTGCTCGGGGGCCGGGGCTCTACACAGTAAACGCTTCAGAGGAGGCTCGACCCGTACTCTATGCGTTACAAAGCGAACGCTCCAACTAATTGGCTGTCGTGCCCGGGTATTGTATCGTATTATACCACGTTAAAGCATTATTTCTTTCATTCAAAAATTAATATAGCGCCTCTTCAAGGTAACTACTCAGAAGCTCTCACAACTCCAGCTTGGGCATTGGGCAAAAAGGTAAGTTTTCAAATTGCCATAAAACGTATCGGTGCATGATCTATGCAACAGGAGTAGCTTCCGAGAGGACCGAGAGAGGCCTTTCCAAATCCTAGGGCCTACCACATGCGCGGTTTTGCATAGCTGCTGCTGTGCGGGAAAACTGGAGCACCAGAACCCCTCACCAGAACGAAGGGAGAGACTACCCCGGGCCCCCGATACCGGCTGACAGGGGCCTATTAGGTAGGTTGGTGCATGGCCAAGTTGGCATCGCCAGACCAGAGAAACAACTCTATACTCAATGCGCTGTCGGATAGGAAGCCAATGCAGAACCTGTAACATATAATCTGGTGACATGATCATATTTTGGTATTTGGCCGATAATGCACACTGCAGCTCGCAGTACGCGATCAAGACAAGACAACCGGCCAGCCGGCAGACTAAAATAGAGGGTTAAACAGTAATCAAGCCGTGCTGTAATGAAAAAGTATGTAAGTATGGTCTTTAATACGCTATTTGCAAACGCACAATGGGACAACACTTATAATGATATTGATAAAACATCGACGTAATAATATTGATAATAATAATGTGTCAAAATGTAAATAGGCTACTAGTGAAAGATGATTAGTAATTGTACAGCATTCTAGTGATAAATCCCTTTCTAGTAGGCCTAAGGGGGTCATAGTGCGGAATAGTACGATTGTGCGAACAAGGTCTTATAGGGAGCATCCGGTTTCACGGATAGGAGGTAGGATATGCCCAGGATCCGACATTACCGCAGAGAAAAGCATGGACAAGAATAGTTGCAGCCCTGGCCGTTAACGACCGTGCAACAGTAGGCCTACGCAGCTGACGCATTTGGTAACAATTATATTATTACATTATATTAATCCACCCAACCATCCTCTCACTCGCTCACTCACTCATCCAATCACGTTTGCTGTGCCGCACCAGGGACTTTGATGAAAGCCAGGTCAGCACACACGCAACGAAAGGACAATGAGACTGCTTCTTCTTTTCTCATTCTGTATTCACCGTGGATACGTCTAGATAATAAGCAACATTACGTTGGCGACTGTCTACCGATAAAGCACGTTGACAGCGTAAAACAGGCGACAAAGGAGGAACAGAAAGAGAAGGAGGGAAGAAGAGAAGACGAGACTAATGAATGGGTAACGTTAGTGCATTGAGGTGTGAATGCTTCTCCGCGTGTACGTCAAACTGGTTGAAACTGCAGCCCAAGTCACAGCGTGATATAAAAGCTGGGAAGTCAAAGACGGCAAGAAAACAATAAACGTGTTACACGCTTAACAAAGAAGAATAGAGCAGTTGAAGATTTCAACAACCGGAAAGAAGATAGCAAGGCAATAGATTCGGTCATTTGCCATGGTACTGTGTTTTTCCGACTGTCTGTATACTTACGTTTGTCTATTAATCACAGTGGCTGCGTTAGTTTCTGACCCAGTCACTTTGTCTCGTGTGCTTGAAAGTTGCCTTTGCCTTTTCACTGGCTAAAGGATATTGCGAGCAGTTGTACTCTAGACAGAGAAAGTTGTTCATGATAAGCCAAGGTTTATGTTGTAAGGGTTTTTCTCTGGCCCGTCTAACGTTTACCCTTGCACTGTTTGGCTTCTGGGCCTTGGTGCATGTTTATTGGCCTTATCAAGGGGCGACGCTCAAGGATCTCTTCTGGCTAGCCTTGCCTATGATTTATTTTTAACCTTGGCTTCACTTGGGTTTAGCTCTTACCTTCGTTAGGTTTTACAGCCTTTCCTATGATTTATTTTTAACCTTGGCTTCACTTAGGTTTAGCTCAGCTCTTACCGTCATTAGGCTTTACATCTTTGCCACGAACAGAGCAGCCTGGCTATTGCGGACTTGATTTTATATAGCGCCCAGGGGCGGAGACTTAGGGGGACAGGAGGGGACGGTCCCTCCAAAACTTGAGGTGGGGGGACGGAGCTGCTTATATCCCCCCAATATTTCTGAAATATTTCATGAATATAATAATAATGGCAACGAGTGACAGCTGGTTCTTATCAGCACTCAAATAATAGAGCAATTTTGTTCAGATGACATCTTAAAATGCTGCCACAGTGTGGAAATTCAAAATTTTTAGATAGGGGATGGGTCACATCCCTCCCAAACCCTCCCCAAACGCAAACACGACTCAAGCATGTAAGCTACGAGTGACAGGCCAAGTAGTGTAGTCCTAAAAATGAAGTGGGGGAACGCCTGGATATTGAAGTAAGCAAAAAGTGCAATCTTGCAAGAATTTTGCATAGTGTGAGAAAAAAAAGTGGGGAACGGCGTTCCCCCACGTTCCCCCTCACTACACCACTGGTGACAGCTGGTTCCTATCAGCACTCAAGTTATAGAGCAATTTTGTTCAGATAACAGCTTAAAATGCTACCATTACAGTTTGGAAATTCAGAAATTTTTAGATAGGGGATGGGTCACTTCCACTTCCCAAACCCATCCCCAAACTCAAACACGACTCAGCTTAAAATGCTACCATTACAGTTTGGAAATTCAAAAATTTTAAATAGAGATATGTAACAATACATACATACTTACAAATTATAGAGCAATTTTGTTCAGATAACAGCTTAAAATGCTACCATGGCAGTGTGGAAATTAAAAAAAAATTAGATAGGGGATGGGTCACATCCCTCCCCAAACCCTCCCCAAACTCAAACACGACTCAAACTGCATGTAAGCTACGAGTGACGGCTGGTTCCTATCAGCACTCAAATTATAGAGCAATTTTGTTCAGATAACAGCTTAAAATGCTACCATGACAGTGTGGAAATTCAAAAATTTAGATGGGGAGGGGGCACATCCCCTCCCCAAACCCCTCCCCTGTTCGGCGCTGCGCGCCTCACCGATCGTCCTTCGGCCGCTCCTTCACCGGTCCCCCAAACCCAAGACCAAGTCTCCGCCTATGATAGCGCCCGTAATTAAGCTTATCTCCCAGACGCGGCTTTTGTGGGCGCTGAGAAATGTTCGAAGATTTACATTATATTGCATTCAATGCATGCATTCATGTATTCATTCATGCAACAGTACTTTCGCCCGATTTCCCGTCCACCGAGCGAACGAACAGTAGACTACTCCGCCCTTCCCACCGTCCATATATATATTCACCTACCGTCCATCTACGCAGTGAATGAGCAATAATTATCTTTAATTCTAGTACAACTGTATGCAATCGCTCGTTAGGTGACCAGCTCAATTTCAGTCGTTGACTGTAACCACGGCCCGTTAAGTCACCTTCGCATACTCATTCGCTGTTCTATAGGTCAAAGAACAGGCCATGGTCTGACCCCTTATTCCAGATTAACACGTCACAAAACATGATACAAATACAAGCTCAATAACAAAACATTTCCGTTGCTGATATTGATCTATATTAGGCGTAATTATGCGTGTGGCATAATAATTACAAGCGGAGGTCATCTACATGGAGGTGGCATGTTGAGAACTAGTAGACCTGTCGCTATGGTAATTGACGCCTGTTGACGCCTGTTAGTTTCCTGGTGCGTTTTAGTGTCAGTGTAATAGTGAAACGTCGCTTTGTGCTTGTATATTAATTGCCATGTTGACATGAACTTCATTATACGGTGGAGACACCTACAAAGAGAGTGCAGTGAGAGAGAAAGGAGGACAGAGGCAGAGAAGGAGGTATGAGGATGGGCTGGCAATCAAGAGGGATGAAGAAGGTAAAGGTAGTGTATGTTTGGTTAGAGAGACAGAGACATACAGAGAGAGAAAGACAGACAGAAACAAAGTCAGAGAGAGACAGAGAGAGAGAGAGAGAGAGAGAGAGAGAGAGAGAGAGAGAGAGAGAGAGAGAGAGAGAGAGACAGAGACAGAGACAGAGACAGAGACAGAGACAGAGAGAGAGAGACAGAGAGGCAGAGACAGACAAAGAGACAGACAGAGAGAGAGAGAGAGAACGAGACAGAGACAGAGACAGAAAGACCGAGACAGAGAGAGAGAGACAGAGGGAAAGAGACAGAGGCAGAGAGACAGAGAAGAAAATGAGGTACAGAAAGTGAGGGGAGGAAGGGCTGGAGAGCGCAAGAAAGAAAGAGATTGAAAGAGAGAGAGAGAGAGAGAGAGAGAGAGAGAGAGAGAGAGAGAGAGAGAGAGAGAGAGAGAGAGAGAGAGAGAGAGAGAGAGAGAGAGAGAGAGAGAGAGAGAGAGAGAGAGATAGAGCGACAGTGAAGGAGACAGAGAGACTGAGAAAGACGGAGACAAAGGAAGCCATGATTATAGGTCTATTTTCCATCACCCATTTCTTTTATAGACGACACGCGTCTTCATAATTTATGTGTTTGTATGAGTTATATATAGACAGACAAAGGCCGTCTTTATACTTCAAACCGTTCAAGTGTACCTGACTATAATATTTTGACAAGATCTCAAAACCATTATGAACGAGTTCTCCATTTTCTCAATGAAGGCCAACGCGACACACGGTCGAGACAACGGCCGATCTGCTTTGAGGAGAGTGCAACCGGCCGCGTCACTTATGTCGCCACATACTGTGCGTATAGCTGACTATGAAGCTCCGTCTGCCTGGCGGCATCGCGCGAGGTTGCATGCATTCAGCTGCAAGCAGTAATAGCAGCGAGCGCACGCGTTGGCCTTGCAATATTAACGACTGTCCCTTGCAGGACACAACATGTAGCTATAGACTGCTGGTAAATGAACATCTGATAGCACAACGTTATGTATATATTGAGATAAAGCTGGCCTAGATGCATACATCTGCGGCCGCCTTGGCCCCTACGACCCGTCCTGGGTCGCTAAATATAGACTAGTCAACTCTACGCGGATCCGATATTATATATAACAAAGTTTGACTTCGACAGCAGTTATTGTGTAAGAGTTGAGCCGAAGTAAATATAGAAGCTGGAAGTTAACTTCGGCGCTGAAGTTGAAGGATTTACAGATCTCATTGTTCTCACTGTTCCGTCTCAAGTCATGGTAAGTGAACATTACACTGTGCAATTAATATAATTTAACAACATTGTCAATTTAAGCTCAGCCGTCACAGATGGTCTACATGTATGTACCATCTGATGCTTGCGTGTGTAGGCCTACGCGTTGTCACAATGTAACGGTTGGGGTATAAGTGATGGCTAATGGAAGGTATGGAAACGGTAAGACTCCTGAACTGAATGTCTTCCCCTTTATGGATTGAGTTTCGAATCCTGCAGTGCAATATGAAAGTGAAAAATATTCTTCAGCTATAAGGCGCTAGACAGAGTGAAATTACAAGCCGAGCTGCTTCGTTAATTAATTAACTAATTACGCAACCATAAACCTACACAAGAATGATTGCATCGAAGGAATCTCACATTGCTCTTGCGAGATACTTCAAAGGCGTTAAATTAAGTGTCTTGATGCATATATGCATATATAAATAGAGCCTATATACATGCCATGGAACCAGCGTGCATATCCAGAGCTCGAAAACGTAGACTAACATACACTTACACGGAACTAACCTTGCAACATGTTCATCATAATTATTATTATGAAGGTAGGACGGTGAAAAATAATCAGACGCATCAGTCATTGCTCTAAATGCATGTCCGCTTTTCCAATGCAAATAAAGGCTACTTACTTACGCACTGCAGGCTATAAAAATTAATGTCTGGTAACCACGGAGACATTGGTGCATGTGGCCTACAGAACGCTCACAGGCATAGCCAATATCATGTCGGTAAAAAATCACCTTCTCTGTGGCATTTACAGAAAAATAACCAACTGCGGGTATCATAAAATAGGACCGCAGCTTAACTTTAGCTATAGGCCACGGAATAGAGGCGGATATGTGCTTTGTCATTGCTGATCGTTCAGACACAATAAACACGTAGGCATATATACTAAAGTATATAGGGGATTATAGGCCTATTATTATATTACCAGAACGCACAGGCAATTACTCTTACAAACACACACGATAAAGTATATAAGCCTACGCATGCATGTAGGGTTGACGAAATGGTCACTTATAAGATTATGTCTATTTTTTTATATGTAATATAGGGCAACATTCTGTCTAATTTATAAAAGTAGATTTTGCTTTGGTGGCCCAGTTAACTGCAGCGGTTAGAGCGTCGGCGTTCCATGACCTATATATACTCTTCTGGGTAAGTCTATAGTCTATACTAAGAGAGCGCGCGGATCGCGGTTTCAGAAGGTGGCTTATTTCAGAGATTTAAACCTTGGGCTAGCACGCCAAATCAAAAGGGCAGCGATGGTGAAGGATCTTACCCCATTTAATTCACAAAATTGAGCAGGGTGGAGGCCATACGGTCGGTATAAAGTCGAATGCATTAACATTTCGATATTTGTCAACGTCATACTCTTAAAAATATATATACTATACATATGTATGTTTACGAAAACATTGAAATGATTACATTATTAAAGGTTAGATTGAAAAGTATGTCTATTTAGAAACAAATCGACCTAGGAATCGATGTAGCCTATATACACAAAAATCAGCTCTGTTTACTGATGTGCATGCGGTCTTTCGTT
>JACEVL010000358.1:147500-150000 GCA_020284085.1 Aporrectodea caliginosa
CCCATTATGCAGAGCAGTCACGGACCCCTAACTATCCTTAGACTTTATGAGAAAATGTTTTGAAAACAAACTGAAATAATAAGAGTGCGTGTATACACCCTACAAAATTATATGTAGACCTATATATGCAACTATTGTATAGTTAAGTGTCCGTTATATTATATTTTAAAGGGCATAAATCATAAACTTTCTATAACTGATTATAATATTTTTCATAGGTTGATTGCTGGGCCCAGCCCGGGCGCCTAAATGTCGCTGGGTCCCTGGGTTTTTGCCCCTGCCCCACCTCTCGGCAGACCTGTGGATATATATATATATATATAATATATAATATTATATATATATATGACATTAATTGGTACTGGTTTCTGGTGCATATATATCAATATATTATATATAATATATATACAAACATATATATGTATATTAGGGTGACACTGAACAATACACAAAAATATTATTTTTAGATTTTATAAAGTCTCACCCCTCAAAAGTGTTCTCTATGATGTTAGTGACATCTGTAGAAAAATTTAGTGAAATCTAAAAACATTTAGAGGTCGCTCAAGGTCACTGAACTTTCAATAGAGACACACAATGTTAATAAAAGTAAATACGCTCCAAAAAAATGTTTCTGCACTGCCAATGAAATTTTTTAATTCTGATTTTAATTTCCCCTGTTATACTTTCTTCATCAATCATTTTGGATAGTACAGTTATTATTCACTTTATTAAAAACCAATAAATTAATGTAAAGATTTTGCATGTCTTTGTTATATTGAAGCTGTAAAAGAGAACAAAATGTAATGCATTAATTTATTATTTTAGAACAGCATTTGACATTTAATAAGTTTTTACTTACTGATGAGTAGGCTACAACTACGGCTTAGTATTGTAGATGGATTAGTGGCCTGTTCACTGTGCAGTGTGCTCCCGAGGTTCCACTTACAGTTCATTGGGATGACAAGTTGACATCAACAGAACATGTTGACCGGCTGGTTGTGCTGGTATCAGGTGAAGGAAATATGAAATTCTTAGGAGTTCTTTTACTGCCTAATGGAACACGCGAAGCACAAGCTTCAGCTGTTTTCAACTTGCCTGAAGAGTAGAATATAGTTGGTCGCATATATACGACCTATGTCTTTTGACACGTCTAGCAAAACCAGCCTTCTTGCAGGACCATGTGTTCTGCTGGAGCTCAAGCTTAAGACAAATCTTCTAAGCTTGCCCTGCAGACATCATATGCATGAGCTGATCGTGGGAGAGTCTTCGATACTCTGACAGTAAAATCAAGCAGACCTACAATGAAACTGTTAGAAAAATTTGTTAAATCTTGCAGCTCGATTGATAAAGATGGCCATAGGAATGACATGGTTGAATATTTGATTGTTTCACTGCTGGGGCCAGTCAGAGATGACTTGGTCAGTTTTGTGCAAGGTCAGTTGAAGAATTTTCATGCATGAAATGACTACAAAGAGCTTTTGGGACTAGCTTTGATATTTTTAGACGTCCCACCTGTTGATGAACAACACATCGTTGTTCCCGGAGCTTTCCACAGAATGCAGTGGATGGGGAAGTTGATATATTGTTTGAAAATCTACCTCTTCTTTTCTCATTTTCATCCGACTGCGTTTAAACTGCTAAGCCGGCCATGAGTTCAATCTATTTTGTTCTTCAGGTGTATCTCAAGGCATTGTGCACATGCCAGTGTCCAATGTCAGCACCCTTGAATGACTTGCAACAGTTGCAGCAGCTCATTTGTAACAATGCAGCAAATGAGACCGTCGCTAAAGCAGCAGCACATAGCTTTTCAAACCATTTGTGGTTCTTGAGCGAGATGTTGGCTGGCCTGGCATTGTTTGATTCGGCTGCTTCTGATGATAGCAATGGTTGCAGCCCTCAAACGTCTAGCATGCGATGAACCTCTTTGGCGTATCAAAGTTAATGTGCAGGAAGTACCACTACGAGAGCTATATGATTTTGTAACTAGGCTACAAACACTAAGACACTCTTTGCTGCACTGGATATTCCTGCAGACTTTCTACAACTACTTCCAAGCGCATGACAGACAAACGACAACTTTCTGTTGGCTCGTCGCCGAGTTATGAGCTTCAAAGTCGTAAATGATGCGGTCGAACGCGGCGACGCACTGATACAGTCAGTCATTCAATGGAGTGCTTGCAAAATCAGGAAGAACAGAAGTAATACCTACTGCAGGTGGTTGAGAACCATGGGAAGGAATATCCAGACTCAAACAACAAACAATCATAAAGGGACTTGTTAAACAGTAGTGGTATCAAGACCATGAGTTGATGGCCTGTATATCATCATTGTGTTTAGCACTGACCATAATGTAAAACTTTTCCCGCTTTGAGCGACCTTTAAACATTGACCAATTAATTTCAAAATATTTCTGAATAGTTACTTAAATGTATATAACCATCTGAAAGGGTGAGACTTTTAAAATTTAAAACTTTAATTTTGAGTGTCACCCTAATGTATA
>JACEVL010000358.1:155000-182500 GCA_020284085.1 Aporrectodea caliginosa
TTCTCGCGCAGTCTAGTTCTGAATTCTTGCGCTATAAAATTGCCTTGTACCGATGTTATAACTAGTAGGCCTAAGTCGGAAGTGAAAAACACACCGGAATTTTAGAATAGCGGTCTCTCTGCTTAACATTAACTGAACAGATATCGAAAAGAGCAATTTCTAATTTATTTCAATTTTCTGTCAGTACATAGGCCTACATCATAAAAATAATATCTCATAAAGAAAATGAAATAGTCAAATTTGCAATCACGCAATTTGAAGTCATGGACAAACAAAAGAAATGGCGTGCCGTTTGCAGCTGGTGTAAAACCATCATCAGCGAAACGATTGGAACAACATCTGGTTTCTGAAGGTGAGTTATGTCGTAAATTTATGGGATATTGTTGGTTTAAATTTTAGAATCGTTTAGACTTTAGAAGATCTCAGGATGCCTACAATAATTAATTTCTTTATACTATTCAGGTGATCGGCTGACAGTTGAGAGAAAATTTGTTTCGGGATTTGGGTCCAAGTTATTTTTATTGTTTATTCATTAATATGTGCTACACTGTGGACTAAATAAGTAAGTAAGTAAGTAAGTACTGTACGTATATTCTTTATTAGACCAATTTCATATCCGCCCTCTGGTGTACATACGTCTTAGTAACAAACAACTGTCAATATGAGTAGCCTACAACATTCTAACAATAAACGTCTTTCGCTGTAAATTATCTGCAAGAGGTATACAATGGTCGTGCGATCGCGGTCGCAGGGTATATTGCTGGGGCTTTTGGTGGTAGTAAACTATGCAGTACGTGGCCCTGGTTAATCAGGACCGCAGAGGAAAGACGGGTATCAGCTTCTAGACAAAGTCGCTCAAATGTTGGGTAGTCGTCAGGAAGGTATACTGAAGGCGGATTAGCTTGCTTATTACTGACTGGAGTTGGCATCTATCCTGTTGTCCCGCAAACCCTCACCATGCCGGGGTAGCATAGAGTAAACGAGCCACTGTTGCACGTACTACATCATAAAGCTGTGGACCGGTGAGGCCATGCGCAACGAGAATGCATAGGCCATACATTGATTGTCTTGCCTGACAGCATATTCGGGTTACATGCGGCTAAAAGTTGAGAACTTCCGTAAATGTAACCCCTAGGACATTCAGGCTCGACAAAAGCCGAAAAGCCAGTGTTGAACTGTCTTGAACTGTCTTGGATCTTGTGTCTCGGCCTCCAGCTGCAGAACTTTTCCCATCAAAAGCCACCCCATCGATCTGTTACCCCCTCCCGCGGGCGTTACTAAATCCGTCACTAAATAAGCTTGTATGCATGTGCGTGCATGTCTATATGTATGTGTGACACTCTGTGTGTTTATGCGCAAGTATGCATGTATATACTTATATATTTTCAAAGCATTTATATAGCACCGCTCAAAAATAGCTACAAATGTTTGTATGCATGTGTAAATGCACGTACGTAAGTATATGTACGTATATAATAATTATGTATACAGTGTATGTACGTATGTATGTACATCTGTATGCATGTATCACCTTCTTAGACCCTCTCAGAGGCAAATCAATCTTAATTAGTCTGTTTGTTGGCCTGTATGATGAAGACTTTTCAAAGTTTAAATTCATGAAATATTTGTGTGGCTCAGATAGAGATAAGACTTGCGCCTCAGTTATATGGAAGACTATAGGAGGCGGTGGCGAAAAACAAAGCCTAATAATATCTTATAGAAGCCGGCTATTTCTCTTCCTTCTTTGTCATTTTCCCTTTGTCTCTTCCATGCTTTTGTCTGCCGTTTCTTTCTTGCTTCTTTCTTTTCCCAATTACATGTAGTTCAAACGGATAGGAGAGGGCCACCAAACATGACATCTGAAAAATGACAGTACCCGCAATGACCGTGGATATATAGAGGCAACAGCTCGGGACATCTCTAGATAGAATTGCAAATTGTGGACTATCTGGATCAAATGTCGCTTCCATATACTGGCTGCCCATCTGTCAAACCTACAGGAACCCGTCGGGAAGGTTCCTGGATTAGGAGCAGGATTCTTATCGTTTTACGGACGAAGTCGTTGGTACCACGCATATCTCTCCTCTTACACTCGGTTTGTCCGCAATCAGCAGCGCTGTGTCCCAATCAGAGACCTTATTGGTCCCAATGAATCACCGCTAAGAAATCCGTATACTCGGGTTTTATGACAATTTCGGTGGCTCATATTGAAGCTAAGAAACAAAAAGGATTTTTAACCACAGACCGACGTGAACTATTACAGTGCCATGCAGCATTAGGATATTGCGGCCCTGTGCAGAGTATAACCCATAGTCCCATAGTCCTATATATACTGTATACGGAGCCCGCATGACGCAAGTGAAATTGCTTTTCATTGCTAATCACTTTATTTTCGTAGAGTGCTAAGAAGTACAACAAGTAAAATTTAACTATACAAGTGCACCTGTAACAGAATAATATATAATGCGACTCTTTTTCACAGAAAGGAACGTTCCTTGTTATCTGTGCTGCAAATTCTTTTATTAATTATAGGCCTAATTCAATGTAGCCTCTAGCGTTCCTGCTGGCTTTCCTTTTTGCTGCATCGGACAGATAGGCCTATAATTGTATTGTTTCTTTGAGGCCATGATGTATCGGTGATCTTCCTATAAAAGATAAATTATATGAGTGTCGAATGATGGATCTACTGTTTACAGCAACTTTGACAAGTATATATACATTATATTTGTGTGTGTGTATGTGTGTGTGTGTGTGTGTACATAACATAACATAACATAACAAAACAAGGGTTTAAAGAGGCTCAGAAGACGTTTAGTCTGTGTTGGAACCAATGCAAATTAACCTGTAAAGCTTAATATCCCATTATGTGTTACATAATAAACCATAAGAAATAAAATCCTTGAAAATGTAAAAGAAATAATATTAAATAATAAACAAAAGTACCTTAGGCCTACATAGTCGAGTACAAGTCCACTTTGCGACCACTAAATTTTAGACCTTGGAAATGGAAAAAGTCTACAACTTGCGAATTTGTCGATGCGTGCATGCTTTTATGTATAACCAGTACATCTGGAGTTCTGGACATTTGACGACTCTTTTAACCACCAACTCCTTACTTACAATTTCATGTAGAACAATGTGTAGGCCATTCTCTGTTTCGAGTAACGTGCGTTAACAGCGCCGTTCGGGGGACACTAATGATGGTTGCTACAGACATGAGTCATGACTTTCTGTTTCAAGGCTTCTGGACCAGGTGCCGTTTGTCCAATGGCTGTTTGGAAATCGAGTGGAAATAATTGGGTGTTTTTCCATGGAGGCTTATAATAAGCGTCAGTGCACCGGATCCTTTGACGGTTCATGTGCGGTCTGAGAGCTATACGGTCGGCTTTTGAGATGATCCCCCTAATCCAACCCCTCCGCAGTGCAGTCGATCCAGGGTCGGGATTGAGTTCTATGAAGGTATCAAATAGCGACAAACAACTGACGTTTCATAAATTGCGCATGAAATTAATCCCTTTCAGCTAAGTTCCTAATTAATTACCCAAGACATACGCACACGTATAGGCCTATATATATATATATATGTAATAATATGTGTTTATGAGGAACTATATATATATATAATGTATATATATATATATATTTCTATGTATATATTAGGTAAATAGCATTATTCGTCGAGAGTTTAAATACACGGTATTGGATGTTTGTATATACACAAATTTACATATGATATACATAGTACATAACTGCTTTAATTATGTATTCAAGTCAATAATTATATATAAGTCTCTCTACATTGGTATTTTAATGTGATATGGGTACGAAGTGTAAGCGGTTTGATCTTCAAAGCCTTGGCAACCAACGTGTCTATGCATACGTTTATCATGTATGTGGGTTTTATGAATGCATGTATGTAAATGTATATGTACATGTATATCTATATATGTATTTGCATACATATAATATATGGTATATGTATGTGTATGTGTATGTATATCGATGTGTGTATGTTTAAATGTGTGTGCGTGTGTGCGTGTGTATTTAAACACATGCAATATGCAGATGTATATCTATATGAAAACGCATAAATATACGCCAATATACGAATAGACTCAATCCAGATTTTGATAAGATACACAGGAGCGCCATTTTCTGCTTGCTTGCCTCCACAGCTGAGGTCAATGCTAGATTCAGAGTACGGTCAATAAAACTTGCGCTAGATAAACAGTCCGATTAATCAGCGCTCCAGTAATTCTGACATGTACCTGGGACAGCACGAACAGCTGGGCTCGATCAAAGCATAGTTGCCATCGTTTAAAACTAGCGCTACATGAATAGGACGATTTATCTGATTGACATCCCCTTTCAATGGAGAGTTTTCCATGAATGCAAAACCGAATACTTCGTCACAGGTATTAGACAGGCAGGTGATAAATGAACTCGGTTTATCCGACGTAGACTGCGTTGATAAAGTGTCGCTATATAAATGTGCCACGTGGTGAAATGCCGTGGTAACTCCGTCAATGCCCGTAGTCTCTTAGTGCCAGTCCCAAGCCTGGATAAAGGAGGAGGGCGACACTGATCGTCTTTGTTATGACACGACGTCGTTAAACAGCAACTGACCAAAGAATTTTAAGTGCCGCAGTTAATGCTTAATGAAAGCAATATATTCTGCTTCACGTTTCGGCGTCATCATAGTAATGATATCATCAATGTCGTCTTCATCATTGTCATCATCATCGCCTTGCATAGCTGCAACTTTGTTGAATTATGCGTCCTTCCTTCCTTCCTTCCTTCCTTCCTTCCTTCCTTCCTTTCCTTCCTTCCTTCCTTCCTTCTTTCATTCATCCTTCCTTCCTTCCATCCTTCCTTCCTTCCTTCCTTCCTTTCTTCATTTCCTTCTTCCTTCATCCTACCTTCCTTCCTTCCTTCCTTCCTTCCTGTCCTTCAATTTTGCTTTCTTCATTCCTTCCTTCCTTCCTTCCTTCCTTCCTTCCTTCCTTCCTTCCTTCCTTCCTTCCTTCCTTTCTTCATTTTCTTCCTTCCTTCCTTCCTTCCTTCCTTCCTTCCTTCCTTCCTTCCTTCCTTCCTTCCTTCCTTCCTTCATTCCTTCCTTCCTTCTTCCTTCCTTCCTTCCTTCCTTCCTTCCTTCCTTCCTTCCTTTCTTCTTTCCTTTCCTTCCATCCTTCCTTCCTTCCTTTCTTCCTTCCTTCCTTCCTTCCTTTCCTTTCCTTTCTTCCTTCCTTCCATCCTTCCTTCCTTCCTTTCTTCCTTCCTTCCTTCCTTCCTTCCTTCCTTCCTTCTTTCCTTCCTTCTTTCCTTCCTTTCCTTCATTCCTTCCTTCCTTCCTTCCTTCCTTCCATCCTTCCTTCCTTCTTCCTTCCTTCCTTCCTTCCTTCCTTCCTTCCTTCCTTCCTTCCTTCCATCCTTCCTTCCTTTCTTCCTTCCTTTCTTCCTTCCTTCCTTCCTTCTTTTTCCTTCCTCTCCTTCCTTCCTTCCTTCCTTCCTTCTTCCTTCCTTCCTTCCTTCCTTCCTTTCCTTCCTTCCTTCCTTCCTTCCTTCCTTCCTTCCTTCCTTCCTTCCTTCCTTCCTTCCTTCCTTCCTTCCTTCCTTCCTTCCTTCCTTCCTTCCTTCCTTCCTTCCTTCCTTCCTTCCTTCCTTCCTTCCTTCCTTCCTTCCTTCCTTCCTTCCTTCCTCTCCTTCCTTCCTTCCTTCCTTCCTTCCTTCCTTCCTTCCTTCCATCCTTCCTTCCTTCCTTCCTTCCTTCCATCCTTCCATCCTTCTTCCTTCCTTCCTTCCTTCCTTCCTTCCTTCTTCCTTCCTTCCTTCCTTCCTTCCTTCCTTCCTTCCTTCCTTCCTTCTTTCCTTCCTTCCTTCCTTCCTTCCTTCCTTCCTTCATTTCTTCCTTGTTCAGTTCTCTAGCACAATCTTACACTCAGTTGGGTAGATAGGGGGCTCCTGTTAAACGATGCTGTGTCATAACAAAGATGATTAGCGTCGCCCTCCTCCTTTATCCAGGTTTAGGGCTGGCATTAAAAGAGTACGGGCATTGATGAAGTAATAACGGTATTTAAGCAGATTTATATAGAGACACTTTAATGAACACCGTCTCTGTCGGATAAACTGAGTTCATATATCACCATCATATTTATTAACTGTGAAGTAATATTCGTCAGTGGTGGGGTTCCCTTAATTTATCTTCAACGCATGTCCGAAGCGGTCAATAGGCCTACCTTAACAGCGAGGTCAACAAACACAATCGGAGCGAACACTTTGCGGTTAAGTTGTTTATTGAACAAATTCCAATCACTGATTCGAAAGAAAGCGAATCTGATAGGCCTATAGGCGCTGAATCTAGAACACAACACGACAATCTGGAGTTCAACAATCTAACTTTAAGAACTTGAAGTGAACTCTTAGTAAACAAGGCTACCAGTGCCCGATAGCGCATTGGGTAGCACACTGGCATAGAAAGCGAGAGGTACCGAGTTCGAGCTCCGTAGGCGGACATGCTTTGTAGGCTATTAGCGCCGTCTATTGCAGGCTGTCTGTTCTGTTATTAGTTATGATTTATGTCTTCTGTCATTTGTGTTCTTGTGAATTGTTTCAATTGCATAACTGTACACTGTAACCGGTTGCGGTTTGTCAACCGGATTGTTTCAATAAAGAAAATATTATTATTATTATTATTGTGCTCTAAAAGAGACACACCCAAATCAGTTAACCCCGAGAATTATCGGGCATCAAAATCCAGCCAAAATGGTCCACGTAAACTCTTTTCTGATTGTCAGTATAATGACAGATCGCATTGCGTTCTGACAGACTGAAGAGAGTTTAATTACTGCTAAACAGCTTGTTCTTGACATCACTCAGGCTAGCGCAGGTAGCCTATCGCTGTGAGTCAGTCGTGCTAAAATGTGTTCATTCATTCATTCATTCATTCATTCATTCATTCTGGAGATTTATATAGCGCCCCTTCAAGAAATCTACTCAGGAGCGCTCCCAGCCCAGCCACGGCGAAAGTAAAAAGACTTGAGTGATTTATAAAACCCAGTTTGACTGGTCAAAGGTAGCAAGCGCAGCTCCGATGGCAGGTCATTCCAGATGGAGGGTCCTGCAACCGAGAAAGCTCGGCGCTGCCTAGCAGTCAAGCGAGCCCGCGGAACTAGGAGTTGCCCCGTCGTCGCGGAGCGAAGCGCCCGACGCGCTACAACGTCGGACACTGGGCGGCAGAGGTTGCGCAGGTAAGATGGAGTTATTTTAAGTATCTATTTAACTGGCTGACTAACTATTTATACGAGGTAACACCGCCACTACTCGTATAGTGCCAGATAGTGTCAGTCCCAGGCCTGGAGAAAGGATGAGGGCGATATCAAAGGCCCTGCTAGCCATAAGGTATCGTTAAACACTGGAATTACTTGCGAGGCAGATGGTGTCTTGAGTGTCCTAGATCTAGTGTAGTGTCTGCCGTCAACAGCCCATCTCTTCTAATTTATTCTAATCTCGTTAGAATGAAAGGCTTCTGAGACTGTTGTTGATGGCAGATAAAAGACAAATGACGCAGATGTGGATTAGTATTTGAGTGTGATACATTAGGCCATAATGATTAAGGTAAAAACTATAAAGGGATTCCCTATTGGCTCAGATTTCCATCATTTTTGCTATCACCTATCACTCGGCTGTTTTATTGTTCACGTCTCATTTTACGTTGCGTTATTCCGAAATTACAGTCATTATTATTATTTTCGACCGAGGTGTAAATGATCGCCATGGAGTTCAAAAATTATCCAAAGAAAAAAATCTGAGACGGCCAGGAATCGTCACGATCAGGTGATACAAAGGTGCCTCATGAGACAATGGCTTTAGAGAGCTAGATTGCAACAGCAATGCGCTAAAAGATTAATTAGTTTCTCTCGTGTTACCGGTGATACGACCAGAGAGAGAAAGACAGAGACAGACAGTCAGACAGACAGAGACACAGAGAGACAGAAGGAGAGAGAGGAGAGAGAGACAGAGACAGAGACAGAGAGACACACAGACACAGACACAGACAGACAGACAGACAGAGAGAAAGACAGACAGACACAGAGAGACACAGAGAGCCAACTCTGCTAAGCATCGGAAATGGTGTAAGATTCTATTCACCGCCTGCTATAACAACGCTCAGAAATCAGAAGATATGAGTAAACTGTAAAATGTAAATGTACTCGATTTTATATAACGACCTTATGTCCTAAACCCTGCCAATTTTTTTAATGAATTTATCTGGTGAGAACCTTCACCACCGCTGCCCGTTTGAATGGGCGCCACGCCAATTAAGATCCCGGCGTACATACCGTGCTAGTCCTAGATTGAATCTCTGACATAATCCATCATCAGTGAGGCTAACCGCAATAGCACAGAGGCACATGGGACTCAGCCTACGCTCTTACCAATCTAGCTAACTGGGATAGTGAGTAGGTGGATTTGGCCGCTGAGAAAAATTTTTATGGACAATACGATACTGGAACTGAAATGTTAGGAGACGGGTGCGTCGCCAAGTACGTTTGAAGCCGGGTGCGCAGTCTCTTATCGGCGGTATTATCTGAGTTATGCAAGGACTGGGAATGGCGTGCAATAGGCCTAAGTCTCTTTAATTAACTTGAATATTTTTATCATGGATTTCAGATCAAGTTTATTTTTTTATTTTTTAAACTCTGGGTTGCTACTTCACAGCCGGAAACCCGGCCGATTAAATCCCAGACCAATTAGACCATTTGGGTTCGCGTATCTGGAGTTTCGACGATGTCAAGTTGTAAGACATTATCGTTACAGTCCATGAGTCCATAAGTACATGACGGATAAGTGCATAATTCGCTTATGTGCATAGAAGCTGGTCGGTCCCGTTTTAATAGAGGGTATTTTTAATGGAAGACAACTTCGGGTATGTGCACATCACATATACATGTGCTTTATACAGTTATGTGCATAGCGAACTACAGGCCAGTTATGCTCTGCTCTGTGCGTGTCAACGCCGCTTAATTGTATAGGCAGCTTAGAACATTCTGGCCGCTTGGGCAGCTCGCCCGTGGACAGGAAACGACTCCGCCTGACTTGTGGTCTGTCATAGCTGCACTGTGGTCCGTATCAGCAGGTGACCTAACATTGTTACCGGTCGACATTCCGGAGTTTGCACACGGTGTCATAAACATTCGTGGTCTTGGTATGGCTGATTTCAAGGCCACCAGCCGGGGATAGAAAGAGAGAAAGCACGCAACGCTATACAGTTCGAATGGTATCATGGTGAAAAGCAGGAAGCTGAGGATTTTTTAACTGAACAATGAGTAACGGAGGTCCTGTCAGGAATTCTGAAAGACTACAGCCCAAAAGACATTTTAACGCAAATGAGAACCCATTGCAGTGATGTATTGGCGAGCACTTCCTGGTGGCACATTGTCATTCAGAGGAACGGAGACAAGTGTCTATTATTATTGTCAAAGACTGTTTTGTTGGCATGCGATTTGAATGGCAACGAGACGTTGTATATATCTATGGAATTTATATAGCGCCCCTTAAAGATGCGCTGTATGCGCTGGTAACTGGCAGAGCAATGCTACTCGATGCTTTAAAAATGCTAAGAAGCTTCCAGTCGACTACGAGGCAATCAACAACGCAATTTTACACAGTGTAATGTGAATTCCTCTGACGTGCATACGTTGGTTAAGTGCATAGTGTCAAGGCAGTCCTGAGGTTATGCACTTAAGCGGTGTCGACTGTATAATGGCTGCACTTAATTGTGACTGGGTTGACTATAGAGGGCGACAGAGCACGTAGATCTGACATTAAATTTTTGCAGAGAGTCGTTGAGTAAACAATAACAGGGAATGAATACCGATACCGAGAAATTGAAGTCGCTAATTGGCTCCTGCAATTTGGCATTAAGCGCTGAGCTCATAAATTAGCGAAAAGCTAAAAAAAGCGGTACAAAATGCCTCTGTTAACAGAAATTATATTACATGTTAGACTTAACATGAAAAACTAATTTTCTAATGAAAAACAGCAGTTTGTCTGTTAGCGTCGCAAGTATATATAAATATATATATATACGTTTATTGAAATCTGAGTGACAAACTGCATTCAGTGACAGTTGAGGTAATTATAGAGTCGAGAAGTTAACATAAAGTTGAGAGACCGCCTAAACAGTACCCTAGGTATAAAGTTAGTGTCATCTTTTTCAGGGAGTGTGAATTGGTGTGGTCTAGGGCGCAGGACATAACAGTGGTGGTGCACCATAACAGTGGTGTCCATTTAACTTGATGAGTCAATATGGTGTCAAATGCGAACACGGGACAGGGTAGCCAATTGGTTGAGTGCTCACCCAGTCACGCGGAGAGTACGTGTTCGAGCCTCCTCTGAGACGTAAGAACCTCTGAGCGAGTCCTTCACTCAGCGCCATCGACTGATGCTTGGTCATTAATTAGTGGCGCCCAATAAATGCGTAATAAAAATAAAAAGAGAATAATATAAAGCCTGATCTCCGGTGAGCTGAGCGTTGATGGTCATCGTTAGATTTATTGTCGCTATATAAATGAAGCCTGTAATGCCTAAAACTAGCAGCACACAAGCGAGTCTGCTGATTATACTATATATAGCCGTGTGAATTCCAACAACTGGTCAGTGTATAAACAAGATAAATATAATTTATTATAATTTTTTTTTTTCAAACCTTTTAATTAGCGTGTCTGCCGCAGAGATCGGGTTACTATTGGGCTCTTCATGTGACCAGCAATAACTTACTGAGGGCGCACACTCCATGCCATGAGACGACCTCGGGCACGCTGTTTACGTTCGATCTGAAACCAGCGTGACGTAATGCAATACATTCAGGACACGGTGACATTATTACCGAAATAAGTCCAATACCCAACATTATACTTCTGAACCATATTTTTAAAGACTTCTGTTCCACCTGCGCCCCCTATAGCCAACTCAGCTATAATGGGTAGGCTGACAATACACTGTTGGTGGAAAGATGAGACGGCGATGGAAAAGGTAAGAGTCCGGTTTCAGAGTATGCCGGGGGCTAAGAAAATGAAGTCGCTGAAAGATTTCATACCCATGGATGTCTCTATAGCTAACTCTATTATGGGACTGCTCGTCTTCTGGAGGAAAGATCTTCTTCCCTCAGCTGAGCTCTACAGAACCGTAAATAAACGTGATAGTTATACACTGCGGACAGAAAAAACGGCGACTGGATTTCTTGCAACGACTAAGTTACCCAATACCCATGCTTAATCCAAGCTTCATAGATGTACACTGCGGACAGAAAAAAAGAGTGACAGGAATTCTTGCAATGACTATAATTTACCCAAGCTTAATCCAAGCTTGATAGATATACATTACGGACAGAAAAAAGGAGAGACTGGCATTATTGCAATGACTACTCCCAGTTACCCAAGCTTAATCCAGCTATAAAAATTTAGTTGAATAATCACAGTTTGCCATTAATTATAGTTTATATATGGAAATGTCTTCGTTCAGCTTCAACAAAGGCCTTAGGCTGGCGTCCAATCTATTGGCACAACATCAATTGCTGTCATGAAAAGACTCATGATATTTTGCTGCAATGGCCATAGCCATTAATAATTTATATTTTTTGCTATTTCTATGTTCAACATAATTTAGTTTTATTGAAACGTTGAGACAACTATACAGTAGCTTAGTAATAATTATGAGTTCTTTATTTGTCCAAAGTCTACGTTTATAGCTTGATTAACTTAGAAATAGCGCCATATAACACGATCTATGACTAAAGTCTGACGTATGCAGCCTATAAATGAGTTTCCACGACCTTTATAACCAGAAAATGCCATTCATTTTAAGACGACGGCTGTGCAATCAATGGATGTTGTTTACTGAAAAATGTCTATAGACGTACAGTGCAGTTCTTTTACTGTTGCGTAGGCCCTATAGTCTATACAGTACGCGTTAGGCGTGTTGGAACAAGCGTTCTGTTGCCAGACTAAGGCTATTATGGGGTATATGGATTTTTCTTAACAGACTAAATTGCGATAGAATTATAAATAAATGCATGTACAATGTTTGTACATGCAATGCAGTATAGGCACATAAGCACAAGTGTATATACAATATAAGTGTGTATACAGGAGTGTGTTGTCACAGTGTTTTTGCAATTCATATACAAAAGCACACACGCACACACAAAAGCACACACACATATATATAATATATATATATACACGTGTATATACATGTATATGTGTGTGTATGTACACACATAACACAATGTGTATATACATGTATACACTTGTGCTTATTGTATTGTATTGTATCTATAAATTTACATAGCGCCTCTTACAGTGCACACCAATCAGAGATGCTCCCAGTGCGAAAGACCCAGAGAAAAGAAAGTGGTCCTGACACAACGAAAAGAGGCACTTGGACCACCAGTTAATAAGGAGGAAGGTGTCGAAGGGGAGCTGGTTCTATAGTGTAGGGCCAATGAAGACAAAGGCTCTATAGTCTATAGCCTTAGCAGTACTCGCTCTCGGGACAGAGATAATGCCGTGACACCGGTCAAGTGAGCGTAGCGGGCGAAGAGAAGTGGCTGAGATCGGCAGGCGGATGAGGTCACAAAGATACTTGGGAGATCGGCCAGTATACGACCGGTAGATTACTGGGAGAACCTTGAGCTGAACCCGAGCAATAAGGGGAAGCCAGTGAAGGTGGTCAAACATGAAAGCAGGATGAGAGATGAGCATTATGTACATATCTGCATTGCATGTATAAACAAATATCTCAACCAAAAGTACGCACGCCTTGCCATCTAACGATTGTGAGTTCAAGCATATATGCTGATGGGGCTCCATAATCCAACTTGGATACGTCATTGTACGCGATTGTATCTGTGCATGGGCGTCCGCAGGGGGGCGCAAGGGGGCGCATGTGCGCCCCCTGGATTTTGCGCATATTTGCAGAGAAGATTATTTGGTTTGGACCTATAGACTAAGACTATCTTTGTTTAGGCGGATATTTGAAAATTTAACGTATAGAGTTCTCTCTTGGTAATATGGAAATTCATATTGTCAACCCGAGACGGCGAAATTCATTCAGTATACATAGCCTATCGGCTAATTTGTATCGTATTCTTTTTCTGTTGATTTTAGCCGATTGCCGCCAGATAACAGTTAGCCGCGTAGTCAGGGCCATATATATATATATATAAATGTACATGTATATATATATAAACATATATAATTGACAGTAGCTCGACAGTCTCTAAGACTAATCAGATTCTTCCATTAGAATTTAGATGCCGCGACACGTTCTGCCAGACTTTTGAAACATACCCGCTCACTTCGGAACCAGTCCCAAGCCTGGATGAAGGAGGAATGCGAACCATTGATCTTTGTTGTCGCACGGGTCGTTAAACTGAAACTTCTACTACTTGGAAGATCGGGCAGTATACAGGCACGGTATGAACACTCTGGACAATTTCGTAGGAACTGTGAGGTGAACCCAGTGACGACCGTTTATCTCTGTATACGATGTGTGTACATCCAAAAAATTTCAGACAACAAAGTCGAATTCACAGAGAGAGTGATAAATCAGTTTGGACAAGAACCCAGACGATTGCAATTGCTTGACTGGTTCCGAAGTGAGCGGGGTATGTTTATTTCAAGAATAAGGTCAGTTCGTCATATAAAATTCATCCAACGATTGTGAGTTAATGTCTAAGAATTTTTCGCATATATCCGCGCTGATGAGAGGGGCGCCTGCGTACGAGCGTCAACGGTGGATATCGTTGCATTGTACGCCCGATTGTGTCCCTATCAACTATTTAAAATAGCATAATAGAAAAATTCCTGCGGACGCCCATGTCACCAAGTCATGCATAAGTTGGTACCCTCTTCGATGGGGGTGAACAATGCGGCTCCGGGAGCTATTGAAAAGTGGTTGGGTCGGGTTCTGATTAATTGCCAAATGGTCTTGGTGAAGCTCTATTCTCCGGAATCAACTAGTCTATCATCGTTACATGAAGCGGATGTTTCGTGGTCATTTACCTGATGAAAGCTTTGCGGTCCTGCATGGCAGAAAATAATTACTTTGAGAATTTTATTGCAGATATATCATTCTATGGAATCGTGATGGCGATTTTTTGTCTTTCAGGAGTAGTTCGCGATAAACGTTACATAAATCCTGAGGTGCATACGTACTTACAGTACATATATATTATTTATATAATATTATAGTATATATATTATATATAATATATATATACACTGTAAGTAACGTTTATCGCATGCACCTCAGGATTTATGTAACGTTTATCGCGAACTCCTGAAAGACAATATATGTCTCTGTCTCTGTCTGTCTGTCTGTCTGTCTGTCTGTCTCTCTCTCTCTGTATATATATATATATATATTCTTTTCACTTTTACAATGACACTAAATATTGCAACTGGCTCGGCTATAGCTATACATTGGTTACAGCGTACGTCCCATACAGAGCGTGAGGATGCCTTTCTACATGTATGGTGGCATAGTTGAGAGAGTTGAATCTCGGTCTAGCACGGTCTGTATACGGGGACCTTAACCGCTATGGCATGCATGGCATCTATTCAAACGGGCAGGGGTGGCGAAGGATCTCACCCGATTAGTTCACTGAAAAATGAAAAAGGTCGAGGTCATACGGTTGCTATAGCAACACGTGTACATTAACATTTTACTTGCATTTGACATTGCCCTCCTTCCAAAGTTTAGAAGTGCACACACGACCATATACATGTAGGACAGAGTGTCGAGCAGTTGTGGGTGAAGGACTTGTTCAGGGTCCTTGTATATACAATGTACACAATGACGTCTTTGTTGCACACAGATGTTGTTGGTCGATTACATATACTTCGAGGTCATCCTAGATGCCACACACAAAGCGATATCTGTTGCATTGCAAATGATCGCTAAGTGACATGCCCTGATTATATAATCTTATATGTCTACATGATGACGTGATCACGTGGGGCAAAATGTAGGCCTACGTCTAGGCCTATACACCATGAAATCAAGGATAAATATTGCACACAAATGTTAGACAAGATATTCATGTAAAATATATGCTTGCAGTCTCTTTACTGCAATGCTGTAATAATCATTTGACTCGTTACCGTTACAGTGACTCTTTCAATTATACCAACAGTAACCTGAACCTGCATGCCTATCAATTTTGTTTGACTGAGCGCCTGTGAATAAGCTGGTTCACGTGACTTAGCTTTCTCGGCGCTATGGGAACTTGAGACTATACCACTGCGGTAACATAGTATTTGGCTACAGCTGAACTTGTTTTAATGGGACACGATTGGTTAGACGAATGCTCGGCTTGTAGCGCAGAGTGCGGGGTCAAGTTTCCTCTTAAGAGGTCACTGTTTATCGAACTTGAGCAAGTCCTTCACTCTCTGTCTGTGTCTGTGTGTCTGTGTGTCTGTCTGACTGTCTGTCTGTCTGTCTGTCTAAGCTGTGTCGTGTGGTCGTGCGCACGACTCAGAGCTTTGTAAGGAACTAACATCAAAATTAATGCAGATGTAGTTTATTTACTGCTCTTCTACACAGTGCACTCCAAGCGTCATCTAGATTCTAGACCACAGTGAAGCACTTCGAGAAGTACCTATAAGAAGGTTCTAGAATATTTTCAGACATTTTACGACCCATAAGAAGCATGTGAATAAAGCGAATTTGAAGGAGCAATTAAGAAAAATTGAGTTTCATGATTTTTTCCTATCATAATTATTGTAACTATTATTACGTCCCTCTCTCCCTCCCTCTCCCTCTATCTCTCTCCTCTCTCTCTCTGTATCTCTGTCTGTCTGTCTGTCTGTGTCTGTATCTGTTGAATCTTTTTGTTTTTATTTACCTCTATGTCTCTGTCTGTCCCTTCCTCTCTGTCCCTCTCTGTCTCTGTCTCTGTCTCTCTGTCTGTCTCTGTCTGTCTCTTTGTCTCTCTGTCTCTCTCTCTCTCACTCTCTCTGTGTGTCTCTCTCTGTCTCTCTCTGTCTCTCTCTGTCTCTCGCTCTCTATCTCTGTCTGTCTCTGTCTGTCTGTCTCTCTCCCTCTCTCTCTCTCTCTCTCTCTCTCTCTGTCTGTCTCTTGCTCTCTGTATCTCTGTCTGTCTCTCTGTCTCTGTCTGTCTCTCTTGTGTGTGTGAATATGTTCGTTCTGCTCAGTCGCTTGTATAATTTCGTTCTCCGACGCAGCAAGTAATTACGAAGGCGTGACACGAATAACAAGACAGCAGTTGGTCAATTGATGGACGCTCATACGGCTTTAGTGTGGTCACAGAAACCGTAAAATAAAGTGACTGTGATTGGGATCTTGCTGTTCCCATTTCGAGGTCATGGACCAACAGGGCAGCCGACTTATGTGCACAACGCCATGGACTCTGAGTAAAAGGAAGATATTATCGTAATCGTAATCTCGTGATTTCCACAGCACCCAAAAAAGCGAAGTCAGGGCACCAGCTTATTCACAGGCGCTTAGATATCTAAAATTTATATGAGCAGCGCAAATGCGACAAACTATATATATAGCCAGAAAGTTCGATCAGAAAGAATTATTGAACTGTATGAATGCATGAGTGTATGTACGTACGCATGCATGTATGTGGTTATTTCGATAGTCTACTCAATGTTATAACGTAATTTGGGTTCCTCGTACAAACGGTGCTGACGCTAACGTCTGTGACGTTTATTAGTAGACCAAACATTACCTTTTGTACACTATAGGCCCGTGCACACGGCGTGTGGTTTCTTTAGGCAACGAGACAAAGGTTGCTTCGTTACCAGGCAGTAGGCTACTTACCATGAAACATTCTTGCAGCATTAACACTGTATGATCCCATAATTACGGAATATAAGTATACAGTTTTGCATTTATGCGAGTGTGCGGAAGCCATATACATCGTCGATGATAATTTGGAGATGGTAATTTAATTAACAATGCCCGGCTAATCTAGACGTAGAAGATCATCGATCGGTTTGTTCCGTCCGATTTATTGCTGAGGCAATTCAGTCTTTTGCTTCAGTCCGTTGTCAGTTGATTACTTGTGTGACGGATTGGCGAATATATTGAAGCCGACGACTCGAGATGGAAGTTCTTTCCTCGCTTTGTCCTATTTCTTTTCCGATAAATCACAACATAACATGTTGACAACACTGTTAGGAGACACTAATTGATGCTATTAGCTCGCGGAGGAGTTGAATGGTGATCACGGAGCTGGAGAAGGTCGCCGCTGGTAGGCACTCGCAAACGCCGTGCAAAGGAAGAGGAAGATAGACTATTGATTTCAATTTTATTTATGTCCTCCGTTTCTACTATGTTCATCATCATCATCATTATCATCGTCATCGTCATTATCATCATCATCATAATCATCATCGTCATCATTATCATCGTCATCTTTATCATCATCATTCTCCTTTTTTGTTTATCTTTTCTGCTTTCTTTCCTTCGTATTTTCCATCGTTTCCTCTTCTTTTCTTCTTTTCCCTCTGTTCGTTTTCCTCTTCTTCCTCTTCGGCTTTTCTCTCTTTTCTCTTTTGTGTCGTTTTCTTTTGAATCCTCTTCTCAGACACCACCTTGTTCTTTTTCATTCTCCTGTTTATCTCTTTATCTTTCCTTCTATATCGTGACTATCGTCGTCTCATTTTCATTCATTCTTTACTTACTCTCCTGCTTTTTCTCCCTTCCTCCTCTTCGTCTTATTCCAAAGTCTTCGTTCTATTTATTTCCCTCCCATGTGCTCATCCTCTTCTCATACCCTTACAGTCATCTTTCTCCTCTAATTCTTCCCCCCTCATCATGAATGTCTTCCTCCTCCTCATTTTCTTCCTCCCCTCTTCCTCTTCTTCCTCCTCTTCCTCTTAGTCTTCCTGTTCCTGTTCTTGTTCCTGTTCCCCTTCCCCTTCCCCTTCCCTCCTTCCCCTTCCCCTTCCCTTTCCCTTCCCCTTCCCTTCCCTTCCCCTTCCCTTCCCTTCCCTTCCCTTCCCTTTCCCTTCCTCTTCCTCTTTCTTCCTCTTCCTCTTCCTCTTCCTCTTCTTCTGTCATTCTGCTCTAGTCTCTCCTCCCATCAGTCTTCAAAATGTCAATTTGTACATCCCAACATTATAACCCTGAATGGGAACATAATACCGCAGGCCATGTTGCTTCTTGTGATGGTCTTTATCCCAACTTGACCATGATGCACTCTCCATAGTCCATTACAAAATGACCACAAAGTGACCAACGTTCGTGGCAAACAGCCTCATCCAACCTCTGCAAGATACATCGTAGTGTATATATATATACACATGCATATAATAAATAAATATATATTTATATATATGCGAAAGACATTTATTGCCATAGCGCTAACTTTTATTTAAGCTATAGTACTGTATAAGAATAAGCGCTATATAAGAATATATCATAAAATAGGGAGAGTTTTGTGTGTGTGCATTGTAGTCGCGGGGTCACAATATTCAGCCATTGTTGAAGGCTTTCAAAGGGAATGAAAGCATATGGTAATGAGAATCACATCACAAATTTGTTTTGATACAATGCCTCCATTAAGCATCGAATTCTACACAAATTTTCATATGCGCAGATACAATGAGTCTGTGCAGTTGACATATGATATGTTCACGTGAACACAGAATACGTATTACTGATGTAGTTCTTGAAAGTACATTATCATATTACGTTCACGGATACACAACACACACACCCACACACACACACACACACACACACACACACACACACACACACACACACACATGTGCACATATGTAGTATATGCAAGTATATATGTCATGTATATATATATTATATAGGCCTATATATATTTGTGTCAAGATACAAATGCACCATGTTATATATATATATATATATATATATATATATATATTATGGTATATATATGGCCATGGGCAAGTATATGCATTGGCAATTATATGTATTATATAATAGTACATATGATATATATATATGATATATATATATATATATATATATGCATAAACATACAAGTGCACCATCTATATGTGTGGTATAATATATATCTCTGTGACTGTGTCTGCATATCATACATATAAATTACGTCAGATGAAAGGAGGTCTGGGTGCATGTTGCAAATGACTCAGTGGCTCAGTAGAGCGATGACTAGCTCTGTTAGGCTTCAACGGTCACTGATTTATTTCTCCAATCTTATTCAATTATTCAAATGTCTACATGAATACTAAGCTGATAGAATTTCTAATAAATGCAGTGATCTCGGTCTTTCTCAGTTATACAGGTCATCGTGCAGTGGGCTACAGGATAGCAATAGGGGCACATCCATAGATACATTACCAATACGTTACAGGGATTTTGACATTATATAACTAATTAATTACTGAATTAATTATAATTTTTACGTCCGTGCTATAGTTGATCATGTATCAAACTATTCTCCATTATATTGTGTCCATGTATATACCTTCTCTCTGTCTCTGTCTCTTTCTCTCTGTCTCTCTCTTTCTCTCTGTCTCTTTCTCTCTGTCTCTCTCTCTTTGTCTCTCACTCTCTCTATATATAATTATATATATATCTATGTATCTATATACCGTGAGGCATAAAAAAGGAAGCCCTACAAAATCGTTATTATTTTTAACAATATTCAAACAATGTTAATGAAATTCATGAAATTTATAGCTAAATAGCAGGCAATGTAAAACAATTTACAGTTTGTACTCAAACTGTCCGCCTTCAGCTTCTACGCATGCGCGAAGTCGCTTGCGCCATTCACGCACCGCAGTCGCTTTTTGTTGCGTCGCTACCCAGCTAGCCTAGTGCATTTCATCTGGTTTACTGACAAAAAATTATTCACAGTTGCTTCTCCTAGCAATGGAAAATTATCGTCTGTATGTAGCAGTTGGAACTCGAAAGAGTGATATTGCAGCCGACCGCCTTTTACGCACACGTCCGACGTTTAGCAAATCCCTGATGGTGTCAGTCGGTGTTTCTTCTCTGGGGCGCACGTCAATTCACTTCGTTGAACCGTAAAAATCAACGGCCAATACTACAGAGATGTTTTACTCATGGAAGACCTTCTACCTGAAATTCGATAATTCTCTGAATTTTACATTTTCCAGCAAGATGGTACTCCAGCGCACAGAGCTCGAGAACGGGTTTCATTGAGTCTCCACCCGAAGGCTGTGTAGAGACCTTCAACGGACTTTCATTCTCACGAATGAAACTCCTGACTTCATAATTCCAACACTATGACCCCCTAACATCCCAGATCTGAATCCCGTAGATTATCAAATATGGGGATGCATGCAGGAAATGGTGTACAAAACGAAGGTCCGTGATGTTGAAGATCTTCGTAAGCGAATCATGCAAGCTTGGAACGATCTTGACCAACCAATTATTGACTCGGCGGTGCGTGAATGGCGCAAGCGACTTCGCGCATGTGTAGAAGCTGAAGGCGGACAGTTTGAGTACAAATTGTAAATTTTTTTACATTGCCTGCTATTTAGCTATAAATTTCATGAATTTAATTGACATTGTTTGAATATTGTTAAAAATAATAACGATTTTGTAGGGCTTCCTTTTTTATGCCTCACGGTGTATATAATGCATATATATATATATAGATGTATATGAAAGCGCAACAGTATTTAAACGTTTGTACTTGTTTAAGCCAGATTCTTGGTTGTGTTAGGAGCTGCACAATGCACATCCCATGGATTATTATCGCGAACGTACTCGAGGATTTTTATTGCGCAAGTTCAAACAAAGGTTTTCTAGATGCCCTGAGTAAATTTCTGTTCCGTTCATTTCCGATACGATCCGTTAACTAGAATTGTGGTCCGTTCATCGGGACCTAAAATCAGATTCAGGAGATATTATTGTTTATGTCACAGTTTATATGTAAGTATGCATGTATGCCCTCGAATGAACTTTTAATTTTAGGACCTCATGCCTCCGGATGATCTTTCCGAACTGAGAATACACTTCTCACTAAGTTCTATATATATATGGGCGTATAACGGTGTGTATGTGAGTGTGTGGGTGTGTGAGAGAGACAGACAGACAGACAGACAGAGACAGACAGAGAGAGACATACAGACAGACAGAGACAGACAGAGACAGACAGACAGAGACAGACAGACAGAGAGACCATTACCTATTACCCTGGACACTGCATGCAGCAGGTTTATTTCCAGAGAACTTGCATATTTCCGTGCAGCATACACCTGCATTCCAATCACACTACTTCTTTGTACATATTACGCTTAATAGTATAAATAAGCTCGGTGTGATTACGAACGCTGTATTGCATGGATAATAATTGAGGGTGCAACATTAGCCGCCAGCAAACTTCAGACATGCTTTCCGTTTGTAACAATTTGCGTCTGTGTTAGCTTGGTTTTCATGATTAAACGACTGATTGACTGACTGATTGGTTGATTGATTGATTGATGCTGTTGTTGGCGGATGTGGTTAATTAATTATCCATCGATTTGAAAATGCTGATTGATTGTCGCTAAAATGGCTTCTGCTCGACATTTACGACTGATACAGATACATGTAGGTCGAGTGCAGTGTCACAAATAGCGGATAGCTATTTTAAGCGATGCTTTCTGAAACATGACCAAGATTATTATTGAAGTGTTTATATCGGAATCAGATCCGCATTTCATGATTACTTGGTTGGTTGCTGCTTAGCGCCGCTGTTTCATAACAGAGATAATGAGCGTCGCCCGCCTGCTTTCTCCAGGCTTGGAACAGTGTCACGAACAGTGGCCGAGTTTCATGATTACAGAAAAACGGATCCTTATTTAAGGACGTCCGCAGTTCTTTGGAACAGACCGCGTCAGATTTTGTTGTTGTTTCTAAGGCCTGGATGTCGCTGAAAGGTTTTCCTTTGTATTGATGTGTATAGGTTTATATGTATGTATGGATATATGTATGTATGGATGGATATTATGTATGTATGGGTGAGTGTATATATGTATGGATGCATGTATGGATGAGTCATTGGTCAAGGACCGTCTTCTTCCTCTCCAGTCGGTACTAGACTCAGCTGCTAGATTGATTGCCCGTCTCCCCCGATACTCTCACATTTCTACCTACATGTTTGAACAACTACATTGGTTGCCTCTCTCTGCCCGCATTCAATTCAAAATCCTTATTGTGATCTTCAAGGCCCAACGCGTTCTTGCCCCGAAATACTTGATGGACCTAGTTCTTCGGTCTCACTCAGCTTCCTCTCACCGTCCACTTCGCTCTTCTAATATAGACTTGACCTTCTGGTTCCCCGTTCTAGAACTGCTATGGCTTAATCTCGATCTTTTGCTTCAATTGGTCCCTCTCTTTGGAATGCTCTTTCTCCTTCAGCTCGCAATACAATTCTTTCTGGCAGCCTCTCCTCCTCTTTCTCTTTTCTTAAAACCTGCTTTTTCTCTCGGGGTCTTGCGCACTGGGAGCGCTTCTGAATGGTTCATCCTACACGGGGCGCTTTATAAATGTTTAGATGCAATACAATGCAATGATTGAAACGAGAAGGTAGATGAGGAAGAGGATGATGAACAGTGCAAAACTGACGATGCTATTGTTTCCTTCTGCTTCTGTAGGATTGGCCCAACTACCGCTACGACACTCCGTTTCCCTTTGAGTCTGAGATGCTCTGCGAACCATATCCGGGGATCCGGTTGTCATCGCGGACCCGAACGACCTCCGAATCAACGACAGTGGTCACGTCACCATCGCGCCACCCTCAGAGCGTGAACTGGCCTGGCCACCACTCCCACTCTACGGACACCCCTGGCCCTAGGGCGGGCCACCTGGACGTCGGCGACGGTGGGCCACGACCGAGGGCGGGGTCAAAGGGTATAAGAGACTTCTTCCGGTTGGGCCCTCGACCTTCATCGGACGATAGTGACCGGAAGAGCGCAGCGGGTACTGACCGGAAGTTGAGGAAGACGACGGACCCTCATCAGCCGCAGCAGAGTCCAGCGGAGTGCCACTCCGTCCACCAGGGATCTAGGCTGAACCAGCTGAGGGAGTCGTTCCGGCCGCGGAGTCAGTCAGAAGCCAGTTCGATCCACAGGCGCAAGCATCACACTAACGCAAGCGACGCCGAAAGGGAAGAGGCGGGTGTCGAACCCCAGACACCCAATGGAACCTCGATCGACTCAGAGGACAAGTCCTCGCGTCGCAAGTCGGACAAGGCAGATACGCTCATACCCGGCAGGCCCCACCGGGACAGGTACGAGGATGATGTCCCGCCACGTGCGAGTACCCCTACCCCGCCTGGAAGAAGTGAGAAACTGCACAGTAGCGCTAAAGGTTCAAAGAACGGCGAACGACTTAATGTCATGGATTCGACGCTGAACACTCTCCGTATCGCTGGATTTCCGCTGGTGATGAACGGTGATCCTACCAGCCCCCTGTCGCCTCATTCGCCCTACTCCAGAGCGAAACTCTCCCGCGGTCGCATCGGTCCAGAGGAGTTCATTGAGATGTACCGCAACAGGGCCTTCTCAGATCCACGGCCGCAGTCAAGGATGGAAGCCGTCGCAAACGTCCGGATGAGAAGGGTAGGTCCCATCATTTGATTCTGTAATGACTGATTATTATTATTATTATTATTATTTATTTATTTTTTTAAAATATTATTATTATTATTATTATTATTATTATTATTATTATTAATAATCATTTCGCGTCTGCCCTTGATCTAGATATAATCTGTAGAATTTAGATGGGGCCAATAAGGAACCCTTCAAATGCTCTGCAACGTCTTATCATAACCCTTTCTTACCAAGTGTCTAACAGCTAAAACAATGTAACGAAAAAGGAATAGGGTGTGACCAATTGGCGTTGTTTTCCCGATTGCCGACTCCGATTAGTTGTCTGCTTTTTCAATTATTCCGATCCGATTAACCGGCAATATTCAGTTTTTTATTTGGTTCTAAGCACTGTTTGTTACTCAAAAGCCCGACTGTCAGCCATTTTGTTGATGCGTCGACTCACAATTTTATTATTTTACACGGACTTTCAATGTTACAGATTAAATATTACCACAGGAGTTCGCCAAAGCAGGTTACTATTCTTGTATTCATGAAAAAGTAATTGTTTTCGGTCAAAAATATTACATCTTTTGGTAATTAGATCGGTAGTCGTGAGATGCGCCGATTCCGATTAATCGGTCTTGGGCAAAAATCGGCGCAAACCGATTTCCGATTCAAGAATCGGTCACACCCTAATTAGGACATCTGATGACGGTGATGATCGAATTACAGAACTCTCTTCTCACACAAAATCGTCAGGGAATTATCCATGCTAACCTATCTCTGATGACGGCAAAACGAATAACCTGGCTTCTGATCACTAGCGCAGTGGTAAACAGTGGTCACATTTCCGCCTTTTGATCACAGACTAACTGAGACTATAATGGAAATGTGATTGCAGGGATCGCGTGTCAAGTGTACGCTGTTTCAATCAGGTTTTCTTTCGATTGTTAATTTCAGCTGAAGTCCAGTCGGCTTGCTACCAGTCCAGGTATGTTACTCTTTATCACTGTCAGTCAGTCAATCAGTCAGTCAGTCATTCGGTTAGTCAGCCAGTCAGTCCGTTCGTCCGTCCGTCTGTCTGTCTGTCTGTATGTCTTGTCTGTCTGTGTGTTCAGAAGGACTTCAAGTAACCGAAAGGCTGTTGTTTTGTCAATTGACAAGAATTTTTTTTACTGCAAAACAGTCGGTAGGAACTAATGCACATGAGCTAAATTTCTTTCACAAGAAGGCATCAGTTGGATATAGATCTATATGTTGGTAATAAATGGAGGAAAATCATCATCATGATCATCATCATCACCATCACCATCACCATCATCACCAACACGGCACCACCACCACCACCACCACCATCATCATCATCATAATCATCATTATCATCACCATCACCACCACCACCATCATCATAATCATCATCATCATCATCATCGGCGTCGTCTTCATAACTCAAATGCAGGACGTCTTTTTTTCTCTGATTTTTCTCTCATCTTTCTTTGTCTTGCTCGTCACCTGTCAATAAAACTCCTCTAAGTCCCCTCTTACTTCCCGTCCGTTTCGTGTGTCTCCTACTTAATCCCATTTTCTGCTTTCCATTCCACCTGCTCTTTCATTCTGTCCGCATTTTCGCCTTCTATTATGCAGTGCGTCTTTCAACGACAGAAGAGACCTTCAGCTGATCAGAGGACTTTAGAACTCGTTATCCCCCTTTGCTGTCTCGCATTTTTGGCTTCCACTCGTCTTTTAAACCCATTCGTTTTCATGGCAGCTTTTGCTGTCTTGTCGAGGAATTCTTGAGAAATAGCGCAACGTAAGTTCCTTATTGGACTTCGCCTGTATAGGTCGCCTTTATCGCGTCATTTCTGTTCAATCCCAAAGGAGCAATATAAAGTCTCTATTGTGTTAACGATGCTTTACAAGATCCTGTAACGTATAATTGACCGGTTCTGTTGTGCGCCTTTATGCAGAGCAATGGCAATCCCTTACAGACAGAGGCTTTGTCCTGAGGATAAAAGAATAATACATGTACTGTGCTTGGCTGTCACTGTAACTGTAGGTGTCTGTGGAACATCGTCTTCTCGTGTATATATATATATATGTGTGTGTGTGTGTGTGTGTGTGTGTGTGTGTGTGTGTGTGTGTGTGTGTGTGTGTGTGTGTGTGTGTGTGTGTGTGTATGTGTGTGTGTGTGTGTGTGTGTGGGTGTGTGTGATAACGCCAAGAGTCGTTATGACGGCGTCGTTAAATAAACGTTATAAACTGTGGGTGTGTGTGTGTGTGCGACAGTGATAGACAGAGAGAAGAGAGACAGAGACAGAGACGGAGAGACAGAGAGGCAGACAGACATGACAGAGGAGAGAGAGACAGAGAGAGAAGAGAGAGACAGAGACAGACAGACAGACAGACAGAGACAGACAGACAGACAGAGAGAGACAGAGACATAGACAGACAGAGAAAGTGAGTGAGTGAGTGAGTGAGTGAGAATATGTTATTGCAACTGCATTTGTAAGTGCTCGTTCGTTTGATACAAAACTCATGAGAGGTGCTTCCGCCCTAATTATACAGAACCACGATCGAATAGATTGGTCTCCAATCGCCGAGGTATAGAAAGGAGAAGAAGCTCGTATTGCAGAATCTGATTGAATGGAAGCCCCGAGACAACTCAGCTATAATGAGTAGGCTTCACTGACAGTACACTGCGATGAGACGATCAGACGGCGAGGGAGAGTACTCGTTATCGCAATCATATACCGAGGCTAAGAAATCGAAGTCGTGAGCACTTCGTAACCATGACTTCTTTCTCCTCCTCCTCCTCTTCTTCATCTTCCTCCTCCTCTTCATCATCATCATCATCTTCTTCTTCTTCTTCTTCTTATTATTATTATTATTATTATTATTATTATTATTATTATTATTATTATTATTATTATTATTATTCTCCTTTTATTATTATTATTCTCCTCCTCCTTCTCCTTCTCGTCCTTCTCCTCCTCCTTCACGTTCTCCTTCTTCTCCTTCTCCCCCTACTTCTTCTTCTTCGTAGAAGCCCACAGCACATCAGATATCAGCGCTACACTCTCGTTTTCGAAATCCTAAACATACATGTACCAGCAGTATGCCACTATGACCTTTTGTTAGGGTCAACGAAAGCTCTGATTTGTGTATAACTGTATGTTGACCTTTCTGTCTGTATTGGGGAGACAGTCTCTGACTGGAGCATGCAGATAAAAATAAGCTCATTTAGGCTCAGTAGAGAACCATGGACTTAATTAGACTTCCTTTAGCTACTGCTGCAGCAGGCTTCTTGAAGTCCAAAGTCCTTCGTAGTGTGCGTAATACTAATAATATTATAACCCAAAGTTAGACTTTAGATATTGTCTGATTCGTCGATTCTCAACAGCAGAATGTCTCGCTGTTTATCTACAGTGCGTTGTAAGTTCCTTTCTCAAGATTGTTCCATAATAATTCAGTCGCATAAAACCTAGATTCTAGACCCTCTCTATCTGTTAAATATTCTTTTTATGCAGCTCATTTCTAAACGTCTTTGTAAGCAGGTCCTAGATGCATAATATACCCAAATCCCAATTGAAAACATAATATTATCTTAGCCATGTTTTCATCGCTCATCCTACTTCTACTTCTACTATAACATATTTCCATCTCTCTTTCAACATCTACTTCTACTATGAATATTTTGATCGCTCATCGAACGTCTAGTTTTACTGCATTTAGAAAGATCCATGGTTTTATCGCTCATCCAACTTCTACTTCTGCTATAAATATGCTCATCCGACTTCTAATGTTACTGCAATAATTTAGCATTAATACCATGTTTTTATCGCTCATCCAACTTCTAGTTTTACTATAAAATATATTTTATGGACTGCTCTGTGTATTGGGATTTCAGTT
>JACEVL010000358.1:187500-192500 GCA_020284085.1 Aporrectodea caliginosa
TTGTTTTTTTTATGCTTCGCGGTGCACAGGACACCTCGGGACTTAAACATTAATTAAGAAGAGTGTTATTATTACTAGAGTTACTACCACTACTACTAATATTACCAGTACAAGCATATTTTAATGTGCACAAAATGAAACATATATGCTCACCTGTGGCATAATCAGTTATTTATTAACAGACAGTTGATATGTATTAGCGTTTCTGGCTATATATAATTATCGGCAGTTGATATATGACTATAATATATGTATCTGCAATTGTGCATATAATAAAATATACGAATGTCTGCAATTGATAGCTATTAGAGCTGCTGGCTATGTAATCATATAAAAGTTTGCATTGCAAGACATTAGCTTACTTATATGGATGTCGTTTCCTCAATCGGAAGCATTGCTCGCAGGTCAGACCATAAGGCTGAAATGTTTCGTCGAAGCGCAAAAATTGCAGCAGCTGCACCAGCAATCGTTCTGTCTTCCCTTAGGCTCTTTCTTTGTCATTAGACGATGCGCAAGCAATTATATTGAACCCCGTAGCAAAGGATGGTCTGCTGTGTATACGCAGAGAGTTTCAAGGGTCAAATCGGTCTGTGTAAAGAAAGAAAGTGGTAGAGTAAGAAAGAAGCAGAGAAAGGAAGATGCATAATAAAAAGAAGCATAGAAAGAGGCAGAAGAAGAAAGAGGTGTTGGTAGAGTAAGAAAGAAGCAGAGAAAGAAAGATGCATAATAAAAAGAAGCATAGAAAGAGGCAGAAGAAGAAAGAGGTGTTGGTAGAGTAAGAAAGAGGCAGTGAAAGACATAGAAAGAAAGAGAAGGAGAAATAAAGAGGCAGACAAAGAAATGGACATAGAAATAGGTAGAGAAAGAGGTAGAGAAATAAGCGAAGGGAAGAAAGAGGCATATATAGAAGGTGGTAGAGTCAGAAAGAGGTAGAGAAACAAAGAGGTAGAGAAAGAAGGAGGCATAGAAAGAAGGAGACATAGAAAGAGGTAGAGAAAGAGGTAGAGAAAAAAGAGGAGAAGTGAAAGAGGCATATAGAGAAGATGGTAGAGTAAGAAAGAGGCATAGAAAGAAGGAGGCATAGAAAGAAGGAGACATAGAAAGAGGTAGAGAAAGAGGTAGAGAAAAAAGAGGAGAAGTGAAAGAGGCATATAAAGAAGATGGTAGAGTAAGAAAGAGACACAGAAAGAAGGAGACATAGACAGAGGTAGAGAAAGAGAAAAAAGAGGAGGAGAGAAAGAGGCATAATTATAAAGAAAGTGGCAGAGTAAGAAACAGGCAGGGAAAGGAAGAGACAGATACAGGAAGAGGCAGAGAAACTGTTTAGGCTGAGTGTATTAAAAAGAGCAATTAACTCTTTGGAATTGATTCTACATAACTCTATATGTTTCCTGTTTGTCTGTTTTAGCTGCCGACCGATGATACTGAAGACAACGCAATCGAAAGCATCACACTGAGTAAGATCACAACAAGAATCCTTAACTTAACCGTCGTAATGTATTTTAATGTGATGCATTGTAGTGTAATGCAATGTAATGCAGAGTAGTGTAATGTAAAAGAACGATAGGTAGGATGAGGCAAGTATTTCGTGGATAGGCAAGAAAGGATACGGTAAGATAATGGAATGTAACGTAATGGTCGCAATGTGAGGTATACGACTGACAAACAAAGTAAAGAATTTTAAGCAAAGCTAAATAATAAAAAAATTATTGGGTAAGGTAAGGTCAGGTCGGGTAGAGTGTTCTCAAATTTATTAAGATGAATCAATACACGCTTCGGTCATTGGCACCTCACGCAGACATTGGGCAGGTGGCCAGTACTCTCCCTCGCCGTCTAATCCTTCCAGCGACAGTGTAAGTAGGTTAATTGATGTTTAGCGACGTTGTGTCATAATAAAGTCGATTAGCGTCGTCATTTATCCAGGTTTGGGACTAGCAATACCAGAGTGCAGGCATTGGCCGAGTTCCATCGAAAGTGTACATCGGTCAGTGCAATTATTCTGAATTCGCAAGAACCTGCAAGTGAAGCAGAAGTAGGATTGCCAAACGTCCGGCCAAAAGAGGAAATGTCCTGCGTTTTGGCCTAATGTCCCTGTCCGGCAGGCAAAACCAAAAACCTGGAAAATGTCCAGCGTTTCATGGTTTCTGCATTGGGCGCTATTATTTCATGGCAGTTTTAACGACTTTACACGCGCTTGTTGTCCCTAAGTTCCACTCGGGCCCTACCAGGCTAACAGTAATCCAATCTACTTACTTGCTTATTTATTATTTATTGCAGCTCTATATCTTCCTGGCGTTTCTAGTCCATGATCTGAGTAATGTTGCAAACAATGTATCTGACTATGAGACTCTAAGTCTGGATTGATATCACACAGCTTCCAGTGTGACTTCGTTTCTTGGTTACTTAGGAGACCCACTGACTCCGGAGTGAAACATTCAATGCGTCCTCCTTTGTCCTCCTTTCCAGCCTTCTGTGTCCTCCTTAGGCTATCCAATGTATCTGGCAACTTCTGCTGCAGAAGTCTTAAAACAACTTTCTCCTTTCTCAGGCATTGAACCAAACTACGTGTGATTAGTGCAAATGAAGGATAACGTTTACTCGGAGCACCTCTGATTGGTGTGCACTGTGAGAGGCGCTTTATAAATCTTTAAATACAGTCCAATACAATACAATACATTAATTCATGGCCTACATAGTTTTTCACCGTCGCCGACAGAAACCAATTTGGTGTTGGAAATTAACCAGCCATTGTATAAATTGACATGCATGCCAGATCAGTTTTCTTTAAACACACGAAGAATTGATTATAGTTGGCCGCGTTTTGAAGATAATGATGTTTTGCACGTTTCCCTATCAATATGTTATTATCGCTTGGGTTTCTCACAGCAAATCTCATTATTGGACGCCATGCTGATAGTATTACACGTATATCGTCCTAATAAGGAAACATAACCTGCTTTGTGTGAGCGACAGTAGCTCACAAAAAGCATCATTTGATGAAAGGAGGATCACGAGGACGTGGAAACCAGAGAACGCAAGGACCTGGATGGAAGGTGTCATTTACTCAGAATAACAAATAAAACAATTGAAGACGGATGACTCATGGTGCGACCAAACTTCAGAGCGAAGACGGCTAAGAAAAGACATTTCGAAAGCTAAACGCAAATGGTAGCTGATCTAAAACTCCCAAATTTACAAACTTACTTTAAACGATCACAAACCATCGAGAAATGATAATAGAATTTAATAAAGTCTGTTGATCGACGCGCTGCCAAATGTTTTCTTGGTCTCCATAAAAACACACCAGAATCTTGGTCTCTATAGAAAAGCATTAGAATCTTGGTCCCGAAATATCTTTCGGCTGAAGCATAAACCACAATTGCAGCAGTCGAACATCATGATATCCTTTCATTGACCCAATTCCTCTCTTCACAAATCCCATAGATGGCGGAATCAGCAGCAGAACGTAGAACTATGCCCTCCGAATACCATCCGGGCTGGCCCTGCTTAGTGCAGCTCAGTGGTCCATTTGGTATAGAGCTTAGTCTGTGATCTACGATTACGGTTTCGAGGCAGCTAAACGAACTCGGCGAAACGACCTGGACACGTTGTTCGAGCACTTTTATCTCAGTAGAATACTGTAGAATTTGGTACAGGCGTACATTTGGATGGCACACTGACTCTCTCGTTTCTCTCTGTCTCTCTGTTTCTGTCTCTCTGTCTCTCTCTTTGTCTCTCCTTGTCCAGGACCTTTGATTCGTCGTCCAATGATGGTTCAAGGACTGAAGAGAAGAATGTGAACGCCTAGCCTTCCAATGGGGATATGGCACCTTTATTTTACTTACTCGTTCTGCTTACTTTTACTGTTCCTACAGCACCAAGCTGCCATTCACTACTGACAAAGTATCTGGACAGTTAATAATGAAAATAGTGCCTTTTAAGTTGCACACAATTAAACGTCTCTTCCGCTTGCATAAGTGCCAAGTTCAATCCAAACACTGTTTTTGATGAGATACACGATGCTTCTCGGATACGAACGCATCATCGGTCGATTCGGAGACTTAAACACCTGCCGTGGTTACTTCGGATGTTCTACAAGCGCCGTCGAATCGGTTGCAGACGCAGGAAGAAAGCCCACGCATCATCTCACGCACGTAGGCGAAGATGAAGACACGGTTGCAGAGACAGGAGATCCGACAGAGCAGGAATTAAGTAATTTAGCGACAACCATTAGACGACAGAATCAACCGGAAACCTTTTCATCGTCGTCTAATGGATAATTTGAAGAGCAAACACCGCCGCAGACCACACTTCAAACAGCTTCAACTCTTATCAAAGCAGACACGACAGTTTCAATGTCAATGTTGACTGTCGACTGTAGCAGGTGGACGGGAATCATTTTGCTGGGCTCTTAGCATTTGTAGGAGTCCGCTATTAGCCTATTAGTGACGTTTCTAGTTACCTGAGCAATGCTTGCTTACTGCACTGAGCATAGGAGCCTATACAGTGTAGGTATGGCGAACACGATTCCAGCTTATGGAAATTGTTGGTTTGCTACTTGTTGATTTGATTTTTTATCTATGACGATTATTATTGTTGTTGTTGTTTCTACTACTACTACTACTGCTACTGCTACTGCTACTGCTACTACTACCACTACTACTACACCATACCCACCACCACCACCACCACCAGTCCATAGTAATACACAGGCCAGCATCATAACGGATAAATTACGACTTATGTGATTCATGTGTCATTATTAACATTGATTTTCTTGTTCGTAAAGGTTCTTGCTACTTGCAACGGATACGTCACAATTACGCAGTCATTTCGATGGGTCACATATTTTCATCTGGCTTGCTTCTTCTTATGGTTTGGTGCCGGTATCACGAAATAGAGTATCCGTCCTAAGACTATCCGGGGGATGTATGAATTTATCCCCCGGATGGAATAAACCGGTTTAGAGTATCCGGGGGATAAACCATTCTCATCGTCAT
>JACEVL010000358.1:195000-372500 GCA_020284085.1 Aporrectodea caliginosa
GCGCTTTAGTCATTGCAACTAACGTACACGCATATATATATTTAAAATATATCTATAAATATATTAGAAATATATCTATGTGTGCGTGTATATATATATGTATAACATTGTATATATGTATATATGTATGTATGTATGTATGTATGTATGTATGTATATATGTATGTATGTATGTATGTATGTATGTATGTATGTATGTATGTATGTATGTATGTATGTATGTATGTATGTATGTATGTATGTATGTATGTATGAGCACTTGTTATAGCGCCCCTTCAAGATCTCAGAGGCACTTGTACGTGCGCGTGTCTGTGCGTGTATATATATATGTTTGGGTTTGTGTTTTTGTGTGTTTGTGTTTGTGTGTGTTTGTGTATGTGTATGTGTTTGCGTGTTTGTGTGTGTCTGTGGTGTGTATGTGTGTTTTTGTGTGTGTTTGTATGTTTGCGTGTTTTTGTGTGTTTGTATGTTTGCGTGTTTGTGTGTATGTGAGTGTATGTGTGTTTGTGTGTGCTTGTGTGTATTTGCGTGTGTGTTTGTATGTATTTGTTTGTACGTGCGACGTCGTGCGTGTAGGTGTGTGTTTTTGCGTGCATGTGTATGTGTGTTTGCCTTTACGTGAGTGTGTATGTGTTTGTGTGTTTGCCTGTACGTGAGTGTGTGTGTGTGTTTGTGTTTTCAATGACTATATATTCAGATATAAAATTGTGTATATTGTTCGTTTTGTTTATGAGGCGTCTCTCCTTTATGCGATCTCTGAATCCGCCTCTATACCAGTTTTACGATCCAGGGTTGACTCCAGCTGCATTCGCAAACCGGTTTTCCGAACATTATTTGACGTGGCGTTGAGAAATGGTCATCTCTTACAATACCTCACGTGATTCAGTAGTCCTCCCAACTCAGATTCTAAAGCATTTTATGCGGTATTTCTGGTCAGCGAGCACAAAGGAACACATCCATCTGGAAAAACGCTGGCTATAATGACCACCGATTCTCTTCCGCTGTCAGCAAACATCATTTTTCCTATTTAGTATTAACTCTACCATCATCATTATAAATACCATTCTTGTTATCCCGTATAATAATTAGAAGCACGACTGAATCCTGCGATTTAGTTCAGTTTTAAACAATTTTATATGCTGATTCGGTAAAGCAGCGTAACGTTACACAAATTTATTGTGTCTCATTAATAATAGGCCTATAATAATAGAACAGAAATCTCTGTGCATGCGTTGGTCTGATTGTTACGCTGTTTTCGTCTTCATTGCCAAAGGCTCACGTCATTCCACGTTATCACAATAACCAATAACAAACGCTGTCATAGCAACGCGAGATCATGCACATTGCACAACACGACATGTGGGTCCTTCTACATTTCTATAAAGGGATGGGAGCGGAAGCGGTGGGTCAGCCACACACGATCGCCGCGAGGGACGTTCGGGGAGGAAGGGACGGACGTAGAAGGGACGGACGGCAGGGAAGTGCGGGGGATGAGGGAGGAATACAGGAGAGGGAGAAGATGATGTAGCACGTGAAGACGCATCTCTTAACATTTTCAAATTGTTTTTAACCGTCTTAGGACGGGCAAACATCTAGTCTATATAATAAAAGCCTTAGATGTCGTGGTCCGTGATCCATTTCGTACATATGAAAAGGTGCTTATAGGCCTAATGTCGGCGCCCTCTAACGATACATGCGCATATTAATTGTGCTCCTCTATCAGCAACTGTCTCAGAACTGTGCTCTGAAGGTGAAAGATCTACCATCCGAATCAGAGAGATGACAAGAGGTCTTTGGCAATTAGTTAACCTCTCCATTATGATTACACAACGAGGAACTGTCTATTTCACACGACGCTAAGGGATTTGAATTTTGAACCCTAATAGCGCTGCAGAGAGTTCTATAAAATGAACTGTAATCACTCAGGTTTTTACATTTAATACAGAGATAAAAGTCAAGCGCAGAATCATTCTTTAAATGTGTCTTTCTCTGAGGTTTATATAGCGCCTTTTCAGAAGGGTCCATCGTGGCTCTCGAAATACGCCTTGCTCATGTTTGAAGAAACCGAAGAAATCTGTCCATAGACGTCCTACAGAGAGAGTTTCTAATTGCCAAGCGGTGTGTTTGGCCTAGATTTCTTTCAATGCTTTTCTGAAACAACGTCCCACTCTTTGCACGGAATCTTTTTATTCAGTCACGTGATTGCCTCGGGACAATTGGTGTCCTTACGGCAAGAAGATCGCATACAAAAGCCTTTGATTGATGGATGGGGCTTAGAGACAAACAGCATACACCTGTGCACGAACGTCTGTCTGTCTGCCTCTTGTCTGTCTCTCTGCCTGCCTTTCTGTATGTCTGTCTTCGTCTGTCTGTCTGTCTGTCTGCCTTTCTGTCCGTCTGTCTTTCGGTCTGTTTGCATTTCCGTCGTTCAGTCTGTCTTCTGCCATTATGTCTGCCTTTCTGTCTGTCTATCTGTCCTTCATGTCTATCTATCTGTCTGTCTCTCTGCCATTCCGTCTTTCTGTCTGTCTGTCTGCCTTCTGTCCTTCTGTCTTCCTTTCTGTCTGTCTGTCTGCCTTCTGTCCTTCTGTCTTCCTTTCTGTCTGTCTGTCTGCCTTCTGTCCTTCTGTCTTTCTTTCTGTCTGTCTGTCTGTCTGCCTTCTGTCCTTCTGTCTGCCTTTCTGTCTGGCTGTCTGTCAGACTGTGCTTTTGAGGCTATATCAGCCTATATATATCGCTCTCTTGCCAGACCGTATAAGCTGTCCGCCTGCCTATCTGTCTACCTATCTGACTCCCAGAATCCTCCTCCAACGCTCCTTCCTCCCTCTGCCTATCTGCATCTGTCTGTTTTCCTGTCTGTCTGCGTGTGTGTCTAACTGTCTGCCCGACACTCTCTGTATTCGTCTAGGGACTCTGCTTATTAACAGCCAATGCATTTTACGAGTCGTTTGTTACGACGTCGGCGCCATTGTTTAAGACAATAGATCAGACGATGTTTTGTTGTTTTGCAGGAATGCTGACTGTGACCGATTTCATCGAAGTCCTACAGAGATATTATCACTGCCAACCGGTGAGTTTCTGTCTCTTCTTTTTCTAATTACTCTATGCCCTCTGGTCTGTCTTTGATTTTGCGATCATATAATGTCATCCCAAAATTTAGATGAGTGACAAATTAAGTCTCTGTCTGTAAGAAAGTAAATATATTTTTTTATTTATCCAGCTGCATAATCGTACTTTGGCTTACATGAAATTAGGCATTATAAAGCATTCTTACTAAAACGTGTCATCATCAAGTTGTCGCTCGTGGGACGATTCGGTCATGCAGAGAATAGAGGGGTATGTCTCTGTCTGTCTGTCTGTCTGTCTGTCTGTCTGTCTGTCTGTATATGTAGATTTGTCAGTATCTGTTAATCTATCTGTCTCTTTCTAGTAATGTAATACAACGTATTGTAACGTAAATCTGCGAAATTTCTTAGCGCCACATAATAGCTAACCAACGTCACTGAGACCAGCCTAATCGCCGCCGCTATAACAAATCAGCTTCACAAGAGCCAGGCTTTGAGGTCAGATTCGGTGCCAGGTCGGAATCCTGGAGGATCAAGTCGGAAGAGAGATAGAGGGTGCTGCTTAGGTGGAGAGCGATCGGTTAAGATGGCAATGGTGGCCGTAGGATGGTGCAGAATGGAGAACAAGATCGGATAGTTTATATCAATTGTAGGAGACAACTAATTCTAAGAGACAACCAATTGTAGCAGACAACCAACTGCAACGGGCAACCAGTTGTAGGAGACAACCAATTGTAAAAAAACCAACCAGCTGTAACGGGCAACTAGTTGTAGAAGACAACCAATAGTAAGAGACAGCCGATTTTAACAGGCAACAAGTTGTAGAAGACTTTGCATGATACACCGGAAGTTCAACTGAGGACGGAGATTTGAAAGGCAAATGTCTTTCCTGCTTCTTCTGACATCGTTATTCTATAAAGGATTTTCAAATGACTTGGCATTGATCGCCAGTTGCCATTGCTGTCTTTGGATGATGACAAAAGCGTAGCTACGGCCTTCCTTGTTGTCGCCGTAACGAACGCACGCCACATTCATGTCGGTCATTGTTTATTACCTGCTGCATGTGTTCATTGTTTTAGAATTCCATTGAAACTCTCGAAGACCACAGCATATCGACGTTCAAAGGTAAGCCACAGGCATTCATTCTGCAGGCGCTCCCTCAGGATTCATTACCTGCTTCAGGCTATAACGAATATCTTAAGCAGCGTAAAATATGGTAATACACGGCCAGTTAAGATAATGCAAATGAGTTATATGGTAAACAAGGCAGCATAAGGTAACGTAGGGTAATGTAAAGGTAAACGAGTTCAAACAACGAAGGTAAGGTAAGTTACCCTTCTTGGATTTGCCTACTTATAAAGCGCCTCTAACAAGTAGCAATAGCTACTATTCAGAGGCGTATCCCAGCGTGAGTAGTACCATGAGGAAACAAGACAGTCTTCAGGCAGCGGACCGAAGTGGATAGACTATAACAGCCAATACATCAGCCCGAAAGTGTTTTGTTTCGTAGGAGACAACCAATATTTGTAGCAGTTTTTGTAATAGTTTTGTTTGCATCCATGAAATTCTGATGTTTTCGTGGTTTATGGCGTTGACTAAACAATTAGTAAATCTTAGCAACTCTCCAATCCTTCATTGCACCTTTAGAACATTTCCCAAGGCATCAATCAATGTCGCAGAAGTGGCGTACTTCTGCAAATCATTTCCATAAAATCCGTTCAGCGAAATAAATGCATCGGAATGAGGATAAACAAGCTGTAACATGTTGGTCTTAACTGGAGATAGGAACGCAGCACATATGCTCAACAGAACTCTCATACATATTGATGATGTACGATTGTACGTGCCAGAAACGTCATAACCAGATGCACTTATTGATGACGTTCATTACACAAACGCTATATCCGAATGCACATATTGATGACGTTCATTCTAGAAACGTCTCATCCGCATGTTTTCTTCTAGTTTTCCTCGTAAAATAAAGTTTTCTTTGCATTCCAATCTAGTTATCGTAGCCCGATAGTAAAGAAATGCTATGCGTATTCATTCTTCTTGGCTTAATTGTAATAAACGGAGAGAATTTTTATTGCGTCTCTCAAGGGCCTCCTACTGTTTTGTGTCTTTATGCTTTGCTGTACCACACCAATTGAACACGCACCTTTGGGTGTAATCAATGAGAGACTCACGAGGCGCTCAAGGAAGTCCGTACACGATAGATATCCAGCGCTAGTGAACTATAATGTGCAACAGTCTAAGATCGATACAACGGATGGATTGAAGTAGATGACGCAACGTGTTATTCTGAGATCCTGCTGTTCACTTACTATAGGCTTTGAAGCACTGTCGATTGATAACTTGTGCATTAAGGAGTGACGCCAAGGATGTCTTTTGATCAAAGGAGATTGTGGATCAAGGTGGGAACATTGAGCTTGAAACTAGATCCATCTGATCGACTTATTCCCGACTGCTGATGTTGTCGTCATGGTGCATTGTGACAGCGTCTATAGGTCGACGCGGGAAGAGGGAAGAGGAGAGAGGATTGGAAATGAGGACCTTTTATATTATGCGCTACATAAAAACTTAGCGATTTGTTGTCGAAATCTAAGACGCCATCGGCCGAGCATTAGTCCTGCTAATGTTTCTTTGTCGTCTTTCCCTCTAATGACAAAAAGCCTCTAATGCATCGACCGTCAAGTTCTCAGAGGAACACAAAATGTGACAGTGGCGCTGCTGATCGACATTAGCTTAAGACACGTTTTACTCGCTAAATGTCAACAATTTCTGTTGGCATAGTGGCGCCATAAAAATTGAAAATCCCACTAATGCAACGTCGAAATATTATAGAAGAGATCGTCGACAACACTGTGTGCTCTGTCGATGAACAGTCTAGTGTGTTCGTTGTTTCCTGGCATTTTCTACCATAACATTGTCTGCCATGTGGTTAATGAGCGAGTATAAAATAATATAGATTTTTATATGATTTCTATAGCACCTTAATAATAATAAACAGTCGACTGTCGCTTCAAGTAAAACCGCAGTTGAAAAATAGTAGGGCTGTTAACGATTAATAGTTTTTAATAGTTAACTGTTTAAGAATTAACGATTAATTACTAGTTAATTGCGATTAAATGTATTCCCCACAGAGTAATGATTAATGCAAAATTAATATAATTCATTGTTTATCTTTTAATAATATGATTAATATTTCCTGGTTGTTGGTAGTAACTTGGTAGTTATTTGTTCATATTAGTAGTCTAACTAGTCTTACGTTTTTCAGTTGGAAATACGTAAATAAGTAAGCTGTGTTGGATTATTAATCGCAAGAGCTCTAATACCGAGGCACCTTATCGAATATAACAAGAGGTCTTTAATTAATCGTTAAAAAATAAATGTAATCATTAAAAATAAGTAACAATTTAATCGATTAATTAATCGTTAACTTTCGCAGCCCTAAAAGATAGTAGTCTTTTGGAAAAACCCTGTTGAGATTCGATTGTTACGAATACAATTATACTTAAACAATTTTTTTAAAGTTATGACAAAGTCAAGAACCGAGACATCATATTATGATAGAAATTATTCTGCTGATGCTTACGTGAGCTTTACGAGCGACGCGGTTCTAAGCCTCTAGGGTGATCGTCATTAATTGGCTCATATGTTTCATACATCAAACAACCATAAAATTGGAGAATTCTCTTCTTCACGAGCTCCTTACCTCCTGCTTAACTCTAAGCCTCGGCATCACAAAAGTAATTGGTTATTATTTCTTCGTATTACATCTACTTGAGTGGATTGCCGTGTTTCCGAAATAGTTGCCAGTTAGATCTGAGTAAAATAGCATAATTTAAAACAATGAAAGATGTTTCAAATCAAATCAGTTTGTTGCAACACAAAAACATAAGAGCAATATAATTCACATAACAACATAAAGAGAATAAGAAAAAACCAATGTAGCAAAAGGGAAACCCAAAAGGGATGTTAGTCCCGCTAAAATAGGTTACCCGTGCCTTTGTATTCTATAACCTGAATTCAGTTTGGCGGCTTTGGCCTGTAAAACAAAGATATAACGGAACACAGTGCTTGCCTATGAGCGAGTTGAAGTATAATGTCAATGATTGTAACCTGATGCGGTTTGACAGCAGGAAAATTTATTATACGAATATACAAACATTGCATATGGATCAATTTGTAGGCATGGTTGGAACAGTTTATAATGACTTAGTAAGCATCAGACCGGAAGACAGTCTTCTCGACGCCATATTTGCATTACGTCAAAACGCCATACATCGACTTCCGGTAATCGATCCCTCTACCGGAAATATCCTCTACATGTTGACCTACAAGCGACTCCTGAACTTCCTGAAGACAGTGGTACGTACGTGGTAATGTGAGAGTGCTGTATGGCTATATGGTGCAGGATGGTACGGTGGGTAAGTTAAATAAAGGTATGGTATGGGAAGATGTGGAAAGGTTAGATAAGGAAGGGTGAGAAAAGGCTGGTAAAGTAAGATGTGGTATGATAAGGTGGATAGGTAAGGTATTATGTGGTTAGATAGGTAAGGGTGAAGTACAGATATGATTTGGTATGGTATGGTATGATTTCAAGCAATAAAACCTGTCTAAGATATAATAACAGAACGCAGTGCTTGCTTATGAACGAGTTGAAATATAATGTAATGTAACTGAACATTTATATAGCGCCCCTTCCAGATATCTACTCAGAGGCTCTCTCTACGCGAACCTATATGATGTTAAATGTCAATTCGAACGAATATATTACATCAGTACATTGCATATGGATCAATTTGTAGGCATGGTAAATATATGATATATGGTAAGATTATAGATAATGTAATTGCTATTTTATAATGCCTATTATTTTACTGCTAATACGCCTCCCTCAAACCTTTTTCGATCATTGCCTTGTTTGCTAGAGGATATTTGACTGAGGCATAAACAGGATAACTGCAATCCACCCCACCAATCAAGAACAGGAATTGCATGTGATTCATGGAAGCCTTGCACTATCTTGCATGTCATGCTTAATGCATTCAGTCTTTCCTATTTGTCAACCTTTATCCATCTCCCACGGGAGACTGAGCTTCTTCCTTTTCCATGGCAGCACGATGCCATCGCTGAGCCTGATTAGTGGCGAACGGAGCTTTTCTTTTACATGGTTAGCATGTCTTGAACTCTGTATGGCTCTCGCAATGGCGGAGGTAAACGACATCAAATCGCCAGAAGGACGACTTAGACCCTAATGCGCATCTGCTGTTATTGGCTTTTTCAAAAATAACAGCTGTTGTCTTGTAATAGTTAATTTATATAGCGTCGCTTTTAAGATAAACTAGAGACGCATCCGCTCTCACAACATGAACCAGGATCGACTACGATGGATTTCAAGCATTACAATGTCGTATCTTATGGTTCAATCGCTGTTTATTAAGACGTTCAATACAAACTATATAATTATATATATATACTGTTACGATTATGGTTGCTATTTGCTATAATTTGAACAGATTAGTGAAAAAGGACCCACATTCATGAATAAAACGATCGAAGAGTTGCAGATTGGTACTTTCAACAATATTGCAACGGTGAGTAACGGATCCATCCCTCTCTCTGTGGACATCCATTGTTGTTCTTTTTTCAATGTTCCTGTTCTGTTCTCTGACATTTCGTTAAAATCGAGACGCATTAAATACCCTAATTGAACTCGACAAAATTGGATTTCATAACGTAGCCTAAAGTGCAGGAGAGAAGAACCATTCTATTCGACTGCTGTTTTGTGTTTTCGTCTGAGCTGAGAGATAGACCGAACACTGGAATTAGGCCTAACCCTAAGACGTCTTAATGTTGATATAAGACATTCACTGTAATTGCAGAATGAGCAGAACCCTTTAAATAATTGTTGTTTTATTAACCATATACATATGTAAAAACTTTAATAAACCAAAAATGTTTTTATCGTGACTATAGAGTAACAACTAATTTTAAATCTATGAACAGTCTCTATTATAAAAGCACGTCACAACGACATCATTTGAAAAAGTATGCATACTCTTGCAAACTAGCGTTTAGCAGGGAAGACAAAATGGACAGTTAGACCCTATACCTGTTTTTGCGACTAATAAATGTACGGAGTAAGCTGACAGTTAAGCTATAGTTACAATGAATCTGTAGCAGCTGAACTAAATTCGGTAAATTCTTATAAGTTGAATTAAACATGAATAGTTTTAATTATTTATGAGAATTATTCCAGAGTCGTTTTTCATAATGCAAATGGGTAAAGATCTCTTACCTGATCATTATATAGCGCCTGTATAGAAATTCAAAAACCTGAAAATTATTGCAACAATATAATTAGCATAATACTTGCTCTTTCAATACTAAAACGATAGGCTTATATCTAAATATATCAACTGTTACAGGTGCAACTCGATACGACTGTCATCGTTGCTCTGGAGCTGCTCATACAGCGACGACTATCGGCACTTCCGGTTATAGATTCAGACCGGAAGTTGGTGTCGATCTATAGCAGAGCTGACGTCATAGTGAGCACTTCCTTTGTTACTCCAATCTTTTTGTGCAGCTCTGGCATAAAAATAAGACTCTTCTATTATTAACAGATCTTAGTTTAGCCTATTTGTTTCTTCATCTATTGTACTCGGGCTATTACGCGCTATACATAGATCTTTGTAAGCAGCTCTTGTGATCGCCTTTACCTTCTTGTCCCACGAACGAGGATTGCTATGGCTAAATCTTGAGCTTTTGCCTTCATTGGCCCTTCACTATGGAACCAACTTCCTGCATAACTCGTTCTTTGATACTAACCTGCGGTCCAGGTGCTTCCTTTCGCTGTCTTAAAACCACTCTTTTGGCTCGGGAGCTCTGGCACTGGGAGCACCTCAGATTGGTGTTCACTGTGAGAGGGGCTTTATTAATCTATAAATACAATACAATACCATACCATACAATAATTATTGATTATGCCGAATTTGTGGCGCGAAACAAGAGAATAACTTGTTCGTGTTCTTATAACTAATATCGTATTTGACGAGGGCTTCTAAGGGATTTCCTATCGATTATGTCTGTCGTAACTCTGAATTGCATTTGATAAGGTTCACGTTCTTTTACCTCTCTGCAGAACATGGCCGCCGAGAAAACCTACAGTAAACTGGACATGACGATAGGTCAGGCACGGAATGGTCAACAGAGGGTCAGTTACGTACTTGTTTGGTCGGGTCATAAAATATACGGATGAATTGTAAACAAAATATGTGAAGGGGATTGTGAAGGATATGACAGAAAACTTAGAAAGCTTAGAAAAGCTTGGGCTCATAGAATAATGGTAGCATCACTGGCGTAAGGAGCATAACATCAATTAGGAAGCTGGATCGATACCCGATAATACCCTCCCAAAGGTCCTCCAGATGGCTCTGGTAAAATGAGATGTAGGAGGTGATGGGCTCCTTGCATGGCTGTCGTATACGGTTAAATTCGACTCCTGTAATAATGATCATCCGTTCATACTATGAATTATTGTGATCATTGTGCGTTGTGTTAGTTTTAATAATATAGAACTATACTATTACTATTATATTACTATTAAATGTTTCAGATAGAAGAAGGGTACGATTAGTGGTTAATTATTACTTATGATTATTATCCTGAATGGGAGTGAAAAGTATTTGTATGAGGCCTAGATGTATCCAGATATGTTTCTTGTGAACATTCAGTTTTAGAAGCTCCTTTTACTCATGGAAACAAATTACAGTTCAGTTTGTAGTAAGAGTAAATATTTTCTGTTTCTAGATGTTAACGACCGATACCATAGCTACCTGTCAAAAGACTGATTCCTTAATTACAGTCGTCATGAAACTTGCGAGATGGGAGGTAGAGAGTAAATTGCTGCATCCTATCTGTATACAACGTTTCTCTATTATAATACTTTTCTTACGCAATGCATACATCCATAACTAGTTTGATAAGTCCACTTCTTAGCAAAGAAACGTCATCACTTACAACTACAGTTGAAAATCAAGTCTGAACATAACTTACTTGTGGACTTTACCTTCCACTGTTCCATCATGGATCCATTCGCGTATTATGTAAGCCTTATAATTCGAGGTAGCTGTTCTGCAGCTAAACGGTCTTTGAATCGAAGGTTATGAACTTCTATAAGTTGAAACGTTTTCATCGCAATATCCCAAAATTTACTAGTGCTACTCATGCAGGGGTTTGACCACAAAACGTTCCTCAATTAGCTTCATGGGTATGGTGAGTTTGGGAATTTGTTGAACGCATTTCGTCACTCTAAGGCAAGACTTGACTGTGATTACATTAATGTTTAAACCTCACCTTCATTGTAGTTAGAAACAACATAAAATTACCTGTCACTCATACTAATTTGATTTCGTTAATAAATCCGTCACCGTTGTAAGTTAAAACGACTAGTGCTGGGCCATAATATCAGCTTTCGTTCAAATTACGCTGAACTTGGCATTGCATAGTTTCACAGCCGACATTGAGCGAAAACTTTGCACGACTGTGTTTCAGATTCATCGACTTCCGGTTGTAGACGTTTCCGGTCAGGTGATAGGCATAATTTCTGTCTCTGATATTCTCCGATACATCGCTGATCAAGATACCTCATTAGCGGTTTGTTAATTACCTGGTTCTAGAGTTACTCAACCTAATACTTCATCCGACGGTAGGCATTTACCCAAATCCCAACCCGTAGACCACTTTATTTAAACGTTTAAAACTTATTTTAGCCATGTTTCGATCGCTCATCCAACTTCTACTGCTACTATAGCATATTTCCATGCCTAATCCAACTTCTACTTATACTATAAATATTCTGTTCGCTCATATAACTTCTACTTTTACTAAAAATAATTTAGCATCAGTACCATAGTTTCATCGATCATCCAGCTTTTACTTCTGCTATAAATAGGCTATGCTCATCCAACTTCTAATGTTACTGTAATAATATTTTTAGCATTAAGACTTAATACCATGTTTTCATCGCTCATCCACCTTTTAGTTTTACTATGACATATTATTAATTTTATGAATTGCTCTACGGGTTGGGATTTGGGTAAATGCCGACGGTAGTTCGGAACATCACCTGGTCGCATCAGCCAGTGGTAGATTCGGTTAGTTCGATTCAATGCCACCAGTCATACTGAATCATTCGTTGGTAATTGTAATTGTAATCGAACATTTATATAGCGCCGATCAGAATCAGCTGCGCTCTCGACCCGCATCGGTGCCTGCGTCAGCGAACAAGAAAGTCTTAAGGCGTCTCCGGAACTGAGAAGGTGATAGGGCTAGTAACTCAAGGCGAAGAGACTGGGGAAGAGAGTTTCGAGCTGATGGGCCAACACGGGCAAAGCACCTAGAGTGGACCGTAGCAGAGCGCATATGCGGGGCAACCATTAAGTCGGCATCTCATTAACTGAGTCAATAAGTAGGTATAATTTGGTCATATGTCATTCTACGGCGTCGCCTTGGTCAGACACCAACCGTTCTTTCATTCATTCGATTCTGCATTCGATCATCCGGCAACAACATTACGATCTTCAGACATCGTCGTAATCGTTGTAGTCGCCATTTTCATCAAATGGACCTACATCATCATCATTTATCACAGTTAGCATCTCAAACAACAATAACAAATACTTATCAATCAATCAATCAATCAATCAATCAATCAATCAATCAATCTCGTTTATTCTCAACATCAAGCTGACACCTTGTAACAGGTAGAAAAAATTGTCTCGGCTCTGACAGTTAGTTATTAAATGGGTTGAGATAACAAATCTTATGTTTGCTCTAGCAGTTAGTTACTAAAGGAGAATTAGGCTAGTGGCAATGTTAGTTAGGGCGACGAACGAGGTAACCAATAAGGTATATACTGGAGATAATAATAGAGGTACCGAGTTCGAGCCCCCGTTGGGCGGATATGCTTTGTAGGCTGCTATTAGCGCCGTTGTATTGCAGGCTGTCTGTTCTGTTAGTAGTTAAGATTGTTTCAATTGCATAACATGTAAATGTACAGCGCAGTGCGTTTGTCAGGCGCTTATTAAAGAAAAGATATTATTATTATTATTATTATTATTATATTTAGTAGATGTTTTATCATCGCCATTGCCAAAGCATCGCTATTTTCGTTTGCCCAGCTGTAATTTACACTCGTTTAGTTCTTTTGTATATTTCTTTGTGGCAGAAATCGAGCAACTAGATCCTTGAGAAACATTCCATCCGTTGAAGCAGTCGTTGTTTGATCCAAAAGAATCGGTCTATTCTGAACGGAAGTTTCTCAGCAACTGAACATCTCAACAGTCAAAAACTAATTAACAACAGAATTCATACAAATTACTTGTCTGTAGTCATTGGCTACCATTTTGTAGTTATGAAGGAAATCGCATCTCACGACATTAATGCATAAAGCGAAATATGAGTGAATGGAATATCTTTAAGGGTTTATACTTTGCAAAGTACATCGGTGCTTTTATTAATAGATAGGCTATATATGCACTGCATGTATTATAATTTTTATATGCACATGCAGTGTATGATATATACTGCCGTAGGCCTATTTAAAAGGAATATATTTTAGTACATATATATATATATACAGTATGTAGGTTAGTAAGCCCTACATATGTATGGCTCAAATGGATTAAATCGCATTATCCATATTTCATGGCATCGGTATGGTTTACATGTGGGACGGCTTACTCTTCAGCTGAGGAGAAAGCCAGTTGCCCGTCTAATGCAGTGATTCGAGAAAATTGGACCTGTGATCCGAGCGGAAGTAGGACTACGAAAGAGTTAAAAACTGAAATATTACAACAGAAGTCTACTGTGTCAAGCAACTTTGCTTTGCTTTTGCTCGTCATGTACCTCGCTGAGTCGTCCCTGACTCTGATATATATAAATTTATTTTAGGTCAGTCAGGGAGTCACATTTCAGCACCTTTGATTATATATACATATTCAGGTATTATACATGCATATGTGTATATATATCAATCCTTTTATTGTTTCCATAGAATAGTTTACAAGTAGTGATCCAGAATAATCATAACACTGACCAACAAAATAATATTTTTTGTTTGCTGCTCAGAACTTTAGAACTGTTCTTAGCTAAATTTGGGGCGCTGATTTCAAATATGAAATCGAAATTTGGCTAGCACGTCAGGATTTTTAGGTATACGCATAGGTGAGGTTCTACACAATTGCGAACTCTCAACTCATATTAAAAATGTATGAAGAATAGGATTTTGTGCTTGTTCTTAGCTAAATTTTGGATGCTGGTTTCAAATATGAAATCGAAATTTGGATGGCAGGTCTAGTTTTTCAGCTACGCTTCAGTGAAGTTCTACACAATTGCGAATTCTCAGCTCATATAGGCCTATACTGTAAGCGAAAGCAAAGTATCAAAACTGTATCACACAATGCCAGGCATTTGCTTTCACATTTGTTCTTAGTTAAAATTTGGACGCTGATTTCAAATATGAAATCAAAATTTGGCTAGCTTGTCAGGTTTTTTAGGTACGCATCAGTGAGGTTATACATAACCGAAAATTAATGCGGTACATTTGCAGTATGAACTATGCGACGCGTACCTCAAAAACCTGACGTGCTAGCCAAATTTCAATTTCATATTTGAAATCAGCATCCAAAATTTAGTTGAGAGCAAGCACAAAAGCAAATGCCTCATACATTTTTTAAACTGTGTTTTCACTGATAGTATGAGTTGAGAATCCGCAATTGTGTAGAACCTCACTTATGCGTACCTAATAAACCTGACGTGCTAGACAAATTTCGATTTCATATTTGAAATCAGCGCCCAAAATTTAGCCAAGAACAGTTAAAAAGTTCTGAGTAGCAAACAACAAATATTTTTTTTTTGTTGCGCAGTGTTAATGTAGGCATATAAAACTTAAAGAATCCGAGAAACTTTATAACTTAAAAACTGGACGTGATAGACAAAAACGGTTTCCGGATTTGGAATCAGCATATTAAATTTAGTTAGGAACAGGTGTTAGAATCCCAACAGCAAAATGCTTGTTGATCAGTGTATAATCAACGATCATAAGTTTAGAAATTAAAACAGACAGATCACATGAATATCTTGTTAACGTTTGAGGGAAACAATCGGGTTCCCAGAAAGGACTGAAGTCCCGCTAAGTTAGGGATACCCGTGTACCATGTTAGCAGAAGGATGACAGTTGAGTATAGTCTACACAAATAGCATTGTCAGAAAAAATGCAGTATTGTTACAAGGACTTTTTGTTTGGGTGGATTTAAAAGCCTTGGGCATAGCGAGTGCGGTAGCACGAGCCTATAGTGGACCGGGGGTTGATTTATTTTTGGGGCTTCAGCTTCGTTTGGGTGGGGGATAGTTACGTCCCTGTACATTACATGAATATATATACTTACACGAAGGCATGCAGGCATCCATGCATACATATATATATATATATATATATATACGTGCTCTCTCCTCCATTATATGACACTTCTATCTGACAACCGGAATCGGATCTCCAGTTCTGGTCAATCCACATGACACAACGCAGCGCTCGTAAATAAGCTGGTGCCCTGCGCTTAGCTGTCAAGTATTAATCTTAAGAAATTTGGAGTTTACAATTACGATTACATATATACATACATACATACTTAGGCCTACATACACTTATAGGCTTGCATGCATACATGCATCCATCCATACATATGAGAATTCAGAATTACACATGCTGCTGATGTAAGTGGATGGACGAGATACATGAAACAACTGGAATGAAGTTGGCAGAACTGAGAGATGCGACGGCGGACAGAAGGAATTGGAGAGGCTTGATCATGATGGTCGCTAGAGTTCAAAGAACGGACAGCACAAGGTAACAAGGTAAGCTGATGTAAACTTCATGCATTTTTCCATCTTAGCATAAGGTTAAGCCACGTATGCACATCATTGTCCAAATCATGTTTTGCATACGCTTGTTGCTTTGGGTTTGATAATCACTTCTCTTTTGCTATTGGCTTAAATGAATGCAACTGACGCAATAAGAGACACTCATGCGAACTGTTGTATAAATCTAAGTATTTAAGAGCACACATATCCTCAACGCTCGATTCATTTATTGAATTTATCGGGTGAGGTCCTTCCCGGGAGGTCACTCCCGCTGTCCGTTTGAATTCTAGGTCCTAGCGTACAGATCTATCGAGCACAGGGCACAAATCCGTTATCATACGATTGGTATTATATGCCCCGCGACGTAAGCTTCAACCGAAACAGCTATGTAGTCTATGCATGGACTGTTAAAAAGCACATTTAGGAACCCCTCAAAAACGCTAACTCAATCTTGTCTTGATCAGACAAGCCAGTGGATAAGGCATTAAGCTCAAACAAGCTTATCGCTGGATATCTTTGGCATTATTCAATTCAATTCAATTCACTTTATTGATCCCAGTAACAGATACAAGTGTTGAACAACATAGTCATATAATCGAACAATCAAAGATTAAAACAACACATTGAGCTAATAAGCAACGAGAGTTGATCAGGAACAATAGGCTCACCAGAAGGGACGGGTCCCGCTAGATAGGGGCCTACTTAAATTGACAAGTGACTGGTTAATAAAATATGTAATGTTGGAGATATATTATTAGATTGACTACAAAGACTGAATCCGGGATGTGAATATATTTTCATTTATTCATTGTGTGTGCACGAATGAGACTTTTAAAGTGGGGGAGACCTGATGCTGTTCGAATGAGATGCGGTAAATTATTCCATAAAAGGGGTCCTTGATACCTGATTGAGAATTTGCGGGTATTAGTTCTAGCAAAGTTGCATACATAAGAACGATTACTTCTGGTTTGGGTGGTGAGCAGGGCTGGAGCAAAGAAGGATGAAAAGGCCGGTGGAAGCAAATTATTGTCATACCGGTACATAAGTTCACAAGTCTGAACATATTTAATTTGCTCAATATTTAGTAAATTGAGTTGGATAAAGAGTGGTTTAGTGTGTGAATTGTAGGGCGAGTTAGTGATCAAACGTATAGCTTTTTTGCAAGATCTGTAGTTTTTTTAAGTGTGTAGGATAGGTAGAAGTCCATATAAGATTGCAGTAGATTAAATAGGGGTAAATTAAAGCAAAATATAAGTTCTTAAGTATTTGAGAGGGGAGTAGGTAAGATATTCTTCTAATTATTCCAATGTTTTTCATGATTTTCTTAGATATTTCATTAATATGTGAATCCCATTTCAAGTGCTGGTCAATGAAGACACCGAGAAATTTAGATGTTTCAACCTGTGGAATTATTGTATTGTCAATGGTTAGTTCACAATCTGTAATAGGTATAGTTTTTTTGGAAGCTCTGAAGATTATATAATTAGTTTTAGAAAGATTTAATGATAATTTGTTGGCTTTGAACCACTCAGCGGCCATGGTCAATTCCTCATTGGCCAAGTTTTTTAGGAAAGCTATAGTTTGTAGGAGCGCGCTTGTATTATAGTTGAATGTTTTCATAGCGTCATAGTCTAGGCGCAAAAAATTGAAAATATCGTTCAAGCGGCAAGTCATGTTCATTTTTGGCAACATGCTTTTTTATACTAATTCGACCCTGCTGATTACGAAAATCGCTGTTGCCAGGCTGGATTTTTGACCTGAAGGTCATTTCAAGGTCATAAAAAATTAAATCTTGCAAAAATCAGAGAAAAATGGCCAGATCTCAGCCAATAATTGTTGAATTCGGTTAATTCTTTCTTGCTTTTTCTCGACTTGATAAGGGCTACCTATGGTAAGAAACAAGGTTCCTAAATGTAAGACGATCCAAGGTTATTTTAAGGTCAAAAATGGCAATTTCAGAGGAAAACCTGAGGAAATGGCCATAACTCAGTCAAATATATTTCTATTTGGGTGATCTTTTTACTTTTTTGCTCGGGCCGATAAGAGCTACATTTGAGAATACAGAGTACTTAAAGCCTAACATGACCCAAGGTCAATTCAAGGTCAAAAGGTCAAATCAATGGGAAAAGGCCATAACTCAACCAAATATTGTTCTATTTAGGTGATTCTTTTACCTTTTATGCTCGGGCCGATAGGAACTACATTTACATAGTACTTAAAGGCTAACATGTCCCAAGGTCAATTCAAGGTCAAAAGGTCAATTCAAGGTCAAAAGGTCAAAATCAAGGGTAAATGATCATAACTCAGCCAAATATTGTTCTATTTGGTTGATTCTACCTTTTTGCTAGATTTCATTTTTCTGACCTTGAAGTGTCTTGAAGGCCAAAAATCCAGCATGGCAACAGCAGGGTCGAATTAGTGGGAAAAGGATTTCTTTAAAAAATGAACATGATTTGCCTCTCAAACAAGATTTTTCATTTTTGCGCCTAGACTATTATGAGGCAGGTTATTGCGTATCCCAATAATGTGCATCATGTACCATGTGAAGAACTTGGCAAAGAACAATAATAAGAACTTTTGGTTATTCCTTGTGTGTAAATATGGGCAGAGACGACAGAAAGTAGTAATTTTGATGATATTGTCGCAAGACCCGGGGTCTTCTCAGTTCCTTTCCTTTGCCGAGTGGTTCAGAGCTCTATCACGATGCTCTAAACCCCGGACGAACAAAGGGTTGTCCTTAGTTCGGCTCTCGTGGTATATCGAGAGGTTTGAATAGGTCACCACTCATCAGCAACACATGCGTAGCCTACACGTAGAATGCCGCTTTATTCGTTCTTTACACAGACGATCGACAATGCCACATCTACAGGCAACTTGACATCGAGAGAATTGCTCAGCTGCTTTCCCGTCCTATTGTCGAGCAGGCCCTCTAACGACTGCTTCTCGGATGGTTGGTCCGTAGATCGACGGTAGGTCCTCTTCACCAGTCGAGACTTCTAGGCCGATGCTTCGCTCGCGGCCGAATCTCAAGACTGTCTTTTCCAGACTGACTCTTCCATGGCCAACCTCCGCCTTTTATAGCCGAATTTCCCATGAGATGTCGTTTTACCCTATGACTCATCACATTTCCCATGAGATGCTGTTTCAAAATGACACCCATGTATAATTTAATGCACCCAAAGTCCTGGCGACCCAAAATCATCATTTCATGGGTGCCGATTTGCCAATCTAGCCCATGCATTTCGGAGGACAGAATCCCCAAACGACATTGAAGGCGCAAAACTATTAGGAAATCTGGGAAGAGGTCCACTTATTCAAGAAACTATCAATGACGCAGAAAGGTTCTTCTGATATGTCTACAAAGTTAAAGCTGATTCTGTTGACGATGCTCGAAGACTGCTACACTTGAAAACCAGCCAACCTGAATGTCTCCCACCGACAAGTGATGCACTGCAGCAATATTTCAAGCGATCCCACTATCAAGCGACAGTGTGTATTGTATTGTATTGTATTGTATTTGAACACTTGTTATAGCGCCCCTACCAGATTTCCCATTCAGAGGCGCTCCCGACTATTGCTGTAGTCGGAGTTTCACGCCGAAGCGCATGAGCAATTGCGAGTGAAGGACTTGCCCAGGGTCCCTACGCGGCGACTTTGAGGTGGATTCGAACCCGCCACCCTCCAGCTGCAAGGCACCGAACATACCCCAAACCACCGCGCCCCAGTATATTGTGTTGTGTTGTGTGTTGTATTGTACTCCACGTTTATAATGCGACCGAGCCACCCGCAGTAAAGATCCGAGAAATTAATCTCTGATAAACCGACCCGACCGGGAAGCGAACCTAGGGCGGCGAGCGGGCACCAACCCACTCGGCCACTCAGTGTGGGAGCAAGCATGCTGTAGCATGCATGCCTGATCTTTTAGATGCGGAAGCGTATGGTTGGCAAAGGACGCCTGTGATTCATCTAAGTTGATACCAGTACTATTGACAATAGAATGCGTCCCCAAAGAATGCTTGGACATTGTTTCTTGCAACTGCAAAAAAGAACTAAACCTATGCAAGTATCGTGTGTGCAAGTGCAGGAAATCAAACTTAACGTGTTGTTCTCTGTGTGGGTGCCAAGCTCATGGTGCAAAAACATGACTTGATCAATCATCATCATTCTTCAGTTAATTCATTGTGCTATACAATTGTAAAAAATGATGTAAATGTTGCTCCGAACATTAAATATTTTACATCATTAAAAGTGCATCATTATGGTAGCTGAGATATTATACCGCCTAAATCTATAGAAAACAGCCATAGCTCAGTCAATTGTTGTTTTATTTGGGTGATTCTGTGTAATGTTCATTTTCCTTGATTTTGACCTTTGACCTTGAAATGACCTTGGGTTAACTTTATCGGCCCGAGCAAACAGGCAAACGAATCACCCAAATGGAACAATATTTGGCCGAGTTATGGCCTTTAACCTTGATTTGACCTTTTGACCTTGAATTGACCTTTTGACCTTGAATTGACCTTGGGACATGTTAGCCTTTAAGTACTATGTAAATGTAGTTCCTATCAACCCGAGCAAAAAAGGTAAAAGAATCACCTAAATAGAACAATATTTGGTTGAGTTATGGCCTTTCCCATTGATTTTGACCTTTTGACCTTGAATTGACCTTGGGTCATGTTAGGCTTTAAGTACTCTGTATTCTCAAATGTAGCTCTTATCGACCTGAGCAAAAAAAGAAAAGAATCACCCGAAATAGAAAATATTTGACTGATTTATAGCCATTTCCCTAGATTTTCCTCTAAAATTGCCATTTTTGACCTTAAAATAACCTTGGATCGTCTTACATTTAAGAACCTTGTTTCTTACCACAGATAGCCCTTATCAAGGCGAGAAAAAGTACGAAAGAATTAACCGAATTCAACAATTATTGGCTGAGATCTGGCCATTTTCCTCTGATTTTTGCTAGATTTAATTTTTTATGACCTTGAAATGACCTTCAGGTCAAAAATCCAGCCTGGCAACAGCGATTTTCGTAATCAGCAGGGTCGAATTAGTATAAAAAGTATGTTGCCAAAAATGAACATGACTTGCCGCTTGCATCGCTTTTTTGAGCACTTTTCAGCTCTGCGCGCCTAGACTATCACTTCAATGTAACTCCTTAGCGACACAATACATGTAAATAACTTATTGTCATGTTAACAATAATGCAGGTTACAGGTGTAGGCCAATTCACCTCGTTTGTTTAAATGTTCAAACGATTTTCAATTAAACAACTTATAGGGTTTGCTTCTATATATGGCGCTAAAAGGTTGATGAAAAGCACGTACCACAGGCTGACAAACAAACGTACGTATATATAATTATACATAGGCTAGGCGTATTTTGTTAGGGATGACCTAAGCCACGCATTTTTATCGAACCAACAACACAATTAGTTAATTAGTAAACCTCTGTTACAGTACATCGCTGTCTTCTGACCGTGATGGACGTGCTATTCTAAGTTTCTGCTATCTTTCTTAGGCCTAATGACTATTCTCTGCATACGGTGTTGCTAATTGTTCACAATTAAAACAAACAAGACTGTCAGTTGATACATGTAAATCCCATCTACTGGCCTATAGGCTATAACTACCGGGTACAAGATATTATGACGCCAGATTAACGAAACCAGTTGGAGATTTGGCCTAATGATCAACGCAGAGAAAACCAAACCAATGGTTTGAAAGACCAATAATTAGCGCCAATAATTATCACCATCCAAGGAGAAGCTACTGAGCAAGTAGAACGTCTGTCTTGAAGGAGTAATACAGCGCAGATGGCAGCAACGAAAATAGACATAAAAAGTAGAATTGGACTCACTTCACAGGCATTTGGAAGGATGAACTGGATATGGAGAAGCAGAGAATATATAAAGAAACCAAGACCAAAATATACGAGACGATGATACAACAGATTTTCATATCGGCCTACGGATCGGAATGTTAGGCAATACTAAAGCAAGATGAGAAAAGAATTGTTACAGCAGGGATGAGTTAGCTGCGGAAGATCGCAGGGATTTAAAGACCCCAGAAAATAAGAAATGATAACATGAGACAAGTAAGTATCCAGACGTGCAAAACAACTCTGCTAGACAAAGTTGTTAAACGAAGACTCCGATGGTTAGGTCATGTAGAAAGAATGCCAGTTGACCAAACCCCACACAAATTATGCACTACATGCAAGATTCGAAGGTAAAAGAAACAAAGGCAGATCAAGACTATGCTGGCTAGATAATATAGGCTAAATGAGGACATAACATCAATTTGACTGACCATAAGGGGAGCAATAGACTTGACAAATGAGCGAGGACACTGGAGATCATTTTCGTATAGGGCTGAATGGTTGGTCTGAAATGGTTTTCTGACAGACCTGATAAAGTATGACTTGATATGCTAGAAGCATTACTGAGTTCAGTTTAACAAAGGTGCAGTCAATATCTGAGCATCAGTGAGCCTACATCGCCGCCAAATGGCTGGCGTCAGAAACTGATGATGATGATAATGATCCGTTGGAAATGAACTGTTGAGAATTTAGCCACAATAATACTGCTTAATTTATAAAGAAATAAACTTTCATGCCGCTTTCCATATGAAGGTCGATACCCCGGATGTGTTTAATTCTTACAAAAGGCTAGCCTAAGCTTTCGCTTTCATAGGATATGTAAGTTATATCGTCGCAGGAGACTTCAATTCACGCTACAGGTCTGTTCTCAGGCAAAAATAGGGCATTTAAAGACAGAACATGGGTTTCGTTAGCTCAAATGTCGAACATCGAAGTGTAATCATGCACATAGCAAAACAACTGGATGTAGATGAAATTGACCAAATGAAATTTTTAATTGAAGGCGAAACCGTTAACAAAACGCGTTTGAAATCGGCAGAGGCATGTGAATTGTTAAGAATCTTGGGCGAACTCCAATATTGGTCTTGCGATGCTTGTGTCAACCTTTCGGGATTTGCGGAGCTCTGCAGAAAAGTCAGAAGATTTGATCTTGCAAAACGCTTGAAGGATTATGGTAAGAAATGAGAACTTTGAAATGATTTTCTCGGAAGAACACACAATAAAATTTTTTAGGGGATTTTCCCATCGTACTTAGCTGAAAATTTCAAATCATAATATTATTGTTCACGCGGTATCGACAGGCCTATATAATAGGCAGGGTTCAAAGTGGTGTAGGAACTGTGGGAACGGCGTTCCCACTGCTCTCGAAATTTTTTGCTTGCGTTCCCACTGCTCACCATGCAATGGAACCCTGATAACACATGCGTTCCAAGAAAACTCTCTTCGGAGTTCCCTGTGCTCACCAAAACCACTTTAACCACTGATAATAGGCCTAGGCCTACTATATAGTAATGTAGGCCTAATGTAAGCTAATGCTATGTGGATCCTCTAACTATAATAATTTACAAATAGGCCTAAACTGTAGGCCTACTTGTAATTAGTTTTAGGTTTTTGAGAAATCTAAATTCCATACTCGTCTTGGTGTAGTGGACAACTGGCTTATCTATGCAGTTGCTGATCTATCAAAAATCTCATATTTGTCCAATGGTGACTGCTTTGCAGAGCTCAGTGAATTTGAACAGATTAAGCACTCACTTCGCTTAGGCCAATATAGGCCTAATTGAATTACTTAGGCTGTGTTGAAAATTCTCAGCGCCACCGATGAGCTGTGTTTCCAGTGCTTGAAAAAATAAAACTTCGCCCGAGTCAGGTTGTTGAGTGCCATGTCGAAAGATGCAGTGGTAACGTGAAGATGTTCAGCAACGTGAATCTAGATGGAAAATTCTTGGAGTCATGTATTCGCAGGAACATGGGCGACCGTACATAGGGGCAAGAGGGGGCACTTGTCCCCTGGAAAATTGACACCTATTTTTTAACCACTACATCTTGGTACACAAAATGAAACTGAGAAACTCTTTCGAAAAAATTTAGCCGTGACCATCGTGTTTTGCCCCTCCTGCAAAAATATCTGCGGGCGCCCATGCGCAGGACAGTGAAAGCGAGAATCAGGATAAGACAGATCACACTTGAAATATGAGTAGACAGTATGAAATAATTGAGATAAGACAGTTTAAACTTTAAGGATAATATTATTAGGATATATGCAGTTTGAACTTTAGAGATCTTAGGATAAGACAGTTGCAACTGTAGAGATATTAGGATAAAGCAGTTTGAACTTTAGAGATCTTAGGATAAGGCAGTTTCAACTGTAAAGATAGGAGGATAAGACATTTCAGCTTTAAAGATATTAGGATAAGGCAGTTTAAACTATAGAAATGTTAGGAAAAGGCAATTTCAACTTTAAAGATATTAGGATGAGGCTGTTTAGATTTTAAAGATATTAGGATATTAAAGATATTATGATAAGCCAGTTTATGTCTTGAGCTGTCTTCTCCTGATTCTTGCTTTCATGCATTATCCTGCGAATATATCCATGACTCCATGAACTTTCCATCCAGATTGTACTCCATTTGAGTCTTTAATATATAAGCTTACTTTATTTCGCACAAAGCAGAACAGAGAAACTAAGCAAACTTAGCAAAGACTAGAACAGAAATACAAAAATACAAAAACTCCTTTAATGAGCTGGTGAAACTATGGGCATTAAGAAATAAAGCTAAATTCTCCCAGGACAACATACATTTCAACCTCTTTAACCCAGCATCGGGCTTTCGCTGTTGTGGGTTCCTCACTTTGGAATGACCTTCACTCTGCAATTCGTAGCAGGATTCTGGAGGTACTTCACCTGCACCTCATCGCTGCCTAAAGATCCTTCTCTTTTCACAGACCTGTCACGTTGAGAGCGCTTCTGAATAGATCTGCTGTGATCAACGCTATACAAATGTTCAGATTAGATTAGATTAGATTAGATTTCAATCAACTCCTTTTTCCAATATCGATAGACTCTCTCACGCATTTGGACCATTTCAGGCCAACAATTCAGTTATTTCGGACATTGTCTTACTGTCTAAATGCTGGCATTATTGAATTGTTCGATATGGAAGTGTTTAACTCGTCGTCTTACTCGATCCATTCAAATTCACACCTATAAATAAGTCGTGTACCTGTTGGACTTGCGTCTAAAAACACAGCGTGTATGACTTTGAATTTCAGAAGAACAGATCAACACAGAACTGACAGAAGCTCGCGCCGGCAGAGAAGCCCATATTATCAGCAGAGAAGCTCATGCAACCAGAGGACTTGGTATCTGCAGTGAAGACCCAAGCAATGTTATCGCCTCTTCTTCATTGGAACCATATCAGACAGATGGTGGACTTGCAACTACGACACAAGAAAATCGAGGACAAGTAAGTTTTATACATTCCTAGCAAGAACTGGTATGGTCGCAGTTACACTTACGTAGGCTAAACTTCTAGATAGTTTCCTCATCATGACTGAGAATTAGAGTTTAAAAATTTAGTATAATAGTTAGCGGCCTGAACTGTCAACACGTAAGTCGGGAATTCTAAATCCTGCCATGGCAGAGAAACGATCCATTGCACTATGCACCCAAGACTGGCGGAGCAGTCTATTTATAAACAGTGGACCATTCCACCAAACACTATAGTAAAGCATTTTATAATTTCATCAGTGGATCACTAAACCCAAAGCTGGAGTCGCGGTCCACCTTTCAGCAGCGTAACATTCAACCCATCGAAGAAGAAAAGCAGTCTCATAAGGTAGCCCGGAGGCAGCCATGGGTATGAAGTGCTAGTGATTTCATTTCCCTAGCCTCGGCATATGAGGGCGGGTGGCCAGTCCTCTACCTCGCCGTCTCATCTTCCCACCGACAGTGTACGGCCAGTGTACTCATTATAGCTGAGTTGGCTAGGGGCCGTAGGTGGAGCATAAATCGAAACAAATTTCTTCCTTGGCGGGTATTTGAACACAGACCTCTCGATTGACAGTCCAGCACACTAACCACTATGCTATCGAGCACCCTATCATTCAACCTATAACCACCTGAAACTTCTACCTCTTTACCCAGCAGTGTTGGAGGCTTTGTGCCACTCTATCATCTGGCAGAAGGATCCACTGAAATATTGGTTGAACATGGATGTACACTAGAATTTGCATGGTTTTGTTTACAGGGTAGCATACTTTAAAAGAATATACGATGGATCAGTATTCGCAAATCCATTAAACCCAAAAATGATGTTGATAATTATGCTAACAGGTTTATTTAGAGCCCAGTAGGCTAACATCGATAATGCCAAAACTCATAATCGCAGTAATCTTTCTGATAGCAAATATATTACACTGATTATGACTGATAAGGTTTTAATTGCTTGTATTATTTCAAATTATCGTATTGTACACAGGAAAGCCGAAAACTCCATTCGCGTCCTGGGTGCACTGCTGTTATCGGCCATCTGTTCTCAACGATTTTTTCCAAGTAAAGAAAAGGAAGAATAAGAGATCGGTTGTGGTTTTTTTGTAAACTGAGCTTGTATATTATCAATTTTGCTATATGCGTGTACAATGTACATAGATTGTTTCATATGTTGAGTTACTACCTGCATTTTGGGTAGGCTAGGTGTGTGCTTCTGCAAGAAGACGGAAGTGGTCGCGTTTGAAACCGAGCTAACAGCTTATTTGGGATGGTAAGACGATTGCAGACGAGGACCGAGAAGTCAACTCTTATGCAGGATTGTGTGTACAAAACTCACGTCCTATGGCCGGTATTTGATTGAACAACGCACTTTTTTCAAATCGCGTCTGAACATCCCGTTGGAAAGGCATCCCAAAGTGAACAAAGTCTCTGCCAATGCGTAGGTCTAATCTGCTGACTGTTCAGTGAAGATCAATGACTACGTATGTAACTGAGATGTGAGTGTTTAGACTCTGAGTTGATGCTTTTCTGGAGATATCGTCTGGAAACAGCTTCCAGAGACGACCTCTACTTTTCCGCGTTGGATGTTCAGACGCGATTTGAAAAACGCGCGTCATTCAATCAAATGTCGACCATCGGACGTGAGTTTTGTGCAGAGCTGCGTCCTCCCATTTGGAACTGGATGGATGGGACCCAGTTGTAGTCTTCGTGAGATCTTGATGAGGGTGGTAAAACCGTAGGCACCTTGCGCTTCATTGTCGCGCATCCGGCCGACACTGTCTCTTACGTGAAGAGACATTGTCGGCCGGATGCGCGACAATGAATCGCAAGGTCGCCTACGGTTGACGGTGCCCTGGAGGGCCGTGGACCTTAGCAGGCGCCTACAGCCGTCTCTTCGCCCATGTCTCTGTGCAAGAGACATGGGCGAAGATTCGTCTGTAGGCGACTGCTAAGGGGATTACCGCCTTCCCTGTTAGCTTGTTTGAGTGTGTATCCAGTATGGAAACCTAGTAACTACTCTAAAGTTATTTTTACATTCTTCTACAATGGTTATATTCTGTGATGTTTATGTTATGTAGGCTTAATTAGCCAAGTTTGGAGAATAACAGTGTTAAGCTTCAGTTTTTGATAATCGTTTATTTTCGCGACTTGTGTTTAATGAGCTAAATGTTTAATGCATTTAATGATTTTGTTTGATCCTATTTAAATCAGTTGCATTGTAAAGTACAGCAAATGTTCCTCAGCCTTAATTCCCATTGTGTTCGATGATAAGCCGATGTAGGCTACTTCTTTCGGTCGCACTGTTGAATAATTGCTTTAAGTGGCTCTATAAATTATGAAATCTTAATTCAAGGTAATTTGCAATTGAGGCTTTGTCAGGTTTGCAAACCTAGAAAATTTTTCCTTTTGGCTCATTGCCGTACATGACAGTGATTGAAACTATTCTTAGGCCTGTGTTAGAATGTACGTAGGAGATTAAAGAGTTGTTGGATTTTGTTTGAATTATAGTATTGTTGAATGGTGAAACAACTGCTTGAGTTTATGGTTGAATTAAATTTTATTCCAGGATGAATAGTAGGGCGGCTAGGGCCTACAGTGTGCATGCAGTATATGACATCGGTAAATTAGCCTATTATTATAATTTTAAGGAGTAGACCTATATCTTTTGTGCCTTGTGTAGTAAGAAAATTAACGAATCTGTTTTGAATGCAGTTGAGAGTGCATATCTGGAAAGGGAAATTTCAAAGCAGTTATAAACGATTATTCACACAACTATTGTTTTTTCGGGTATTGTTTAGTTGTTGGATTAACTGCTGTTGTTAGCTATTATGAAATTAAATAATTATTTAATTTATCGTAGTTTCATCAAACCGTTCATTTCAAAATTCTAAGCTACTGTGCATGCGTTGTTGAACTGTGGAACAGTCTGAGAATTCATGTCAGTATTGAAATACACCTGAAAATAATAATTATTGAAATCGAAATTTGGGAGATTACTGTGGACATCTTTCTAATGTGAATTTATCATAATGTTATACATTCTATTATAATGTGTCTTTAACTAATGCTGAGCCCTACATTACTGTTGGGCGTAGAAATGGCGACTACGTACAGCAAAGGCAGGATTGCATCATCGCCTTTCCAAATTATTAATGAGTTGTGACTTGAATGCGTAGGTTACTAGTTGCTGTGACTCAGAATTGGGCTACTATTTTTCAATGGAAAGAATTACTTTGAAGTTAATGTGAATCGTTTCTATAGAGTTAGCGTTTGAATTAGACTAAAGCAAATAACCCCCAAATTAGCCTACGTCGTGAATGAATTTTAATACTTGGGTCGTGTATGCGCCAATTGGGAATGTAAGTAGGCCCCTATAGATTTTGTTAATTTTAAGTTTTTCTCATTGGCTTTAATGAATGTGCAAGAGCAATAATGTTAACGCTTAAAGTGTCAACATATAAGCTAAAAGCTCATTGGATATCCCTATTGCATTTGTTAAATTAATATCATAAATCGAATAAAGACTATCATAGTCTTTGTCTGACTTTGTTCCTTTTTCCTTCGAATCTTGAGTGTAGTGTATTGTAAATTTTAATGTAGAATATACCAAGATAGACAGGCCGAAGAAGGCCTATTGGGGATTATCGGCTATCTTCATCGAATGATTTAGTGCTTTAGATCGACAGATATTCAGCCCACCATGAAAAAGTCTATGAAAAGCAATTCTAATTTTGGATGCGGAAATTAAATGTGAAGTCCTGACCTGAAATTCCTTTAGAAATTCCAAAAGACTCTAAGAACTTTATACCTAGAGTACTATACAAGCGAATTTTTAAACCACCACGTTGACCTAAATCTTAAAAACTAACATTACTTCCTTTTTTTTCTTTATAGTAGCCTTTGTGTATGTAAGTTGTGAAGCGGTGTGTCTTCCTGCTTGATAAATAAACGAATATATCATCATCATTTAAACAAACTAAATTGGAAAGAACATATTGAGTATGTTATTACAAAAATAAAGAAATTCATTGGGATTTTCTTCAGGTTAAGAAACAAGTTAAATTGTCGTATCTTAACAGATTTATTTTTTGCATTAATTTACCCTCACCTGTTGTATGGGGTGGAAATTTATTCTGCTGCAAGCAAGTCTGCTTTGTATCGCTTAAATATTTGTATTAACCGTATCCTACGTACATTGCAATGTGCCCCTCTTAGTACACCCATTGCTGATCTATACCGAAACTATAATCTTCTTCCGATAGCAGAACTACGTAAATTTCAGGTATTATGTGTTGTCCATAAATGTGTTCATAAATTGGATGTTCCACTTATATTTCATGATTATTTTAAAATTAATGCTGATGTTCATTCCCATTATACAAGGAACAGTAATAATACTTTCATACCTAAGTTTTTCTCTACAAAAGGACTGAGAACAACTCGCTATTGTGGTGCCAAATGGTGGCATGAACTTCCAAGCCATATTAGAAATATAGCTTCAATTAGACATTTTAAACATATGCTAAAGTTGCACTTGATCAACTCCTTGTGCCTGTAGACGTTATAGGGTATATGAGTTTTGTATCGTGAGGTTTCAGTTCAGTGCATTATATAGTAATAGGATAGTCACAATTGTGGCTTGTTTAAATTCTTTAAAGCACTCCTAAGTTGTATGTGTTTGCTTCCCAGTTAGAAAAAATGGATTATTAACAATTGTCATGAGACTGGTTTGTTAAATGGTACCAGTATTTTGTACTTGCTTTTTGAAAACGTGTATTGTGAACAGCTCTCTACGTCTATCTGTCGCGGAAGTCAATCCCATTCTCGGCTCGCCAAATGTAAACAGCTCTCTACGTCTATCTGTCGCGGAAGTCAATCCCATTCTCGGCTCGCCAAATGTGAGAACCTGGGACCTTGGGGTTTCTGCTTCTGCGCTGGCTTCCACGTGGAGTGGGCTTCCACGCGTCGCCATAGCCCCAGACGTCCCTTGCCGCCTGGACAAACTAGAGGTTAGGCCGGTCGCTATGCCTATGGGGTTGCTAGGCCCACCCCTGGGGTCGTAATGCCCTAGGGAGCCCTCCCTTTCGCCGTCCAGGTATTCCTCGTCGCCAGCCGCGTGGAATTGGCTTCCACGCGGCAATACATACTTACTACTTTCTTCCTCATGCCGGGGTGCTGGACCCGGGGACCCTGGGAGTTCAAGCCAGGATTGTCCTCTATGACCGCGGGAGGTCCCTGGATGTGGATCGGTGACTTCAGTAATCTCTAAATCACTGAAGGTTTCATTTAGACTTTCCCTATCAGGCTGGCCAGTATTCCCTTTCCTTAGGCGTCTAAGCCGTTCACTTCTCCGCAGAATCGGAGGCCTAAAATCGTCTTGGGGTCCTGACGAAGGTGGGTTTGAATTGAGTGGAAGGGCGGACTTCTGTCTGAAGTCAACCGGGCAACCAGACGGATTAGGTCGGCTGCCGCGATTTGGGCTATCGTAAGCGGTCCATTCATCTACGGAATACATCTCAGCCTCTAGATCACCCTGTCTGTCTAAAACTGTCTGTAACGTTTCCATTGTTCTTCTCTCACTTTCCCAGGCAGCTTGCTTACTCTCTCTGGATACAGCAATTACCTCAGCCATCATCCTTTCAGTTCTCTCCTGTCTCCTTCTGTCCTCCTCCTGTCTCCTTCTGTCTTTCTCGTCCTGTCTCGCTACCGTCGTGGCTAGTGCTTCAATGGAGCCTAACAGTCTATCCATGGTGAGGGGGTTCATCTCCGATCTTACTTCTTTACTCGTAGTGGCCCTAATGTCCTCGCTATCAGTCATGTCTCGGCTAGTTAGCAGTTCAAGAGACTGGGAGGTCATTTTCAGAGTATATTCGCTAACAAACTTCTACACAATGTCGTACAATCAATGATTACAAACAGTAATTTATAACGATCATTCACTCCTCATATTCATCACTTTCATACAATCAAGACGTTACAGCAAGATCACTCCGGGATCCTCTTTTCTACTCGTCAATTACGGACTCTTAAGAATATCTATTCAGCGGATAGCCTATCGTCAATACGCACTAATTACCCTTGAATTACACTACTGCAACGTTACCTTGTAGTCGACAGTCAGTCGGCTGTCATGTCATCAGATTGAGAGCCAGCGGTCTGCACTCTTGTTCCTCGTTCATCAAAGTTCATCAGCGGACGTGTGTCTGTCTTCCTTCGACTCTCTTGAGTGTCTTTAGCAGTGAGTTGTCTATCTCAATGAAGCGTACGAGTTTCTAGTTATAAATCTGTGTCGTCACTAGCTCTTATTCTAAAGAGATTGCCTGCATCGTCGTCTGTAATCTTTAACGAGGTTGACTGCGTTCTCTCCCTCGGTTTCTCTCGGCTTCTCTCGTCTCTTTCCGTTGCGGTCCTCTTTGTCCTCTGCCTCTTGCAGGTAGCACTTGTCTTCAGCAGGCTTCGTCAATCTGAAGCGTTCCTCTCTCCTCATCAGGAGCACCAAAACATCGCGTCAGTCACCAAACCGAGAGAACGACTTTTCTCTCTGTGTTCGGCTATCTTATAGTTACTCTTGTCCCGTGGAAAGGGTTGTAGGCGGTGTCCCCATGTTTCTTTCCTTCCTGACTATTGGTCGTCGCCGTGTCGCTCCTTCCGTCCGTCACATTGTAGAACTTCTATCTGGACCGGTTCATTTCCAGATGGACGGGTTCATTTCACTGCAAGGCGGGCGTAACTTATCGTAGAACTTATGATGGACAAGTAGGCGGCATCAGAAGGCGGCGCGTGGCGGCGGTTGATCGACGCTTCATCCGGTCACCATCCCTACGTGGGGCTGGCAGGCGTGCGCTGCTAGTCCGTCTCTGTATCCGTCAGTGTCCTGTTGTCTGTCCGTCTAAATATTCCTCTAGTCAAATCTCAGTAATGATTACGTTACAATTACTACTATTGTAATTCCCAAATCCCTTACATCCTTCTCTACCCAGGCTAGGCCGGGAAACCGGACTCAGAACTGTTGGATTCCTATTCTCAATTCAACAGTTATGGGAACAAAAACCTTACGAAATCAAATCCTTACAAGTAATCATTCATTCCACAACACATGCGTTAATCACTCATTTTCTCAACAAAATCCGTGTATACCATCATTCACACCATCATTAAACACATTCTCGTCCATACTGCGGTTACATCAGTCATACTTCCTACAATCATCACTAATCCGTTAATCATCTGCACGGTCAATCATTTCACTTCAATCATAGCCTAGGATCATTTTAACAGTCAATCCATTACTTCATCACGAACTTAGCAACATCATAATCGTCCTATATCATAGTCATCACTTCAACATCATCAGATTCAGAGCTCATTAACAACCAAATTCTTTAGCAACTTCACACTTAATACAACATCAGTGGATCATCATCCAAACTAATAACATCATCTTTTGCACACATCAACAACATCTGTAGCTCGTTTGCTACACCTAGTTCCAATTTCACACAACAAGCTGGACTGTTCGGTCCGCTATCATCTGACACACTTGTCTCCTCGGTTGCTCGTACATATCGGCTCTGTTTAACTGTATTAGTCGCAGGTCATGACCTAACGTCGGTCGATCCTTCCGTCTCTTGGCTCGTGTTCCTCGGCTCGTACATCGAATACTTCGTACACTCTGTCTTCTTTCCCTCTCTCGGTCAATTCGTACACTATCGTACACACGTTCACGGTGTTCCACTCGAATGTAGGTCAGTCATATTCAGGCATTCATTCATTCCAAGCATATACACGTTAATCTTAGTAAACCTTTTCCAACAAGTAATATACGATAATCCATTCGTGTCTCACCCATTCTTTTAGTCAATCCTCATAATCAATCACTACCAATGCAATCAGTTATTCATTCAGTTAGCCAAACAGTCACATTATAAGCTTAACATTCAGTCACACAATTCCTTTCGTGTCCCAATCAACATACATTCATTCAATAATGCTTATCTTTTAATCAATCCAATCATCAAATCCTCAATCAGTTACTATAACATAAATCAATCGTATAAGCAATTCACGAAGTTATACTTGGCAATAGAAAAATTCATCACGTTCATCAGATTCGGCTAAACACGTTCTACTGCTACCGATATGATTCGTCTCATACGGTCATTCTAAAGATAGGTTTCGCATTATAATTCTTTCATTAATTCAACTGATCGATCGGAGCATTCAGCTCTTACGCATTTTACTAATTCACTACAGAGTTATCAGAGTTTCTACCATTGAATTCCGTGTCATTCCATTGAATTCCGTGTTCGATTCATCTAGTCGGCATTGTCTCTGAATCGTTCCGGCAGTCGAATGTCTCGTCTCGGGCGGGACATCGTAGGCTCAGGCACATCGTCATCGTCGTCTAGGACAGGCGCTATATCATCGTCAGGCTCCAAGATAGGCGTGACGTCATCATCGGCATCGGTCTCGGGCACAGCGTCTCGGGGTGCGACAGAGTCAGAATAAGCTGGTTTAAGCTTATCCACGTGGACAATCAGGGCTTGGGAGCGCGGCGTCTTTCGGATCTGGTACAGAACATCACTCAGCTTCTTTAGGACGCAGTATGGTCCAACGTAGAAGCTCAGCCACTTCTCCTTCAAGTTCTTGTACCGGCGCGGATAGTAGTAGAAGACAGATTGTCCCACATCGTAACTGGCGGGTCGAACACGCAGATCATAGCGGAAAGCTCGAGTCTCGGCGTTCTTCTGCATCGTCTCCCGGGCGAGTTCGAAGGTCGTCTGCATTCGTCGTCCAGTCTCGTAGACAAAATCGTGGCAGGCAGGCACTTCGTCTCTGACATAGCAGTCACCAAGCACCAAGTCGATCGGGAGGCAGGTCTCGCGGTTCAAGAAAAGTTTGTTAGGACTGAACCCGGTAGAGCTGTGCTGAGTCGCTCGGTAAGCTGACATGACCATCGGCAGGAGGGACGGCCAATTCTTCTGGAAGTCAATCCCATCGTCGTCGCCAAATGTGAACAGCTCTCTACGTCTATCTGTCGCGGAAGTTAATCCCATCCTCGTCGCCAAATGTAAACAGCTCTCTACGAAAATCTGTCGCGGAAGTCAATCCCATTCTCGGCTCGCCAAATGTAAGAACTCGGGACCTTGGGGTTTCTGCTTCTGCGCTGGCTTCCACGTGGAGTGGGCTTCCACGCGTCGCCATAGCCCCATACGTCCCTTGCCGCCTGGACAAACTAGAGGTTAGGCCGGTCGCTATGCCTATGGGGTTGCTAGGCCCACCCCTGGGGTCGTAATGCCCTAGGGAGCCCTCCCTTTCGCCGTCCAGGTATTCCTCGTCGCCAGCCGCGTGGAATTGGCTTCCACGCGGCAATACATACTTACTACTTTCTTCCTCATGCCGGGGTGCTGGACCCGGGGACCCTGGGGGTTCAAGCCAGGATTGTCCTCTATGACCGCGGGAGGTCCCTGGATGTGGATCGGTGACTTCAGTAATCTCTAAATCACTGAAGGTTTCATTGAGACTTTCCCTATCAGGCTGGCCAGTATTCCCTTTCCTTAGGCGTCTAAGCCGTTCACTTCTCCGCAGAATCGGAGGCCTAAAATCGTCTTGGGGTCCTGACGAAGGTGGGTTTGAATTGAGTGGAAGGGCGGACTTCTGTCTGAAGTCAACCGGGCAACCAGACGGATTAGGTCGGCTGCCGCGATTTGGGCTATCGTAAGCGGTCCATTCATCTACGGAATACATCTCAGCCTCTAGATCACCCTGTCTGTCTAAAACTGTCTGTAACGTTTCCATTGTTCTTCTCTCACTTTCCCAGGCAGCTTGCTTACTCTCTCTGGATACAGCAATTACCTCAGCCATCATCCTTTCAGTTCTCTCCTGTCTCCTTCTGTCCTCCTCCTGTCTCCTTCTGTCTTTCTCGTCCTGTCTCGCTACCGTCGTGGCTAGTGCTTCAATGGAGCCTAACAGTCTATCCATGGTGAGGGGGTTCATCTCCGATCTTACTTCTTTACTCGTAGTGGCCCTAATGTCCTCGCTATCAGTCATGTCTCGGCTAGTTAGCAGTTCAAGAGACTGGGAGGTCATTTTCAGAGTATATTCGCTAACAAACTTCTACACAATGTCGTACAATCAATGATTACAAACAGTAATTTATAACGATCATTCACTCCTCATATTCATCACTTTCATACAATCAAGACGTTACAGCAAGATCACTCCGGGATCCTCTTTTCTACTCGTCAATTACGGACTCTTAAGAATATCTATTCAGCGGATAGCCTATCGTCAATACGCACTAATTACCCTTGAATTACACTACTGCAACGTTACCTTGTAGTCGACAGTCAGTCGGCTGTCATGTCATCAGATTGAGAGCCAGCGGTCTGCACTCTTGTTCCTCGTTCATCAAAGTTCATCAGCGGACGTGTGTCTGTCTTCCTTCGACTCTCTTGAGTGTCTTTAGCAGTGAGTTGTCTATCTCAATGAAGCGTACGAGTTTCTAGTTATAAATCTGTGTCGTCACTAGCTCTTATTCTAAAGAGATTGCCTGCATCGTCGTCTGTAATCTTTAACGAGGTTGACTGCGTTCTCTCCCTCGGTTTCTCTCGGCTTCTCTCGTCTCTTTCCGTTGCGGTCCTCTTTGTCCTCTGCCTCTTGCAGGTAGCACTTGTCTTCAGCAGGCTTCGTCAATCTGAAGCGTTCCTCTCTCCTCATCAGGAGCACCAAAACATCGCGTCAGTCACCAAACCGAGAGAACGACTTTTCTCTCTGTGTTCGGCTATCTTATAGTTACTCTTGTCCCGTGGAAAGGTTTGTAGGCGGTGTCCCCATGTTTCTTTCCTTCCTGACTATTGGTCGTCGCCGTGTCGCTCCTTCCGTCCGTCACATTGTAGAACTTCTATCTGGACCGGTTCATTTCCAGATGGACGGGTTCATTTCACTGCAAGGCGGGCGTAACTTATCGTAGAACTTATGATGGACACGTAGGCGGCATCAGAAGGCGGCGCGTGGCGGCGGTTGATCGACGCTTCATCCGGTCACCATCCCTACGTGGGGCTGGCAGGCGTGCGCTGCTAGTCCGTCTCTGTATCCGTCAGTGTCCTGTTGTCTGTCCGTCTAAATATTCCTCTAGTCAAATCTCAGTAATGATTACGTTACAATTACTACTATTGTAATTCCCAAATCCCTTACATCATTACGCCAGCATTATTAGGGTGACCGGCGAGATGAGTCCTATGTGACTTCACCGGTAGCCCACCACTCGGTTTGTAAAATTTGTGTATTGTCATTTTGCTTTATTTTGTGGTGAATAAACTACTTACTTACTTACTTACATTTAAGTGTCGTTATTCACTGCAGACGATTTTCAAGTAGAGTTTACCCATAGACGCGATACTTTTCCTATGGGTTGATATGTGTGGTGTAGTTTCAGTTTATCGACACTGTGTGATAACAAAGATCATTAGCGTCGCCCTCCTCCTTCATCCAGACTTGGGACTGGCACTGACAGAGTGGAATCAGTGGTTGATATGTGTGACGTTTATCTGTATTTAAGAAAGAATCCATAAAATCAGTAGACCTACCTTGAACGAAATGGGAATTATCAACAGTGATGGGCAAAAGTTTACTAAAAAGTTGCAATCTTTTAGTTTGACTAAATTTTGTTAGTTAAGGCAGAAGTTGACCTAAAAAATTAGTTTTGTTAAAACCAAAGTTTAACTGTTACAGTTCACTTAACCTGTCATTGTGAAAATGTCTGTAAAAAAAGTTTGTTAAAAAGTTGAAAAAGTTTAACTAAATATTTTTAGTTTAGTTAACTTATTTACAAAATCAGTTGCCAACGCTTAGTTAAACTTTTTCATTTTAGTTAAAAAATAGTTATAGTTTAACTAAAAAAAATTAGTTAGTGTCCATCACTGATTATTAATCTATGTAGAGTTCACCATGCCAAAACCTTTTGTGGAACAGAAATGTAAAAACACCGGCTGCTGGTGAGTAGTGACTCGACCCATTGAATGCGATTGGCAGATAAAACCATGTAAGAAAGATCTTTAAGTGACAATCATATTATAAAGTTAATGAGCACGAAGTAGGCCTAAGCTAAGAATGTAGAAAGCAGACTTCATTGTAACTTACAGAGTTCGTTAATTCATATCATAGTGTCAGTTTTAAATCATGCACAGCTATATATCTAATCGACGCAAACTCAGAAATTATTTGATTAATTATTAAAAATTAGTTAATTAATTGCATTTTTCTTAGTATTCGTTCAAGTGAATCGAATTACGAAATAAAATTACCTGAGCATGCATCAAAAATCCTCACACATAACTTTGACCAAATAGATTTGCATGCAAAATGCATTTGATCACTTAGTGGAACATTGCTTCAGACTTGATTATCTCGAGACACTGTCTTGGGTTCCAGACGTCTCGAGATAGGTTTTTTGATATCTCGGTCTCGGACACCGCTGTCTCGGTCTCGGTCTCGAGGTCATTTCTTGACTTTGGAAACTATCTCGAAGAGAAAGTCTTGTGCTCTTGTAGAAGCGGTCTCAATAGTTAAACTTAATCGGAAGTGTTAAGCAAGCCGGAAATTTAGAAAAATGGTGTTTCTGGTATTAACAGATATTGAAAAGAGCAGTTTTAAGTTAGTACTTTATTACTATATTTTAATTTTCTAATTTCCATAAGTGAAAATATCTTAAAATGTCTTATAAAGAACCTGAAATAGTGAAATTTGCATTGACGCAATTTGAAATCAATGAAAACAAAATAAATGGCATGCCGTTTGCCGCTGGTGCAAAGCTAGCATAAGCGTAACGCTTGGTACAACATCTAGTTTCTCAAGGTTAGTGATGTGACTTATGTCGCTAATATATGGAATGTTGTTGTTTTAAATTTTTAGAATCATTTAGAAGATTTCAGAATGGCTTAAATATTTAATTTCTTAATAGTTTATACTATTTTGGTGATAGACTTATTTCAGTGACTTGTCCCTGGTGTTAGACTTCAAACGTTGAGAGAAAAATTGTTTCGCGATTTGGGTCCAATGTGCATTTCACTCGATTTGAACTGTCTTGAACTGTCTCGGACCTTGGGTCTCTGTCTTGGTTTTCACTGTCTCGGTCTCCGTCTCGATCCCCACTGTCTCGGTCTGGAAGTTTGATGTCTCGTATACAAGTCTGCATTGCTTACGTGTGCATTTCACAAGGCCAACTAAACTTAAAGAGGCGCCTTCCTGAAGGTGTCTTCGATAACCTGGTCCACTTCAGCATCCCCTCAAAACATAAAATCCTGGCGCTGCAACAATTAACCAGAACCAGCCACTGTTATTCTCTTCTTAGCTTGAACTCTTTGGAAAATTTACACGCTTGGGGATTTACACGCTTTCTCTTTAGGCTCTACAATGGACAAAGAAAGTAAATTTAAAGCCTTTTTGCTAAAAATTGCGTACAGACTCACGGATAACGACGTTAAAGGCATAAAATTCATGCTAACTGGAAAGGTCAAACAAAGCCGACTGGAAGTAGCGGACTCGGTGGACCTTCTGCCGATTCTGGGCGAACTAGGGTTCTGGTCATGGACTAGACGTGGTCCTGGAAAACTTGATCAGTTTGCAGAACTGTGTCGAAGCGTCGAAAGGGTGGACCTCTTAAACGAAATTATGGAATACAATCAGAACTACGAAGGTACTATTATAATAGAGATGAGCTTTAGCTAAGTTTTTGGAATAGTGAAGCATTTTCTTAGGAAGTGATCGCCATTTTAAACAATGGCTACTCAGACTAATAACACTGTGCCAACCGATCCGACTTGGCGTAATTTAAATTTATAGGCGACATTAACCTAGGCCTAATGAAATTGTTGGTTGGAGTAAGATAATTGCCTATGGAGGAGAGCTATAGGCAAATCGAGGATAGATCGTGTGAAAACTTTATGACAATTGTTTGCAATGTACCCTAGGGTAAACCTCCGAAATTGCTAAAGGCCGCACAAAAGCCACGTCTGGGAAAGTACCTTAGCCTACATGTATGCACCGGCGCCATATCAAAATAGCCAACTGGTTGTTTGGTCCGTTACGGTGCCAGGTCATAATCCGGGAAGGTCAAGACGAGGAGGTATCATGGTGCTACGGTGGAAATTGTTGATGATGGTGGTCGTGGCGTGGCGCAAGAATTAGAGAGGATGTGCAAAACCTGTCAGCAAGAGTGGAAAGCGATCAATATTTTACTGCCTGCAATATAAAAGTAGACGAAGAAGAGCATTCAGAGACAATGAAGTATGTGACTTTGGCTCGTGATCTAAATCGCCACTCTAAAGCCAAGCGCAGGGCACAAGCTTATTCGTGAGCGCTACGTCGAGTCAGAAGGGTTGTCCAAAGGGTAATCCGAAGGAAGTCCGGGTCAGTTTTCAGAGGGTAAGAGAAGCAGAGTAGATGCTAAGTTGGGCGTCATTTAGGTCGATAATTGAATGGTGGGGCATCAGATGAGTCGAAGTAAGAGTTCTTGAAGTGGTCAGACTTGCTTGTATGTGAGTATACTTGGTTATGAGTGGTGCATGCATGTCGAGAAGGTCGGAATGTGTGGAATTGTAGCCAGACAGGAGGTCATCTAGGGAATAAGGAGGGTTGAGAACAAGTTGGGAATTAAGAATATCTTTGATGAAGGCCTGACAGTCAATGGACCCGATGAGACGGAATGAGTGAGTGGAAGGAGGAGGCCAAGGAAACTGGCTTAATTTCAAGGTCAGCCATGATCGTGTAATGGTCAGTATTTTGAGAACAGGGTGTGATAACTTGGGAGGTAAGAGAGAGGCGGCGAAAGTGACAATAAGGTCAAGTGTGTGGTTCTTGATGTGGGTCGGGAAGTTGACGTGTTGGACGAGATTGACTGATGAGAAGAGGTTCAAAAAGCCGGATGCAACAAGATCAGAGGGGTGGTCAACATGAATATTGAAGTCGCCTGTGAGTAAGAATTCGATGAGAGTAGTAGCAACGAGCGAGAGGAGAGATACAACGCCTTTCAAACCTCTCAACCTCTTACACTCGCCAGCTATTCACTATCCAACAGCCCGGTTCTACTCGCCCATCATCATATCTTTCTCTATCTCGGCCTCCAGTATCATGCTCTCTGAAATTCTGCAATCGCTCCTTAGTCTATGCTGCACCAGCTCTTGGAACGTACTCTCAAACCACCTCCGCCAGTTTGCTCGTCCTCCTATCTCGCTTGTTACTCTCAGCTTACCTCCGCTTGCACTCTCCTTTGTTGCTTTCCACTCACTACTGAAAACCGAACTCTTCAAGCTATCCCATCCTGATTCTACTCCTGCGCCACCATACGACCACCATCATCACCAATTACCATCAACTTTACCGCCTCGGATTCAGACCTGACACCGGAAGCCTGGTTATTGCGGACTTGATTTGATATAGCGCCGGTGATTAAGCTGGTTTCCCCGACGTGGCTTTTTGGGGGAACCGAGAAATTTTCGAAGATCAACATTACATTACGTTTAAACTTTAAAGAGTTCCATTTGAGTCTCTAATGAATTAGTGAAACTATATATACGGGTTGAGAATTAAGCTAAATTCTCCCAAAGACCTCGGACATTTCCAACAGCCTTCTTTTTCATATAAATATTGCGGATATTACTTTACTGTGTATATACTGGTAACATAAAATGACCTGATGCTCAAATGTTCAATTAATAATTTTACTCGTTCCTAACATTCACGACACCTGCAACTAAGTAGTCGTTTGGGCTTACATTTTAAACATATCATATAGGCCTATCTTCGAATTTCAGAAGAGTATTACAGCACAGGAGCTCGCATCAACACACAAACGTCTATGAACAGAGGAGCTCGCGCAAGCAGAGATGACCCAAGCAATAGTATCGCCTCTGCTTCTGTGGAAGCATTTCAGACAGATGGTGGACTGATAGCTACAACCCAAGAAAATTTAAGACAAGTGAGTTTCACACATTCCTATCAGGAATAGGTATCGTCACAATTACACTTAGGTAATAGGTATACGCTCATAAATAGATTCCATTTTATAACTGAAAATTGGAGTGTAAAACATTTAGTATAGTGGTTAGCGTGCTGAACTTTCAACTATGAGGTCCGTTATTCACATCCTACTACATGGTAGAAAAAAGGTTAGAAATTTCTGCTCCATTGCAATCAAGACTGGTGGAGCATTTTTTCCATTTATAAACAGTGGACCATTCCACCCAAAAACTAGTGAAGAATTTTACCGTTTCAACAGTGAATCACTCAAGTCAAAACTGGTGAAGAAATCCACCTTTCAGCAGTTGAACCCTGCCTGCATGCCAACATGGATCCCATATAGGACCCATATTCTCATATGGGACCCGTATAGAGCCCATGTGGGTCCCATCTACTACCCATGGATATGATGGCAGGGTAACAAGCTGAAAATTCTACCTTTTCATTGAGGAAGTTAGCTCGACCAGATGATAGAGTGGTGCAAAGCCAACTGCAGCCTGTGGCTGTGCACCACTCTATCACCTGGTGGAAGGGCAGGCCTACACTGAAATATTGGTGGAACATGGTGTACACCAAAATTCATGGAACTTTGCAAGACTTTGTTTACAGAGTACTTTAGAACAATATGCAAAAGGATCATTAGTCGCAAATTAAAAACAGAGCTAACAGCCTCTTTGGGATTGCAAGATCAAAGCAATGGTATCGATAATGCCAACGCTCATAATCGCAGTTGTCTTACTTGTTATTAATATATCAGACATAAAGTATTATTGCCTGTATATTTTCTCAAAATGTTGTATTCTATACAGGAAGACCTAAAACTCCCTTCGTTTCTGGGATGCACCGCTGCTTTCGGCCCTCTAATCGCAATGATGTTTCGAAGTAACGAAAAGCAAGAATAAGAGATTGGTTTTTATATTCTATTTTTTAATTTCAATTTTACATATATATGCTTGTAAATATCATTTGTTATGGTTAAGTTGTCTGCATTTTGGATAGCCTATTTACGTACCTCTGTGTTAAGAAGAAAGTGGCCCCTTTTCAAACCGAGCTAACAGCCTCTTTATGATTGCAAGCTGGGAGCAGATAAGTGCCGAGAAGAAAACGATTGCTCAAGACTAAGCGTACAAGATTCACTTCCGATGGTCGACATCCGACTGAAGGACGCATTATTTCAAATCACGCCTGAACATCCCGTTGGAAATATATCCCCAAGTGGACAAAGTCTCGGCATATGAGTAGGTCTAATGTGCTGACAATCCACATCTTCATTGATTTGGAAACTGTTCACTGAAGATCGTATGGAACTGAGACCTGAAGGATTAGCCTAGGCTTTGAGTCTAGAGTTTTCATCTATTAAGCAGTTTCTAGAGACCGCCCGAAGCTTTCCGTGGGATGTTCATGCGCGATTTGAAAAAAGCGCGTCATTCAATCAAATGTCGACCATCGGACGTGAGTTTTGTGCAGAGCGGTTTCCTTCCAGTTGGAACTAGAAGGCTGGAACCCAGTCGTAGTCTGCGTGAGATCTTGAGGATGGTGGTAAAACCGTAGGCACTTTGCGCTTCATTGTCGCGCATCTGGCCGACACTGTCTCTTACGTGAAGAGACATTGTCGGCCGGATGCGCGACAATGAATCGCACGTGGACCTTAGCAGGCGCCTACAGCCGTCTCTTCGCCCATGTCTCTGTGCAAGAGACATAGGCGAAGATTCGTCTGTAGGCGACTGCTAAGGTCATCGGTCCCCTCTCTGTTAGCTCGGTCTAGAGTTGAAGAGTGCGGCGAATATTGAAGCTTTGTTATTACATTATTGCATATTTTTACATACGGCTGCAATTGTTATATTCTGTGATGTCTGCTGTTATATAATTGGCTAATTTTTTAGAATAAATGTGTGAAACTTCAGCTTGAAGTTAAATCTGTAATTTTCACAACTTGTGTTGATGCTAACTAACTGTCAGAACTGACAATTTTCCTACATGTTACTTGTTACAAGTAGCGACCTGTCAGCTTGAGACGAAATTGATCGAATGATTGATTGATGCATTAAATGATGCGAGCATCCAGACATTTTCAGATGATCTCGTATAATTATGGTAATGTGTGAAGAGGAAATGTCAACAGTCCGCCCAAAAGAAGTCCACCAGTCTACCATATAGAACAAAATGGAAATCAAGGCTGGGAAAAATTAGTCTTACATTGCTAGGCTATTCATTTTAAAGTGGGGGTCAATCAAAGTAAATCTTTCGTGTTCAAGAGTTCCTTTGAAGTGGGTTTATATGAAATCCGAATTCGTGGTAGTTTGCAATCGGAGTTTAATCAGGTTTGTAAAGCCTCTAGATTGCAATTGACATTTCCTCTCGAGTCATTGGAATAGACATGTAGGGCCTAATATATTATTTGAAAATGTTTCGAAGATTGCATTTATCCAGCACGTACAGGGCTGTTGTTAGACATTTTGTTACGCTTGATTGTCAGATAATTGGCAGAGTGGTCAGTCAAGAAAAAGACCTGTAAACTGTTAGACTTTATGTTGGACTTGATGTTGAATAATGGTCTGGGTTAATGGTTATAGGATGTTTACAGAACTGTCGGGTGCTGTGGTTTAAATGTTTAACTGTTAATCAGTCAATCACTTCACTCAATTAAAATTTATATAGCGCAAGATCTCTACTCAGGCGGAGTAGAGATCTTGCGCTATATAAATTTTAATTGAGTGAAGTGACTCAGGCTAGGCGGAAGAGAACAGTACGTCTTACCAGCCGTCCATAAAGTACCCACGCTATTTTTGACCATTTTACCCCCCTGTCACAAACTGTCACAAAACTCGGACATATTCCCCCTAAAGTATGTCACACTTTGAACAGCAAATTTTGTATTATCTATAACTTAGATAAACAGCACTTGGCAGCAGCATTATTACTAGCGCACATTTTGTTGAGAGGAATAGTGAAAAACACATTCAGGAGATATACAGTTTATGCTATTTTGACATAAATTAATTAAAATGTATCAGAAAATTTTTTGAAAATTTTTTTTAAAGCTATGAAATTCTACATTAGTTAAAAATAAATTATAAATAAAATTTAAAAATAAATGTGTGACGTCACACATGGCCTGACCCCCCTCTTGGGGTTCGGCTGTCACAAACTGTCACACTTTCTTGAACCCCTGGGCTAGCGTGAAGAGAACAGTACGTCTTAAGCGACTGATAAAACAAAAAGGAGGAAACCCTGGGAATGAGACTGAACCTCAGAGGAAATCCGGTCCCTGTCGTTGGGCCAATCACGGAAAATGCCCGGCCCTGCATAGCCTAATCGCAGTGCGAGCAAAAGAGACTCAAACAGCAGGCCCTACGACGGGCCTACATCTTAAATGTGGTGACATGTTTATTATAGTTTGAATTGTACAGTGTTTATGCAGTGTAATTACTACATCTTTGTTCCATGGCCTAAAATAGTGTGATTTCTGACACAATGTGTGCAGTTGACTTGTCTGAAGGGTGCAAATTGAATTTTTTTAGAGATTAGCTCAAGTAAACTACCAACGATTTCATTGTAATAGGCCCCTACCTGAGATTTTACGAACTAGTTTAAGTACAGTGTGACAGTTTGAGGAAGAGTAAGTCTACAGTTGACATTTTGTAAGCATTTTAGGTACTACAATGTTCTTGTTTGAAGGAAATTAACGAAGTTAACAATCTTCTTATTTCTGCTCATGGGTTCATCACCCGTTAGTGCCGATAACATGTTTCGGGCAGTCAGTGGATTTCTGTCGTCTTTTGTTTTACTACCGATAGTGTCTGCACCCTCCTCCTTTTCAAGGCTTGGGACTGGCACATGTAACCTTGTGGCGGAGTTTAACTATGCTTGTTTCAAAAGAGTAAAGAGACGAATTTAAAATAAACGATGATTCTAATTAACAACCCATGAATTGCTGTTGTTAGCCTCACTGTTATTAAATGCTTTTATTAGTCGTAATTTCATTAAACTGTTGAAATTGTTGAGCAGTCAGAGCTTCCAACAGTTTCATGTGACAGTATTTAGCCTAAGTACATCTGCTGATACTTGCTATCGACACATTGTGTGATTTACTGTGATCAAATTTTTATATGCATTCATCACATGCATTAATTCTAGTAGGCCCTATGTGTCCTTAACTAATACGTAAACCCTGCATTTACTATATGGCTTACAACACGTGAGGTTCGAATTCCTATCGTCGTGACTGCTCACACTAATAGCCTACTCGTTTATTCTCTATCAAATCTACTGGTACCTTGGTGTGGAATAATATCCCTCTAGCTATTCGTTCTTCACCTAATCTCTTGATTTTCAAAAAAGCTACGCTCCCTCTGAGTTAACGAATTAATTGACTTAACTTAGATGAATTTGTCTGTACTGCTATTTTAGTTAAGATTGTATATTCTTTTGTTTAATGTGGTTTAATGGACTCGTCTTATGTTAAGTAGGCTATTGACTGGCTGTAATTTAACGGGATCCATGATCCCTTCTGGCCTCCGTGTAAACCAGTAGGCCTACATGTCTAATTATTGCCTTATTATTTCATTTTTTTGTTCTGTTCTAATGGTTACATAAATAAATGATTGATTGAATTGATTGATTAAATTAGATGATTTTGTCTGTAATACTATTTTAGTTAAGATTGTGGTAAATTAGATGATTTGTCTGTATTGCTATAATTTTAGTTAAGAATTATATATTCTTTTGTTAATGTGATTTTGATGGACCCATCTTATAATGTTTTTGTTTGTTTGATTTTGAGCCCAAGGCTTACTCCATTTTAAGTATCTATTGATAATGCTGCACTTTCTTATCCTATCTGTACTTTTTTTTACATGTTTGGGTGTCCCTATTTAGCGGGATCCATGATCCCTTCTGGGCAGTGGCGGCGCCAGATGGGGGATGGGGAGGGGCTAGCCCCCCTATCTGCGGCTCAGCCCACCAAAAAGTGGGAAATCACTGCAAATCACAGGGAGGAGGGGACAAGGGAAGGGCTTGGAGTTTTAGCCCCCAAACCTGAAATCCTGACGCCTCCACTGCTTCTGGGCCGCCATGTAGCCAGTACATGTTAAATCATTGCCTTATTGTTCTTTTTGTTCATTTTTTCTTCTGATGGTTACAGAACAGTGGTGTGAGTGGGGAATATGGGGGAACGCCGTTCCCCCGTTTTTTTTCACACTATGCAAAATTCTTGCAAATGCACTTATTGCTTACTTCAATTGCAGGCGTTCCCCCAAATTTTTTGACTACACTACTGTTACAGAAATAAATGATTGATTGATTGATTGATTGAATGACGAGTACGAATAGTGAAGGCCCGTTTGCTTTATAAACCACCTTTTCAAATCATTATTGAGTTGTGACTTGAATGCAAATTAGTTGCTGTAACGTAAAGCTACTATTTTTAATAGTTAATGTGAATCACGTAGGCTAGGCTATTCATGACTGCAGAGTTAGTGTCTCAATTAGATTAAAACAGATTATCAACATGATCTCATGAGTGGATTTTAGTAGCCTAATGCGAATTAATGGATCACATTGCCAGCTCTTGCTCGCGCTCGTGTTGTGCCCAGCCATATAAATTCTGTCTTTCCCGGATTCAATCTGAGCCCATAGAACACAGTCGAACATTCGTAACGATTGTTCGCAGCCATTGTGTGTCAGACGATAGACACATTATTAGCCTACAGATTACAGATGAACGTCATCAGCACACCGATGAACCCGGACTCCAAGAATGGAGATGATCTTCGTCAGATCGGCTGATACTCAGTAAATAGCCTATTATTGTAAACTAGATAGTTCTGTAATTCATTTAACAATTTCAGCTTACAGATGATGTACAACAACAATCGAGGCGTGTAAAACTTCAAACGCATAAACTTTCCCGTAAACAGAAATAGTTCAAGCGTAGGAAGAGAACAATGGTGGAGAGTATTTAGAGATCTACCTGCCTGTGTAGCCTACCATATGAATGGTTGCATAATATCCATTTCTCATTGGTGCTCTACCTTCTATCTTCTGTTGATTTTAGCATAGTTTAAGTTGTATGATCAAAGGGAATTACTATTTAAAGCGTCTTGTTTAGCTTATGATACAATTCTAAGCCGGCCGGCTGGCCCTCTCACCTCTCTGCAGGCGCCTTCGAAACTCTAGTAGACTACACAGCGTCTCCCGACTACAATAACATTACTCTCTTCCTACGCTTGAACTATTTATATTTACGGGAAAGTTTAGGTCTACACGTTTCACGTACGTTTGGAGTTTTACATTCTTCCTCGTTAGCTTACAATGGACGACAAGACCGAGTTTAGAGCTTTTCTGATCGAAATCGTTTACAATCTAACAAATTACGACGTTAAGGCCATAAAATTTCTAATAAACGGGAGAGTAAGACGATGTCGACTAGACAAGGCGGACTCTGTGGATCTTCTGGAGATTCTAGGCGAACTTGGGTTCTGGTCATGGACTAAACGTGGCCCTGCTGGACTTGATCAGTTTGCGGAACTGTGTCGACGCGTCCAGAGGATGGACCTCTCGAATAGAATCATGGAATACGATGCCGCACACCGCAAATACGAAGGTACGTAGGGAGCCTATAATATTATATAGAGGTGTGTTTTTAGTTTTGGGAGAAATTCAGAATTTTGTTATAAGTGATAAGAATTTTGAAAATGGTGAATCAGACTAACAATAATGTGTGTGCTGTATTTTCCAACCGATCCAATTTAGTGCAATTTAACCTTGTGGGTGACAGTCAACGACCTATATAGTAACAGTAACCTAGACCTCATGAAAGGCGTTGTTTGGAGCAAGCTAACTATAGCTATGGATTCGAAGTTAGGTAAGACAACTTGAAGATGGAATTTGGAACGTGGGAAAACTTGGTGGTACGGATGTTGTTTAAGAAGAATTGTAATGCCTGTGGGTAGACCTGGGAGTCGACCCCAATAAGTCGACCCCAGTCGACTTGGGCATCCCAAGTCGAGTCGAGTCGTTTCTGCTTAGCGCAACTGACCCCCAAGTCGAATTTGTACAGAAAAGTGACCTCAAGTTGTTTTCTACACAAGTCGACTTAAACCGACTTGGAACACAAACAAATCTAAATTTATCTCGCCACACTAATGATCGTGGGGCCACGGCAGCATTTAAGCAGCTTTGTTGTGTTTTTAGAGTGAACAAACGTTTTAAAGACCTATAGTGTGTTAGGGTTGTGTCATGACAATACACCTGTATATATGTATAAACATGATCTAGTTGAGCGGGCGGTCAGCGCCGCTTGTCTTATGTAAACATTGACTGAATATAGCTTGTACTGAGCACGTGCTAATAGCGCGGGAAAGGTTAGAAATTGATGATTACAGTCGATTTGAATAATGCAGTTGTCTTAATAAAGTAGATAGAGCTGTATATTGAGAGTGAAGTGTTAAGAAATATAGTTGATTTATGTTGACGATGTACATTGAATTAAAGTGTTGAAGATAAAAGTTGATTTTCACCTCATTTGAAAGATTAAGAAGAAATATTCAAAAACGCAGAACGGCAGGCTACTGCGACATTATTTTGTATTATCGACGCCGGTTGCGGGGGTTGGGGCAGTTACTTAGGCCTACTTATTTTTATCGGTGTCGATTTATCTATATCATGAGTTATTATATGTTAAAGAGTCACACATATAATACGTTTAATAAAACTGGTGAATCGAAATGTTGATATAAATGTAAATGTTAGCAACTTAGCACGTCTGCCTTATCAAGAGCTGAACGCGCACAAATCATTAAAGTTTTAGTCATCAGTGAATTCGACCCAAAGAAATCTGGATCGCATATACTAATCAATCGATCGTTTTGCGCTACTTTGATACACTGCATTAGTCGTTTGCAGACGGAAAACTTGTATTAGACAATGATCGACTTTATTGTCGGTGTGTGGTAGTAGGCCTACTGTAGGATGATACGCATGCATTGCTATTTGAATGACGTTAGTGGCCAAATAATTATGACAACAGAATTAAACTGTGTCATTATAAAACGCCATTCTGTGCAACCAGTCCGCGGTCCCTGCAAGTTCTTCTGTTAACCCATTAGAGCATTACAAAACTGTTCAAGCACAAACACAAACAGCTTAAAATAGGCCTAATAAGCAATTTTATTCATCAGGTGTTGAGATCTCATTACTCGATCATTAGTATAAGAAATTATAATGCTTGCCAGGCAAATTGGCATACCATTTTGTATTATTAGCCGTACGTAATCGTAATTATCATGTCAGAAGTCGACTTTAAGTCGGAAGTTGGTTGTTTTTCTGCCAAGTCGGGTCAAGTCGTTTTGACTCCAAGTTGTCGACTTGAAGTCGACCTCAAGTCACTTTAGGGTCAAGTGGGGTCAGATTGGCTGACCAAAGTGACTCCCAGGTCTACCTGTGGGCAAAGGTGAAACGTGATGAAAAAAGCTCGGTAGACTAGCACATTGCATTTGTCGCGATGTAAAATTTGTTTACTGCCTGCGATAGGCCTTTTAAAGTAGGAGAAGAGCTTTCAAAGACAATATAAATATGAGACTTTGAGTGCTGCATGAGACAAACTTATAAACAATTTCTCAAAGCCGTAAATTTAAGGAGAGGAAATTATAATTTATCTTTGATAACAACACCTTTCTATGGCTGGCTGAGAAGCCCCCTAATAGCAGTTAGGCCTATAATCTACACGTATAGGCAGGGGCGTAACCACGGTCCAGAAGTTGGGGGGACCTACTAGCTTACGACGCAATTTTGAGCATATGAAGCCAAATGGAGTACATTTTGGGCTTTAATTTACCTCACATTTTCACCGATGATTTCGATATAAAAAGTAGGCCTACCTAAACCATCTAGATCTGTGAAAAAATGTGACTTTATTGTATGAATAAACTGGACGTGACAATGGTTTAAGAGAATTGAACGGAAAAAGTAGAATAAGCTCTAGAACAGTGTTTGTCAAAACTAGAAAATCGGCAGGGAGGAAGCCTGAACAGGTCAATTTTCTCAGAATACCCTTAATTAAGGCGTTTACGTTCCCCCACAGTGGCAAATCCCCACCAAACAGAGGAGACATAAAGTAGCCGTGCGGGGTAGTAGCCCTAACAACGTCAAAGAGACGTTGACCGTGGTGACCGTGGGCGACCAAAACACGTAGCCGAACATGGATTTTCGGGCTTTGCAGCATATTTTGTCCAGGTGTGCCCCAAAGCCAATCCCACCAGAGATGCATGGTGACACCCAAAATAACCATCTCCTGGACCCGCTCGATGCCAGGGATGAGAGGAGGGAGGGCAATAGGTTTGGAACTCGGTCGTTTGACAACCATTTCTCTGGTCTTAGCATGGTGCCCTCTCTGATCCTCTGGAAAACGGACTCGGACCTCCCTCGGACTACTTTTTGGACAACCCCTCTGACTATACGCAGCGCTCCTGAATAAGCTGGTGCCCTGCTTTGGCTTTCGAGTGGCGCTTTAGAAGTTTGGAGATTACGATTACGATTTAATTTAAGATTCCTAATGGATGTCCAGTTGTCCACTTAGAGATATGGTCAAGTTCAGAAAGTTCCCTCATCGGGGTCTGGGGCGGAGCCCCATAACTCGACTACAATTTTGAGCATTTGATACCAAATGGAGTGCATTTTGGGCTCTTGTTTGCCTCACAAGTTTCAAAAGTTGGGGGGACGGTCCCAAGCTGTTCGAAAGTTGGGGACGCGTCCCACGGGTCCCATACGGTGGTTGCGCCTATGCGTATAGGGGGTTGTACAAGGGCTCCGAAGATCGTGTTGCAATTCAATGAGATCTGGCGGAATATGATAGTTGAAGCAACGACCTGCCAAGTAGCCATATATGTGATAACTGAAGCAATGATTGGAAATCTGGAAAATGGCAAAAATCTAAAGGGAAAGAAATTAATAAAAATTAAGGCAGCTCCACAAGGCTCGCACAGTTGTGTGTGTGTGTGTGTGTGTGTGTGTGTGTGTGTGTGTGTGTGTGTGTGTGTGTGTGTGAGAGAGAGAGAGAGAGAGAGAGAGAGAGAGAGCAGACAGACAGACAGACAGACAGACAGACAGACAGACAGACAGACAGACAGACAGACAGAGACAGACAGACAGACAGACAGAGACAGAGATAGAGATAGAGACAGATACAAACAGACAGACAGACACAGACAGAAACAGGCAGACAGAAGATGAAAGAAGAGGCAAGGATGCAGAGGAGCAATAACTAAATAACTAATACTATCTTTGTATTTCAAAATCGAAACTAAGTATTTTATGAGTACCTAAAATATTATAATTTTTCAGATCGCCAATTCCGTCGCATCTCTATCACCCATGCAGAACAAGTGGAAATTGACAGTGCACCTGCGATTCAGGTAAAGTTTAAACGTTAGCTTGAAACTCATTTCTGTATCTAAGTTTTTGTATCTGAACGTAAGTATCTGATTATGAGTTAGTTATTTTCAAGCAAGCGTTTTTATCGGAATTTTCGATGACTGTATACGTCGATAATTCATCGGCTTGTTAACTTGCTTGTGGAGGGCTGACGGACACAATGCACTGTAGGCCTATAGCAGGCCTATCTAGGGTCTAATTTTCAGTCCGTGATACTAAACTAAGAGTATAGCCCTATAATTGAAGGGCAGAGAACTTAAAGAAGAGCCCTATAATTATGCAGGCCTAAACTTTGGTTAGTGGCAATGGGAGCTTTTTCGTGAATAAGCTGGTGCCCTGCGCTTGTCTGTTTAGTAGGCTAGCTCTTTAAAGTTTGGAATTACGATTAGCCTGCGATTCAAAGGTTCTGACCGCATTCACATCTCTGATAGCCTATCGTCGCTGATATTTGCCTAACAACATGCGAGTCTGCGACACAGAGCCGGATTAACCTATAAGGGAAATAAGCCATGGCTTAGGGCCCCACAACGTTTTGAGGGCCACCAACTGTCAGGAAATATAAAAATCAGATGGTACAAAGGTCCTATTTCACAATTTTGTTCTGAAAAAAGACGGAAAAGCGAAAAAAAGGTCATTAGAAATTTTTAAAAGTAATAAACAATGGTTTTTCTTCAAATCTGGAAAAATGGCTTTCCGGTTAGGGCCCCAGGATGTCTTAACCCGGCTCTTGGCTTAGGGCCCCCGAAAGTCTTAGTCCGGCCCTGCTGCGACATGAGCTTCTGATCAGCCTCTCTTTGCCTCTTTTCCGTAAACGCTTGGAGATAATTATCCTGTTTGATCGTAGTTTCATCGCAGAATAGATAAAGCTACGCTTTATCTATTCTGTGGTTTCATTGTGTTAGGTCGGGAGCGCCTGTAATAAGTCTCTCTTGATGTTGCGCTGTTCACAACTGCAATTACGCTTAGGCCTACAATACATTACAGACACGTATGTCGACCTGATCTACCTTTAGATCAGTATAAGCTGGTTCCCTGCTCTCCAGTTACAGCGCTCCGATGTGTGTTACATTCAACCCGCGTAACTTTTCGACTTCAGTCTCCTCTAATAAATAGGACTTACTCGTGAGACTGCTTCAGTGGTGCGTTTCCCCGTATAACTTATTCTCTAAGTAGTAGCAGCAGCAGAAGTTGTTGCTGTGGTGGTGACTATTATAGTAGTAGGCTAGTAGAAGTAGGCAGTGATTTTGGAGGTGGTGGTAGCAGTAAGTTTCCATGATGGATCATTCCAGTACATTATTGTATTAATTTAATTTGTCTGTATTTTATGCGCAGAAATCCTCGGAAATTGTCGATTGTGTTCCAGTGCTCAAGGCTTTCAAAGCATGTCTTCTGAGATTTCGATCCGAGAGGAAGAAAGAAAACTACACGTAAATTGTCAAAGAAACTTTTATTTCTATATTGCGAGTTTTGCGCTTGTCCGTTTTTACTGCTGTAAGCCATTATTTTCTGTTTATTTTTGAATACATGCAGCTTATATTGTGATAGGGTCTCTGTAAAGTCTCACTTTAATGAATTGCATAACAACTGCAATTATTTTGTACACACTGTGCTGTTGTTTAATTGCTCGTGTTAGGCTTACTATTTTATGAGTAGGCCTATAACCGACGTTTGCCATGAAATTCACTCAGGAAGATTAGAACTGCCGTATCAGTTAGGTCCATTTAATTACATATATATTTGGTCACATATAGGCCTATTTGAACATAATATTGTGTAACTGTTGTCATGTATAGCATCTAGTGTAAGGTAATTAATATCCTAATATCCTAATATACAGACTGTACATTCATTCATTCAGAGCATTTATATAGCGCCCCTTCAATAAGCTACTCAGAAGTGCTCCCGGCCCAGCCACGACTAAAGAAAAAAGACTTGAGGGACTTGTAGAACCCTGCCAGATGGCTCACAAGTAAAAAGTGAAGCTTAAGCGGGAGGGAGGTCATTCTAGATGGAAGGTCCCACAACCGAAAAAGCACGGCGCTGCTTAATAACCAAGCGAGCCCGTGGAACTAGGAGCTTACCCCTCGTCGTAGAGCGAAGCACCCGACGCGCTGCAACGTCGGACACTGGGTGGCAAAGATCACGCATGTAAGATGGAGCTAAGCCAAGAATGCAGCGAACTTAGATGTATGACTTGATCTGAAAATACTTCCTATTTGAACATAATATTGTGTAATTGTTGTCATGTATAAGTCTTGTACTTGTATGACTTGATCTGAAAATACTTCCTACAAACCTCGTTGATAGAAGTCGTTTTAATCAGTATCTAAGTCTAATTATTCATTCATTCAGTCAGTCAGCTATCGAGAAAGATTAAGGCCTATCCAGCGACCAATCCTGCGAATGCTATTTCAGTGAGGTAGCACCGTCTGTCCTGCGTTGGATCTCTTCAAGATAAATAGCACCTTATCTCATCCTATTCCTGAAAATGGGATTTTGACGACCCTGAATTAGCAGTCAATACCTCAAACCTAAACAGTAAGTCCCAGTCCAGGGCTGTATTAAGCCATACAAATGGTGGTAACTGTTCAAAACAATTTCTGTCAACGTCAACAGCCTTTGTTGCCATAAGACGTCGTTAAACTCTGTATCCATGTCCCACGCACAAACTCTATACATGTATAAAAGCCCAAACACAAAACCAACATTGCAATTTCTTTGATAGATCTTGTATGCTGCCTTGTAAAACTGAAATGACAAAAAATTAAATTCCAGCCAAGTACAGAACATGTGTTGTTTGGCAGTTTTTCGAACCTTAAACAGTACCTAAGTGACAATTAATAAAACTAGACAAAGATACAGTCTGCCCTATTCTGGAGTGATGATATCTCGAAATGCGACACATGTAACAGCTTTCTGATGTCCAACGTACTCACGAACAACTTCACCCGAGTTGACATTCCACAGCCTGGCCACATTATCGGACGATGCTAGTAACAAAGAGATATGCAAAACATTCAATTGTGCAAAAATGCTGTTCAGGCTCAGCAGATATTTTGTATCATAAAACTCAAAGATTTTCTGAAAATATCAATGATAGAATTCAACTGTAAAAATACAGGCTGCACTTATAATTCAATTCTAAACGTAGTTTAAATCTGAGTCAAACGAGTCTCTCATACATACAAGAAGTTGAGCCACTGATGTTTCTAAAGGGTTCCAGAAACTATGCATGTAGTTGAGATATCTGCTGTTTGTGGAAATCCCACAGTGTAATGCAAATTTTGCTAATTTTAAGTCTGTTACATAAAATAAATGCTTGTCATGCTGTCAGCGTGCCATTGTTGTTCTGATATGTGAGTCAAAAGACTCATCAACAGCAGAACTTATTACCAATTGAGGCAGTTAATCCTATATGTAACTTCTTCCCTAATACTCTCAAAAGTTCAACTCAAGTAGGCAGAGTTGTATCCACAACGTAATACCACACTTTGCTCTCTAGGGTCTTCTACACACTGCACAGCTTAAGCCCATGTCATCCCCGTACTTTTTTTACAGATCAAATCGCTGCTGTCTCTTGCATAACCTCTAACCTCTAACCTACCTTTGCTTTATCTAACTTACACCTAACTTAATAACAAATCTCTCACCGGTCATAATGTACTGTGAGTCTTCGCTGAAAGCGCAATCCCAGACCCATCGCTGGTTCTTGTCTTTCAGTTCCATCAGCTCCGTCTGATCGATTGTCCTCCAGATCTTTGCAGTACCATCACCAGATGTTGTTGCAAGCAATCTGTCAACAATTCACAGTCCATAATATCACTTATGCATAATAATATCACAATGCAACAACTTGTAAGGATTACAGAACAATTAGCTTACTGCCACACGCAGCCAAGATTATGCTAAAGATAATAACAAAAAGAATACAGGCAAAGGTAGAAGCTGACAAAGGATTAGGAGAAGATCAATTCGGGTTCAGAAAGGGCCAGGGTACAAGAGACGCCATCGGATCACTGAGGGTCCTAGCAGAAAGAAGTCTAGAGTATGGACAAGAGGTTTACATCTGTTTTGTGGATTATGAAAAGGCGTTTGACAGGGTAGATTGGAGGAAGCTGATGACTGCACTGAGACGAAGAGGAATTGACTGGAAAGATAGGAGGCTTATAGGGAACCTCTATATGAACCAGCAAGAAAGATAAGAATAGATGGAGAATGTTCAGAGGAAGGAGAAATTGGAAGGGGAATAAGACAAGGATGTCCTCTATCACCACTCCTCTTTAACATATATATAGAGGAGTTAATACAGGAGGCAATGGAGGAGATAGAAGAAGGAGTAAAGGTAGGAGGAAGACTTATAAAAGCCTTAAGATTTGCTGACGATCAAGCAATGTTGGCGACGACACAGGCAGGTCTACAGAAGATGATGGACAAATTAAATCTGACCTCAAAGACATACAACATGAAAATAAACATTGGAAAGACAAAGAGTATGAGGATAAGCCGAGAGGAGGGGAGGTAACAGAGAAAATAAAAATCAACGGTGAGGAGGTGGAACAGGTCAAGAGCTTTTGTTACTTGGGAAGCATTATAACAACAGATGCAAGGTATCAAAGCGACGTGAAACGAAGAATAGCACTGGGAAAAGATGCTTTCATGAAAAGATGCTTTCATGAAAAGAGGAGAATTGTTGAGAGGAGGGCTAAATAAAATCCTAAAGAAAAGACTGGCCAAAACACTGGTATGGAGTGTGGCACTATATGGGTCAGAGACCTGGACCATCAGGAAAGATGAGATTAAGAAATTAGAAGCTTTTGAGATGTGGATCTGGAGAAGGATGGAGAAGGTGAGCTGGACTGAGCATATAACGAATGACGAGGTACTACAAATGGTTGATGAAAAACGATCGCTAATAACAACAATAAGAGAAAGACAGAAGAACTGGGTGGGGCACGTATTAAGAGGAGACTCCCTCCTGAAAGAAATCATAGAAGGGAGAATGGTAGGGAAAAGAGGGAGGGGAAGACCGAGGCAGATGATGCTGGGATGGATGGCCGACGGATACAGCGAATTAAAGGGAAAAAGCACAGCACAGAGAAGAGTGGCGTCATTGGAAGTTGGAACCTGCCGAAGGGCAGAGAACTTAAAGAAGAAGAATATCACTTATAATTTCTATTTGCCTATATAACAAAATACGACAAGGTTGTAAGCAGTCAAAAATTTGGCCAATAACCTCACTAATTATGATTTCTATCTGCTTACAACACAAAGTATGATCACAGATACAAAGCAGATTGCCAACATATACACCTAGAAATTTTTATCTGCTAGCGAGCATGATATCAGAATTGTTAGCTCACATGGTCATAACTCAATGAATGGTTGTAAATCAGGTTCAGTGCTACCTCGTTTCCGAAACTATCTTATCTCAGATACCTTACCTTACCACATCTGACATTACCTCACTTCAGTTGCCTTGCCTGACAGCGGCACTCTTTTTCGGTTGCTGGCCCCACGACCTGGAATGGGCTCCTGCTGCACTACACCCAGAGCCTAGAGGTCACACCACTATGTTCACTACATAAGACCGTCTTATTTAGCCATTGTTGGACTGGGAGCACTCTTGAGTAGATTGCCTTGAAGGGGCTCTATATAAAAACTCCTTAATAATAATAATAAATAATAATAATAATAGTAATAATAATAAATAAGCACCTGAAAACGAAGCCTGACCCTCCAGACATTTATCTCATAATAACAATAATGTCTAAGTCCCTGGGGAATGAGTTACCTCAGGGCAAAAAAAATAAAAATAATAATAACAACTACAAAGAATTCATAAGCAGAAGGGGTAAGATGGCAACTCACGTAGAGTCTGGACTGAACTGACACTTGAGGGCGTATCGTTGGTGGGCAGCAATCTTCCCTCGTGAGCTGAGTGGCATAACAACCATGTCCTGGGCGCATCTGCTTAAACCCCAGAGGTAACAGTTACCCTGAAATGCAAAACAATTAACCACATAGGCGCATAAAAGTACATCACCCAAGGTATAAACAATCGCGTTAAATGAAAAATAGCTCTTCAAATAGATAGACGATCTCTAGAAATTCAGGTCTTGTTCCGGTTTTCAAGGCCATCAGAAAAAGTGTCTCCAGAGGGAATTACTGGCACTCAATACAGATGGGAAGACACTTTTTTACTCTGCACAAGGTTAACAATGATCTCTCAAGATTTAACACATCTCTTCATATACCAGTATAATAGTATAAGTGCCATATAAAATATACCTTCATATACAAAATTGCTAATTAGTTACTGAGTGGCATATTAACTATTAATTATCGTTTATCTTTTATCGACCTGCACTTTTGAGATGGATTCATAAATTACCATTATAAAGTATCTGACAAATAATAATATTTAATAATTAATAAATAATATTAAATTGTTTTATGTATAACAACCTTCTAAATCAATTCTTTGCACAATGACCTTCCAACTTTGTGCTGATTTTCTCAGAAATGGTCAAATAAATTTAACATTAAAATTCCATTTAATTTACATGTCTTAATTACTTAAGATATCTCAAATAGTGTAATAACAATAAAATCCATCTAAACTCACTTTGCCAATATTAAACTCGTCAAGTTAATGGATGGTTGCACAACGACGAAAGTGTACTAAAATGCAGCTACTCATTAAAGTGTTAACAAGCTTTAGCAGATGGTTAAACCAACTGGAGCTTAGAATACCTTATTTGTGATAGCTGCCATGCAGGTTCCCTCTCGATCAATGCTAATACATTGTATAGAAGCATCATTCTCAGGAATCTGAAAACACAAAATACAGGTAAGCTAAGGTATTACTGAAAATATCTGATCTAACTCTGGATCAAATCTACTCTTCAATACTGTTCTTGTCATACTAAATAAACAGCAACTGATGGAAATCCAAAATCAAAACACACTAAAACACTATAATGGTAGCTTGAGCCTCCCCTAAGATGGTCATAGCATAGGGACCATGAGCAAGTCCTTCACTCACAGTTGCTCAGTACCATCAATTGATGCTTAGTCATTATCTATTAGCACTTAATAAATGCATAATATTACTAATTAAAAGAATAATAATAAAACTTCTTCATTACATATGTGCTTCTGGGTTGAGTAAAACTATAACAAGGTAATATGCAATTCATTATAATTCAACTTAAAATGATGCAACAGGTAACAATCAATTCATTACAATTCAATTTAAAATAATGCAACAGTATTAGAAAAACAGGAGGAGTGGAACACGCCTTACACGTTAAATCTTCAAATTCCTAACTAAGTTCAGTTCAACTGTGTGCATGTGTGAAGTAAATAATTTCCGTACCAGTTGTTCGTTATTATCTGTCCGCAAATCCCAAATATGTATAACACCATTCTGATCACCAATAAACATTTCGACCTGCAACAAAATCATTACCATTATTATCACGAAGTATATAGACTCAACATCACATTCCTTCACAGCAAACGAGCCATGAAGACTTAGATAAATATATAACGCATATGACATTGCACATACTGAAAGATGATCATTGGCCGAAAGTTCTGCTCAGTAACCATGGTATTTTCAGATATATGTGGACATCAAGTCAGTGATAAAACTAATGCATGTGGATTCTTAATAATCAAGTAAGAGTACAGAGAGTAATGGAATTACTCGAGTTCACACAAACTAAACATAAAGCTTGTCTATAAACAAAGCAGCAAAACTGATAGCAATAATAAACAATTATCATCATTGGCCTGCTCACATTTCACAAAAGCATTATTTTAAAAGGCTGAAACGGTGAAAACAATGTCTGTGGTGGAACAACATGGTTCGGTAATTTTTCGCCCCAGGAAGATTCCGTCCCACATTTCACCCCCAGAAGTTTTGCCCCCACTTATCTTTAAGATAAGATATAATTAATAAGAGTGCTAGACAAACAGAAAAAGTACATACAGCAAATACACCAGAAGTTCTTAATTTCTTGTTAAATCTGCTCCACATTTTACTTTTGTCAACATAATTAGAAGTGAGAACTTCAGTCAAGAATACTGTCAAGCATTACAGTCGATCTCTGTAAAGGTTTGAATGTCACGATGCCTGAAAAGGCAAACAGATTTGCATAATAATGATAATGTGCAGATGATTGCAGGTCAAATAACTGCAAGAAATACAAAGCATGAGGCTATATCAAAGAGGATCAAAACAATTGTGGATGATGCCAATAGTCGTGACAATATTGAATATTTACAAGGTACTGCCTACAACTTTGAATTCTAGACATTTGCAATGTTTGAACTCATTGAAATTCTACATGTTGTGTCGTTTACTTCACAATACACTTCACACTAAACTTCTTTTATAATTCAACAAATGTGTTGTGTTTTATTTCTTCTATATTTCCAAGGGCAAAGTTTCTGGGGTGGTGATGAAACCTTCAGGGGTGAAATGTGGGGAGCGAATCTCCAGGGGCGAATTGTGCGGGTGGCGAATTGTCCATATCCCAACAGCACATAGTTCCAATGGACGATTTTTCTAGAAACATGGTTCAACAATTCATTGTTGATGACCAGAAGGTTACATGAAGGGAAATTTTGAACAGTCATAATTACATGGTCATGTGGCTGACCTGGTTGGGATGAAGACAAACAGTATTGACTGCAACTGAAGCGTTTGAAACCTGGAAAATTCGTTGACAGTTGAGGTTTCGCGTCCTAAAACCAGAAACAAATAAAGAATCATTGAAATATAAAAAAAACGGGTGAAAATGGAAGAATCAGTTATAACGGAAAATTCAATGTAGCAAAAGAATCAGGGAGAGAGAAAATCAGCGTAAAAGAAGTAATAATTAAAAAAAATTAAATTACCAAAACTTAAACAGCAGAAAAGGAAGAATCAAAAGGGCAAGTGGGAAAAATCAACGATAAAGAATCAGTAAATATCACTGAATTTCATATCTCTATTATAAAGGATGCCAAACACTTTAACGACTTCCACTGTGTCAAACACAACCATGCAGGCTTTCTTAAAATTCCATTGTAGATGGACTCATAACTGCAGAAACCTGCCTTCAAATTCAAAGACTTATTTCTCTCACCGTAAATCCCAAATTCGTGCAGCATTGTCCTCGCTGCCTGTGAACATCCACTTGCCATCCTGTTGAAATCCAATGGCCGTAACGTTCTTCTGAATGCCATCGTAGTTTAGGATAGGATTAGGATTTGTAGTTGCCAGATCGTACATTCGAACACGCTGGAAGCCTTCAATTCAGTCAGAAAAAGTCGAATCACATTACATATCACACTAAGTCCATGCAGTTATTTATATCGCAACTCTAAAAAACCACTCATTCTTAAATGTACTGAAACATGAATAAAAGATTTTAAAAGGAATGACATCAGAAATTTAGGAAGATTGAAAATGCTTCTTAAGCTGTCTTTGGAGAAACAGTACATTATGCTCAGCGGAAGATTGTTCTAGAAACCCTAAATTTTCAGCTACCAATTAGTACAACTTTACATCAGTCATCAGCTGATGCCTATTACAGTCACAAGAGAATGCTTTCAATTTGGTTAAATTACATTAGATGACATAAATAGTAAAGCAGATATAGAAAATAGTAATAGTAAATAAATGTTCGAAGAAAGCTTACCTGCAGCAGCTATCATTTTACGATCAGGGGTGATTTCCAGGTCATTTACTTGCTTTCAAAATTAAGGTCATACATGAAATTGCAGAGACTTTCATTGAATGAGACACACACCAATTCTTCTTCTGTGTTCTTCATCTTAATTTAACTGAAGTGCAGATTTACAATGCAGTTTAATCAATGTAAACTGAGCCAAATCACAACCGGTTTGCATAACCTATATATAGAGAAAAAGGGGGGAAACAAGTCATCAAGGCAAACAGTTTAGACAGACCATTCTGCTTTTGGACAAGCCCAGAATTAGGAAGATGACTATTATAAGGATATAATTATGACCTTTGATGGCACCAGACTAAAAGAAAACAAGACAGGTGCAGATGCATACTTAGTCCCAGGACTAAAATGTTACATGATTACCTTCAACATTTAGGGACCTACTTAGTGATTTACTCAATTAAGTGCAATGCTCACAGACTGACTAGTGGCTGCAACTTATCAACTTCCTGTCGATTTCTTTACTCGAAAATGGGGACTGCATTTGTACAAAACATGTCTCCACATATTTTGGTTTGTAATATGAAGCAGTATCAACTGTGTATTTGTCAAAGGTGCTTTACTAGTTTGCAAAGGAGTAAACAAATACAGCATGGCCTTGAAATCCGTGCACCGTGCATGTTATGGTTTGTTCTGAATAAATTGAGAGTCATACATGCAGGTGCGTTATAGTATAGCGCTTAGCATGCTGGACTGTCAACCGCGAGGTCAGTGGTTCAAATCCCGCCAGAGGAGAAATTTGTTTTCAGATTGTTGCACAACCTGCGCCCCATATCGCTAGGTTAGATCGTAATCTCCAAACTTCTAAATCGTCATTCGAAAGCCAAGCGCAGGACAGCAGCTTATTCGCTGCGTCTAGTCAAAGGGGCTGTCCAAAAGAGTAGTACGAGGGAGGTCAGACTCCGGTTTCCAGAGGATCAGAGGGGCACAGCAGAAGTGGCAGCAGCTATGACGAGTACACCCGCCCTCTTAAGCTGAGACTAGGAATGTGAAGTCGCTAATACTTCATATCACTGGCTGCCTCATTGCTAGCTTAATTAATTAATTTCTGCTGGTCTTCTTCTAAGTACTCCGAAAGAGGATACGGATTCTTGATGTTGAACTGTCCGTTGACATACGCCGCTGTGTGCTTGCCAGAATCGGATTTGGTGGTCATAGCCACCCGTGGCCAGAATGACCTGATCATTAGACCCACTCGGTTGGCGTCTCCTAGTACTCATCTTCAGCCAAATTACAAGATCTGAAAACAATGATTTATATTAATAACAGGGTCTTATTACACGGCCATTACAACATCCTGCGACCGGATGTTATGGTTTAGCCCCAGAATACATATCGCTACACACAGTATGAGTGCTACGTTAAGACGTCAGTTTAATATCAAGGGCTATCTAGCATTTATTATTATTATTGTTATTATTGTTATTATTATTATTATTATTATTATTATTATTGCAACAATTTTTAACGCGCGCAATGTCACACATGTGCGAATCGGAGGCACGGTTAGCGAAGTGAGAGCTGTTTCATCAGCGTGTACAAGGGCTCTGGAAAATGGTAAAAAACCTTATGATGACGTTAAAGTGGAATCAAGTTTGGCATGCAAAGCAGCAGAAAGGAAGTCAGCTCACGTGTACGCGAGTGCTTGCTGCCACACCGCAAAAGTCTCTGCTAGCTAGTCATCCTCTCCACGTCCTCAAAGAGGGTAAGGCCAAATGCGGAGAAAGGGGAGGGAATTGAGTCCCGAGTAGGTCGTTTTGTAAGAGTGGTAACTAGTTTAAAGGCTTGTATACGTGTTGTAGCACTCGGTCAATTAACTAGAGTCCCATTCTGAGCCGAGAGTTGACACATGTCACATTCAGATTTCATGGTCTGTATGGCAGTGAAGATGAGAAAGTAGACCCACTCCCTCTGTCTGAATTTCAGTGTTGTTCAGCAATTGAAATACATGTTACTAAATCACGTTATTGAATTAAATGTAATTGCAATTCAATTACTTCCAATCAGGTAATTGTAATTCTAAATCATTTACAAGCATGTAATTCCAATTATAATTGAAATACATTTGCAATGTAATCGATAGAACACTGCTGAATTTGGCATTGCTCTACCCTGTGGGGACGTCCTCACTACAATGATCCCTATTTCTGGTATCCAGTCCCAGTTTTCACTGTGGATGAGAGAACCAGCCTCACTCCAGCTGTTGAAGCTCGTTAACTAAGATATCTGTACTAGGAATGTTACAGCCATTAGATCTTAGACTGTTCCAGTAAACTTCCCTAATGACGATTCATCACTAATGACTGTCTGAAATAGCTCATGTTTAGTCTACACTACAGGCTCTACTTAAATAACAGTATGTACCAATTAGATGCTTACGTCCAAGCTGTCCACAACCCCTCTTCCTCTTTGGGGACATACTTTATAATGGACCACAGCATGGCCAACAGATACAGGTAATTTGGCATTACATGTACATCAAGGATATGGATATGCTTCCCGGAATAAATCCAACATTTTAAGTTAGAGGTTAAGCTATAAGTAAAACGTGGGTTATATTTGATAAGGCGAAGAGGTAAAATGTCGAATTATTGCTGTTTAATAACTGTAACCACCCTGATACTCACGAAACTTTATATTTCATATGCTAGTCCTCAACTCTTACTAAGCTATTACTTCATACCGTCAAATTTTTTCTTTGTACACGTACAGCGTTCTGCCTGTTGTTAACACAATAAACGAATATCATTTTATGATAATGGGAGCTGTTTACTCATTTAAATCCATTATTCCCTCTCTGAATATGTCAATGGTTTGTTCAAAGTAATTCCCAGGAACTGCAAAACACAGCATTGAATAACTATTTATTAGTAATATACACAAACCCCAATCTAACTTCAACTGTTAGACGTGGATCAATCTGTCCCAGGAGCCAGGCAACAACACTGGCTAAATGACGGTTCATCTTATAACATGTGACCATTCTCCTTTGACTTTATGTCATTCGCTTTTTCTTCCAGACTGGTTCAACTACATCGTCCTTCTCATCATCAGACTCGACATTCTTCTGGAATATTGGCTTTGGCTGGGTCGTCTGGTATGCAGGAGCAACCCAGTACGGATTGCTCTCTGCCTCCTTCGCATGCCGTAAAATGGCCCCGCGAGGGTCTTTGTCGCGTTCATCCGTTTTTCGAAGCACCAGCTGCTTGGCAACATACTGAGCCAGTGTTGATCCATGAGCACCCACTCGACCTCCCTCTCCCTGACCAGAAACAGGGAGCTCAGGTCGGTGCGATTTCAGCGGATCTTTACGAGATTTCTCTTCTTGCTTGTGTGTACTCGTCGGTTTCGATGTACGGAACATGGGAAGTGCGTGCGGAGTGATGATGCTCTGTCCAATCATCATCTCGACCTGTTTTGTTTTCGGTTTCGTCTTTGCCAGGCTCAACTTTGGTCCCCTCTGGCTCCTCTTCTCGTCGTAGAGGATCTTGATGGAGCCATCGCCACAACCACAGACAATCTGATTCAGCCGTGGGTGCCAGAGACAGCGCACAACGCTTGAGTCAAACACAACCTCATTGTCTGTCAAACGCTTGAAAGTGTTTCTGTCAAAGAAGACCAGCCTGCCTTTTGAATCGTCTTTAGTAGCGGAAACTCCGGTTCCAACCATCCTATCGTCTGGACTGAAAAAGCAATCGGTCACAGGGAATAAATTACTTAGGTCTTCGGCAACATGCACCACCTTACTAAGGTTCCTCAAGTCCCACAGTTTCAGCGTGTCATCGCCTCCCCTCGTTAAAAGCTGCACATTATCGTAGCTGAAGCAAATGCCTGAAGTATCTGAACCGTTTGCATGAGCCTTCATATTCTTGAGGGCCACGTTTACGAACATCTTGTTATGATCCCAGATCTGGATGGAGCCATCTTGACAGGCAGCTGCAACCCAGCGGCCATCTCGACTGTAGGCACAGGCAGTCGGAACACATTTACGTCCTTGAATGGTTTTTGGTTTTATGACGTTTTTGTGTTTCTTTGGGGTATTGATGTCCCAAAGACGTACGGTTCCATCATTCGAGCACGTCATAAATTCCTCTCGTTTCTTAGGATTCCACGATCCGCCATTTAGCATGGCAGTGTGGCCTTTGGTGCTGGACATGTCTACGATGTACTGATCACCCTTTGGGCATTCCATTATTTCGTGGGCATCACGGTCGACTACTTTTGCCTGTGCATTACCAGAAACAATGAGAATATTTTCTCCCGTCATGCTGTACTGAAGGTCCTTGATCGGGTGACACTCGCAAGGACGAATTGTACGAAAAGATCGAAGCCCAGAATCCATTCCAGCAAAGTCCCAGAATTTGACTTCATAGTCAAATCCACCAGACACCAGTCGTGCACCTGAGGAATCCAGACTCAGGGCTGAAACAGTTTTTGAGCCGTGACTAAGAGTAACCGAAGTCCCTACAACACAGAAATTAACTACATGTATGGTTGTGCTGTAATCCGTAGCCGAACAAGCTCTAGATAGGCCAGCGTATATAAAAGATCTTAAATCTCTACATTATAATTAGATAGGCATACATTTAAGATTGACAAATTCGGAACGATCTATACACAGTATACAGGAACGATCTATACACAGTATACAGTGTAAATTGTAAAACTGCAGACTGGCATCTGATTTCACTTGTAGAGTAACAGCTCAACAGCATCCGTCAGCAGAGGTCAATTTTTTAAAACTCAAAACATTCACTGAAAAGATACAAAATATTTTTATCTGACAATTAATATTGTACAGGTCTTCACACAGCAGTTTTGGAGGCAAGCTATACACAACACTATAAAAGATTGAAGAAAATGAAGAATTATGTGCATATTGGAGGGGGAAGGTCATTTCAAATAGAGGGACTGACCACAGCAAATGCCTGGTGTTGAGCCAAGACAGTCCTAGTCCTAGGAACAAAAAGGTCAAGCCAATCAGCAGAGTGCAAGGAATGAGACAAGGTTGCAGATAACAGCTTTCGTATATAGTCAGAAAAATATTTTGGGGCACTGCTCAGCTGAGAGCTTTTGGAGACTAGAAAGAGGATCTTATAATGAATGTTCAGTGATCGGAAGCCAGTGCACGACATCAACCATATATGTAGAGATATGCGCAAAGCGAGGGAGTCTGGCTATGAGTGATGACGACATGAATTTTTAGTTTTATTAAAGACATAAAAAATCCACTATTTTTACTCCAATGATATGTTTTCATCAATAACTATTGTCTGTAAATTATAAAATGTGAGCATTTGTATTATAGTAATAAAAAGCTAGTTACTTACTTAAAATTACATTGCATTAACAAAATGTTTGGATTAGCTTGACGAGTCATTAAACTCAGTAGTTTAAGTATTTCATGTATAATAAATGTCTAGCTCTTGCCTATTGGAATCACAAAGACTATCACTTACCTGTAGGAACAACACTGTGAATGTTCATTTCATCATCGCTGTCACCTTCTTCGTCTGTTTCATGTTCCACATCCGAGGTATTCCCAAGGTCAGACGGTGGAGCAGGTCCGATTAATTCATCATCAGATGCTGGATCGATCTGTTCACTGCTGGATGGAGGCAGAGGTCCAATTAAATCATCATCAGATGGAGGATCAGGGCGATCTTTTTCACTGCTGGATGGAGGAGCAGGGCCAATGAGATCATCATCCAAATCACGGTTCTTGTTAGGTTTCGCTGGTGGTCCGGTCAAATCTTCGTAAGGCTCAGGCTCTTCTAAACTTATGTTTTTGGGAGCAGATTTGCGCACCTCTGAGAGCATCTGGTCCAGGTCAAACACTCGTGCTCTTTTTCCACTGTTGGCAGCGCTTTGTGACATTCTGAAACTAAAAGATATAAAATTAAACACATCATATATTTATTACAAGCTATGCAGATGGTAAGAGAAGGTTACACAATCAATAATTTATTACATGTATGTCTTTATCAAGTTTAACCATCATAGTAGCAGTACTGGGTTTGGTGGGCATTTTCGCTAAAGTACAAACAAGAAAACTGCAATCCAATAAATGGACAACCTTCTCTTAAACATAGTATTGAAACTGTAGGAAGGTAGGGTTGACATCAACAACTTTGACAACAAACAGATTTTAAACACAGGAAGCTACATGAACAACTTTCCAGTATAACAAATACTTGTCTTGCAGTTGGAGAAATTTGCTCTAAGTAGCAGGACGAATCAATCCAATGTAAATTTTTATTTTGAGACATCTGCATCTGATTACCATAAGAATAATATAGCCACCACAGATTTGGATAGAATAGAGCGCTGTGACCTCCCACACCCGAAGTCCCTCAAGGAAGTAAGTTATGAGTAACTAACACAATATTTATCAAGTAGGCCCTAAACTTGAAAAATAGCAGTTTTATGAATTCTGTTGTTGTATGAAAGAAACTTCATAGATTCAAGGACAATGTGATGAGCACGTCCTTTTGAGGCTTAAAAGGAAATTTTGTACAAGCTGTGATTTACTTCCAACACATCTTCAGACGTTTGTCTGTCAAAGTGCATTTCAACATCAACAGATGATTGCTAACATTATGTATTTCAGAAAGCATGCCACCAAATAAGTTATTTCGTCTATTTCATTCATAAGTACTGTTTTTTACGCATTAGTTAATGGACAGACTTCGGCAAATGTGAGGCCGAATCACCAGACTCGATTCCCTATAAGTGATATCCCGAAAATGAGTAAATAATAGTCAATCTCGTAACTATAATATACTAGGAAAACAGCCTAAAAAGCTAGATTTGCGCAATTAATTGTTGTTCAATAAGAAAATAGATTTCGTCGATACTTTTGAAATTCAATTTCGGTCAGTGGTGTTTCGAGGTTTCACTACTCGCCTCTGCTGCACATGTCGCCCCGCTCTATTCTACCCGAGTCTGGGGTGGCCATATTGTCAATACAGTGAGCGCTTGTAAGCGACCCAAAATTAAATTTTCAAACAAACTATTACTAAGTGAAAAAGGAGTGCAACAAAACTGTTACAATAAATGGGTTCAGCATAACGATATACGTTATGGAAAATTTTCAGTACCTCCGAATTTTTGTATCCAATTAAATTCACACCTCCTGTGCAGCCTAAATCTTTAACAATATCTAATGCTTATAAGAATCTGAAAGGTAGCATCGAATAACAAATTCTAACATAAAAAAGAAGTTTCTAATCGCAACAACAACCAGTGTAAGTGGAAACTTATAAACCTAGATCTACTTTGTTTTCATCAAGAACAGAAGATTATATATATTATCAAGAGCCCATTATTTTTCAGTTATATGTAATTTCAGTTATGTGTAATGTAATGTAATGTAGGCCTAATGTCCAGACCATTAGGACCATCAGGAAAGAAGAGATTAAGAAATTAGAAGCTTTTGAGATGTGGATCTGGAGAAGGATGGAGAAGGTGAGCAGGACAAAGCATATAACGAATGACGAGGTGCTACAAATGGTTGATGAAAAACGATCGCGAATAACAACAATAAGAGAAAGACAGAAGAACTGGGTGGGGCACGTATTAATTAACCCGTTTTGCCCAAATTTTATTTTTGTTTCATTTTGAGTTATGTTACACAGTTTGATGCTAGAATAGCCATGCCACCTTAATTTTTCATTTATTTTAAGAAATTCCATGAAATTTTTGATTTTGTTCCTATGTTCCAATATTGGAACACTGGGCACATATGGGTGCAGAAATATACATAATCCACGCCAACATTACCAAGTACAGCAATGATTATTTCAAGTGAAGTTACCTAGCACATTTGTTCTAGCTGCTATCACATGTACAGTGCTGTATAGAAAGAGTTGGGGCCCATATTCAGTATAGATGTGCCTAAGTTGAGACAAAGAACAGAAAAATATCACAAAAATGACCATTTTCCCTGCAAACAAGCGAAGAAAATTACCGTGGAAGGAATGCCGGCCAGAATCACACTGACACTTGGAACCAAATCCTTGAAACCTATCGTTCGCTCCAGAATGTTCAGAGTTTCACCAGTGATAGGCTTGCTCAGGGGCTAGTGTGCTTAGCCCCCCTAACTGCGGCTCTGCCCCCAAAAAGTGGGAAATTACCTGCAAATCACAGCATACATGTATGTATGTATGTATGTATGTATGTATGTATGTAATCATGTATGTATGTATGCATGCATGTATGTATGTATGGTTGATGATGCAAAATCAAAAAACTTATCTTTATATGCGAGTAAGTTCGCTAAACCAAGCTAAATTTAATTGCGAAATGCAATATAAGAGCCTAGAGCGATATGCCGTAACGAGAAAATTTTGCACCCATATATGCCCAGTGTTCCAATATTGGAACATACAATATAATTGCAAAAAGTCCAAAGTAAAGTTCGTCCTAAAAACTAATTAAAATTATCATGAAATATAAGTGGTATTAGAGTACCAAAAACAGCAACTTCTAAAAAGATCTTTATTTATATTAATTTTATTTATATATGTACCTTTTCGTCGAAATTCGTCGAAATTTTTTTAACACAAAAGTGTTCATTAAGACCGTATCTCATAACTATTAGTTATTCAAAATAATAATTTTTTGATAGATATATCTTAGATTAGAAATACTGTTTACAATGGCAGGTGATGAATTATATTCAGTATATAGCGCTAAATTACAAGTAAGTAAAGTATTTGCAAAATGTTCCAATATTGGAACACTGGGCAAAAACGGGTTAAGAGGAGACTCGAGTCCTCCTGAAAGAAATCTTAGAAGGGAGAATGGAAGGGAAAAGAGGGAGGGGAAGACCGAGGCAGATGATGCTGGGGTGGATGGCCGACGGATACAGCGAATTAAAGGAAAAGGCACAGCACAGAGAAGAGTGGCGTCATTGGAAGTTGGAACCTGCCGAAGGGCAGAGAACTTAAAGAAGAATGTAATGTAATGTAGTGTAATGTAATGTAAATATTCGAAAATTTCTCAACGCCCACAAAAGCCACGTCAGGGAGACCAGCTTATTCACCGGCGCTATATCAAATCAAGTCCGCAATAGCCAAAACTCCTCTGTTCGTTTCGGTGCCAGGTCAAAATCCGGGGAGGTCAAGCCGAAGAGACAGCATGGTACGTGCTACGGTGGCCATCGGTGATGATGGTGATGTGGTGGCGCAGGAGCGGAATCAGGATAGGATATCTTGAAGAGTTCGGTTTTCAGTCGTGAGTGGAAAGTAAAAGAGGAGAGTGCAAGCGGAGGAGAGGTTGAGTTAAGAGGCGAGGTAGGAGGATGAGCAAACTGGCGGAGGTCTTTTGGGAGTCCGTTCCAAAGAGCTGGTGCAGCATAGACTAAGGAGCGGTTGCAGAATTTCAGATATATTCTTCTGCTCTTCCTCTCTCTCGTGTTAATTAATTATAATAATTAATATCAACAATAATAGGCTAATCTACGTCTATTCATTCAAACTTACATGAACGCAGTATGATTACAAGTCATAATATGACTGCATAAACGGATGATCACAATAGTTATTATGTCCATGAGTCGGATTACCCATATAACAGCCATGCAAGGCGCACATCTGTCCTTCTGCTCATTTACCAACACCATCTAGCGAATGAAAGGCTTAGTCGACCTTTGGGAGGGTAGCGGGAATAGATCGCGTCATGCTGATTTCCTGCTCTTCATGTAATTGTACGTAGTTAATCGTAGGCCTAATCTCAAGATTTCTATACAGCCCCAAGAGGTCGTGGAAACCAGCTTATTCACAGGTGCTTAGTCGAAACAAAATAAATGGGTTAAAATTGGTCCCCAGTCAAGATCTAAAGGGTCAGGAAGGCAGTCAGACGGTTGCGGTAGCTGCATTGTTTAAATTTGAAGCTGCGAGGGAGGTATCCTACGGGAAAGAGGTTGGCTCAGAGTTATGATTTGTTAAAGAGCAGTGTTTTCTGTTCTGAATGAAAAACCTGCTGAGACATAGCGAGTTCCTATATAGGATGAATCATATCTAGTGTAATTCAGGCGGTAGCAATTTGTTGCAGAGAGGCGTAACAACTATATAGCTATGGAGTATGGAGCGATTTTTAGATTTTAATGATGAGGTGAAGGAAGGGCGGAGAAGTGTTAGGGCGGAAGGGGAGCGGGTTGAGTTCTATGTATACGAGCCTTAATTATATTCTAGTAAAACCTAAATATGCTTTTAGACGGCTCTAGATCTATTGTTACCCGAAGTGATTGACACTGCCTTTTTCACCCAGCTTGTATGGCTCTGAGAAATTTAGAAAATCTCTACAGTATACTCTCCCTCCAACAATATATGACGCGAAAATTGGTGCAGGTGGTCAACGACATAAACGCCCGCCACTGGAGAGCTACGTCTACCAATTAAGCGATGATATGCTAAGCATGCTTGGAAAGCGCTGTGTTGAGAGTAAAGTCATTGGCTTGATCAGCGTCTAAATGTAGATTCAGCAATGCCCCAAGAACGTGAACGTAAAGTATCAAGAAGAATCAATGCAAATATAACGAAAGCAGCTGTTGTGTCGCCACTTGAGCGTCTGAAGCTGAATTTCTATTTCCCAGTTATGGACAAGCTGATTATCTAGCTTGAAAAAAGCTTTCCGGCAGAACTACAAAACTTTGCATTTCTGGATACGAAACACTCGTAGGCTTGCAAGTCGCTTCAAGATATTAGACGCGAAGACAGACCGCTATAGGCTAATGGCCTACTGAGTTAGATGTCGATGTGGCGGCTCACCCATAAATTTCCTACTTCCATTGCACAACGAACCCACCTCTGGTGTTGCAAAGATTTCTCAAGCAAAAAGTCAACGCGTAATGACAACAGTAGGCCTAAGCTACATTTCACATGTATTGAGGAAACTAAGTCTCATATCAATCAATCAATCAATCAATCAATCAATCAATCAATCAATCAATCAATCAATCAATCAATCAATCAATCAATCAATCAATCAATCAATCAATCAATCAATCAATCAATCAATCAATCAATCAATCAATCAATCAATCAATCAATCAATCAATCAATCAATCAATCAATCAATCAATCAATCAATCAATCAATCAATCAATCAATCAATCAATCAATCAATCAATCAATCAATCAATCAATCAATCAATCAATCAATCAATCAATCAATCAATCAATCAATCAATCAATCAATCAATCAATCAATCAATCAATCAATCAATCAATCAATCAATCAATCAATCAATCAATCAATCAATCAATCAATCAATCAATCAATCAATCAATCAATCAATCAATCAATCAATCAATCAATCATCCAGTTTAAGTAACCAATTCGGTCAGTCATTCGATAGTGCACCCATCAGTATTATTAGACACAAAGCAATCAGTCAATTAATCAGTTAAACTCTATAAAATAATTAATCAAGGGCATCCGAATTACAATTATGATTTTTTAATCATCCCACGCGATTCATCCTAATTAAGGCACTTCCAGCATTTGGTATGTGTTTCTCTGTTCCATATAACGAAGCAAGTTAAAGAACTTAAAATGACCAACAAGCTTTACTACAAATTAGTTGGTCAAATAAAAGGTTACGCCTTTACCAAATATACTAGCCTAACTCCATTCAAACGGACCTACTACTCCCTCCGACCCCGTGCTCATGACCGCATAATCCACCAAGCCGACAGGCTGATGAGCAAAACATTTTATTCTTGGAAACTATAATATACATTTTAACAGCGTTTATTAGATGTAGGCTTATTCACACAAAAATTAGATTAGCAATTGGTTAATAAAGAATATACTTACTTACTTACTTAGGCCTAGGCCTACTTACTGTTTTGTGGATCTTCGGTCTTGGAAGACAGTTTCGTCCCAACATACGAAACGTGCTCATGGGCCAAAGGTTAGTTACGCTCATTCATTCAAAAGCAGCTTAAATTAGCCTAACTAGTTTCGGAATATTAGTAGGTCATTTCTGCCATGATCTAAGAGCTTTCCGAGCAATGCCTTAGATTTGTACACAGAATTGCAGCAGAAGATCACTTTCAGTTTTAACCGAAAGCAGGTTCGGTAAGGATGAAACTTACCCCTAAATTTCTTTTATCCAAAACAAGACGTTCTTCTAAGCTAAAGCAAATTTCGCTGACTCCAGCAACGCATAATTCGAATTGACTATCGCATGGACTGTTTTTCACTATCCAAAACACTCATAACTTCATAAGTGACATGCCTGCAGCAAATATCAATAGTGTAGGCCTAACCATCAACACGAAAGACTTGTACAAGCTAAATTGCAACTGATAGGCTATTTGCGTGTAATGTAGGCCTAATGTAAGCTAATTTAAATCTTTGAAATTTCTCCGCGTCACACAACAACCGCGTCAGGGAGATCAGCTCATTCACCTTTGATAGGCGTATATAAATTATCAAATGATGTCCGCAATACTGTTATAATAATTATTGCAAACTTTGTCCGTTCTAATGCTAGGTCAGAATCCTGGAAGGTTAAGCCAATGAAACAGCAGGGTGCTACGCTGGCAATCGGTGCTGATGGTGTCGTGTGGTTCCGCATGAGTAGAATCAGGATAGGTGAGTAATGAGTAGGTTCCTTGAAGGGGCGCTATATAAATGCTCGGAATGAATGAATGAATGAATGATAATGTGCAATATGTGTAAGCAGTTGTTGGATAGGTTCCTAGTCGTGATGATAGTTAGGATATCGCTGTAGTTATGAACAGGGCGTCACTTCTCATTTGTTAGTCCGTTTTGTCATATGGATAGTCTGCCTGTCAGACGATGTCTCTTCTGGTGTTGGCTTGAGTTACGGTTTGACCGGTTCATTCGAGATATTGTTCACTTCAGCCCGAAATTCAACCTGTTCAGTAAAGATCACAGACGTTAATTAACTTGTGTGTGTTGCTCTGATAATAATCATGAACATTGCACTAATTATTATTTTACTATAATGTGATAATATAACTAGGCTATATATACAAATAGGCTAATAATTTTAAAATTCCACTAACACATGAATAACTATTCAAAAATCATTTTAAGAAAATTATTTTAAGATAGAATCTCGGATGCATTAGAACTATATATTGTAATTATTACTAGGCTTACTACTGTTATATTAAAGCTACTGTCATTACTACATCAGCTGCTACTATGAATATAATTGTAAATCGGACCTAGTATTTCTATTTCTCTGAGTAATTTTCTTGAAGGGCGCTATGCAAATGTTTGATGTGACTGGATGAATTAAATGAATTTGTACTTGTATTTGTAGGTTTAGTTCTGAATCAAATGTGGAGCAGTAGGGTGTCATGCGTCATTTTTGAGTCAGGCTTAGGCTATACCATGATTAACTTCATATTTATGGAACTCCGTTTCGCTTGAATAGAATTGCATTGCGTGGACGTCCATGAGTCTCCCACGGGAATATTAAAATCACAATTTTTAAATGCTGTATAATACTATTTCTATATCGCACCAATTCATGATATATTTTCCTAATACTTACTTACTTACATAGTCTACTTAGTGTATTGTTCAGTAATAAGTTGTGCAACTCGTCTGTACAGACTAGGAATGTGACGGAATGAACTGTAATCTTTGCAAGGGCATAATTGGACTGCAAACGCAGTAATAAGACTAAACTTATGGTACTATAGACCTCGCCTATCGGAAAGAGTATCGGGACTCATGAAACACCATCGTCGACGTTCTGTAAACACTTGCAGAACAAAGTGCTAGCCTATTACTATTAGCCACTGCGATCGTGAACAATTGGTGCATGGTGCTCTGCGTTTAGTTTTAAAGTGGCGCTTTAGCAGTTATGAGCTTAGGATTGCGATAACGACGATTACGCTATAATTATTACCAAAATGTCTGTAACATATAATGTGGTAGACCAAAGTAGTTTTAAACAGTGTAATGCGTATTGTAATAAGAATAGGTGGACAATGACACTTTAGATACACTGCCTTTAAACTGTTGAGCAGGGGCCCCAGATGCACTTTATATTGATCCCAGACGAGTGTATTATTGTTATCGGAGTATTACAGATTCCAAGATCTTATAAGTATAGCATATTTAATTTGTCGTCCAAATGACCATAAGAATGCAACACTGTTAATAATGTTAACCACCGTCTTGCTGTTGACAATAGGTGAGAGCGTCGGAGCTGAATCTGAGACTGAGACGCCTCTACATCGGAAACACTGTCTAAAGTTCAACAGAAGTTTTTCGTCCACTTTTTCATCTAGCGACCGGTCTCCTGTCAAGAAAGTAACAAACTGAGCAATGACATTATTTTACCTTTTTATCTACTCACTCGTTTGCTTGTTCTTTAAATTTAAGTTTAAATTTAAGATCTGGCTATTTGAAAAGTCACAGAGCTCAGAGATATGCAGCGAAAGTACTTTTGCCGAAAGAAACCGTTACAGTAACGAATGGACAGTGGGCTTGATTGTTCTATGGTCATTCTCTAAATGCATTGCATTGTGGCAGTGAAGCTTTCGTTAACGATAACTTGGCCTATAATTTTAACTAAACTCGGACAATAACGATAACGAATAAAAACGAGAGCTAGAGCTTTATAACTCTAACTAGAACTAATACAAAAACGGGGCATACTAATAATAACGAAAACAAAATAATAACCAAAACCAAAACCTACAACGCAAACTGGATTGACACCTAGGTCTACTTGCCTAACACTGAGTGTAACTGTTAGGTATTACACATGTCCTTACTTCTGATGATTCAAATAGCGGCAGGCCTACGTTCTATGTCGATGTCTATATCTATGTCTTTCCAACATCCGGTAGGCCTATTTCTCTCATTGTGGATTTTACTTCAGTTAGATTAGATTTTAACTAGATTTCCACCGTAAATGGCTGAATTTTTTTTAAACTTTAGGCGGTAGACCAAAGACAATTGGTGTTTGGGAATATTTCAATTATGATATTAAGGAAGAATTTAAGCGAATGCATTGTCGCGTGATCTTTGTTCTTTTTTAAAGCATCTATTTTTTCATTCAGAGGATTTATATAGCGCCCCTCCAAGATAACCTACTCAGAGGCGCTCCCAGCCCAACTACGGCGATAGAGAACAGTTTTCAAATTCTTGTAAAAGGTGTATGCAGAGTCTCCAGCTAGAAGAACACGCAGATCTGAAGGAAGATTATTCCAGATGGTCGGCCCAACCACTGAGAAGGCACGAAGTTGCATCTTTGAAGTGCGCGCAAAGGGAACAGCAAGTTCGCCACGAGATGCAGAGCGAAGATTTCTGCGGGTAGCTAAACCTGAGGTAGGGCGACAGAACTCACGCAAGTAAGCTGGGGCGCTCCCTAACTGGCACCGCCAGACCCAGACCGAAATCCTAAATTGAATGCGCTGAGAAACAGGAAGCCAGTGGAGTACGTCACGCATATAATGCGAGATATGGTCAAATTTAGAAAACCCACCAACAAGCCTAGCAGCTGCACGAAGCACACGCTCAACCTGAGCAATGCGCCCCAATGAGAGGCCAGCATAGATGGTACTGCAGTACCGGGTAGTCAATCCTACTACAAACAAAAGCATGAACAACAGTAAGTGCAGCATTTGGTGAAAGTGAACGGGAAATTACCCGCAATTGCCGCAACTGAAAAAAGCAAGCACGGCATAAAATTGTGGGCCACAGAGCAATCGATGCTTTAAACGATGCAAAGATATGCAAGAAACTCACTAAGCATTTGACTATATTGAATTTCCAAATAGACCTATTAGGCAAATTATGGTACTGAATGAATCTCAACAAATTGATAAATGAAATAATAAATATAGTTATTTATTAAAATCCACAAGAAGGATAATATTAATATAATGATTTAGGACCGTTAAAGCAGCCGAAAATCTACAACCCAAAGGGTAATATTCCCTTAATAACTTACTGTGCTTGAAATAGAAATTCATCATAAATTTCTTACCGAGAAGAAAAGATGCTATGGATCCAACGAATAGCGTCACTAAAACCCATAATAAGTAATACCAGAGGTAGGAAATTGAATAGAATTTCTCCAATCCTTGCAGAGTATCCTAACGACAAAACAAAGCACCATGTAATTAGTTAATTTAAGTCTGAGCTTCTTTTATTTTTACACTAAATTTGTCAGCATTTTCTTTAATATGGGGAGGCGTTTAGGTTAATGGCAACACTCTGGCACGAAGAGGCAACGGACGCGGGATCGCTTTCTATAATTATATGCATGAGAGAGGCGCTCTATATAAATCTTTAGATACAATACAATACAATGAGTAGTTGTAGGCTATATGAGTGCGGTTATAGCCTACACATAGGTAGCCTATAATATTATGTGATTATGAGTGACATGTAGTGCAAGAGAACTTCTGTTGATATATAATTCAATATACCGATGCCAGAGCTAATTAGATGCCAGTGAACGCAGTGGTCAGTTCTGAACAGAGACACGGTGGCCTATATAATAGCCTACAGTTTCTGAAGTATAGTTCAGTTAGTTATCTGCTTCTCGTACCTTGCAACAGGGACTCTAAGTTCATTACCCTACCTCTTTGTTTTCTGCATCTTGCCTTAGCCTACATCTCTTTATCTCGCCTTGCTTTACTCTACCTCCCTCCAGCACGGTGTCACGACAACTCGTCGAACGACATTTCGTATACGACACTTCGTCTACAGTCGTTTCGTCTACCGACATTTCGTCTACAAAGTTATTTGATATTGTCACTTTAAAATGGAAGCTGGATTGATGAAAAAAAAGTTTCCCGAAATGGAAGTGGGATTGATGAAAGCATTCCTGTGTTGAAATAGAAGCTGGATTGTTCGAAATTATTTTTTCCGTAAATAGAAGCTGGAAATCAACCTTGATGCATGGATGAAACTAAGTTTCCATTCAATAGAAGCTGGATTGATGAAAATAATCTTTTCAGTAATTGGAAGCTGGATTCCTGAGAATATATAGCACGTTTTAGCGAAACTATAAGAAAGATGATTAGGTGATTAGGTGATTAGGTGATGATTAGCCGTAATGGATGATGATTAGCCGTAATGGATACAGATACACTTGTAGACGAAATGTCGGTAGGCAAAGTGTCTGTAGACGAAAAGTCTGTAGACGAGTTGTCGCGGAACCCTAAAGACGTTACCTCAGTTGTGTGTTTTGTCAGCGGCCGGAAGTACGTTATCGTTGCGTCTATCGGAGATTCGTCGAGGAAGTGGAAGCCGGAGCTGGAGTTGGTGTTGTCATAATTCTGAAAGGTTAGATTAGTGGGCTTCATGCATCCATCAATGCTGAGCGGAGGAAACGTGGGATGTTTTCGCTTCAACGTAAAAGATCCAATGGTCAACCAACAGCTACCGATGACACTCGTAATTCCGCCAATTAGTGCTCCCTGAAAAAACAGAGGTGACTAGTATTATGACGTGACGAACTCTATGATTGGCTAGGAGGTTGCCGCGCAAAATATAGGGGCGTGGATCTCGGTTGGCGGCAATAGGAGCCTATGAAAAGGGCAGAAAGAGCGTTCAAGAAGAATCGGAAGTAGGAAGTCGAGGAAGATCTGAGAACTAAGAGACCCAGGGTATCGAACGGCGATGTAAATTTACGATTGTGTTCTTTTTTTTGCGAATCGAAATTTGCGGTCGTATGTTGACGGCCAAGGTGGATTTTAGTATAAAATTTAAGCGAAGCAATCACTGATCCTATGTCTATGCATATTTGAAACCTACCTTCCAGTTGGCATATCGATTCAAACCTCCGAGCATGAACAATCCGAAAAGAGGACCAGAGGTGGCACTTAGCATCGCAGTAACGACCTATGGATGCAAATCAAAATCAAAATATAGGATTGTCAATAATCTCCTCAACAGCAATTTTATATTCCTATATAATATATGAGCTTTACATGTTCTACCATATGATGCAACAACTAAGGCGCATGAAACCCTGTCTCCCATATTTGAATTTTTCCATATGGGGTTCACGCGTCATATTTAAATGAAGTTGCTGTCAAAGCTACAATTTCTTTTCGTTACTATGTTCACTGTTGTATCGGGGTTTATAGTAAGTCGATCTTTTATGTGTCATGGAAAATAATTCTAATGATTGAGAGTCAAAATTAAAAATTCAATGCACTATGTTTAGCCTACTATTTCTGTGTTTCTAGTGGGGCATCAGAATTCTAATCTGTTTCATTGTTTGTTTGGTCTGTCTGTTTATAACTTTAATATTCACCATATTGGTTTGATTTAACCATGCGATTAATGTACTCTACCTGAGATATTGGACCGGAAATAGCAGATGTCACGAAAGCCAATCCGGTGGCAGCAATGCCAAACAAAACCACTGCAAGTATTCAATTAGTATTCCTAAGATCTTAAGACAAGTAAGATTGACGGGTCGACTGAACACAATATCAACCCAATATGGAATGAAAATAAACATTAATGAGATGAAGGCGATGACTGATGAAGATATGAGTAAACGAGAACAACTATAGTCAACAATATTATCGGAGGGAGGGAATTAGAACTGGTGAAAGAATTTTTTTATCTAAGGAGTATGATCACGACAGAAAAAAGAATATGGAATGATGATGAGTTGGAGAAGCAAATTATAGGAAAGGCAACAAAAGCCAAGATAAAGCAACTAAACGAAGATGTGGACGGATGAAGGCATACAGTTTCAGGATGAGGGCAGGCAGAGAGAGGTGAGGAAATACGAGGACACAATTGGACCAGATGAGAACATGGGGGCAGGATAATTGCAACTTCAGCTCCTCGGCCTTTCTCTTCCTCTGTTTCGGAAATGCCTGATGACTATCTTATTTGTTAGAGCCCTGGGTCGGGAGCGCCTCTAAATCTCTGAGTGGCGCTATACAAATGTTCAATTACAATTACAATTACTATGAAGGCATTGAGTGAAAGATGAAGAGAGTGGAGCATAGATGCGTACACAGAGAGACACATATAAGAGCTGATGGGGATAGTTGAGAACTGATTGCAAAGAATAGTAGACATGCACATTGGACATGTTTGATGTGTCATAAGTATCCTAAGTGTCACTGAGTACGAGATGCATAATGTATAGAGTAATATATATCTAAAATAACCTAGGAATCGGTTGAGCAGAGCTTTGCGTGGCTCAGTCCAGTGCATCAATTTCCACTGGAGAATGTCTTCCCAGCAGTTTGCGGCTGATCCACTCAACGACGTCGAGACTGAACTATATATATATATTATATATATATATATATACATATATACATATGCAAATACATATATACATACATAAGCTCTTAGAGAGAAACAAACGAATTTACAATTGCCAACAGTGAAAAGTTTACAATTATGCTCTTACTTGTTGGTATTTTCTCTTCACTATCCATCTCTTCCTTATCTGCTTACCTTTCTCTCTCCCTGCTGCCTCTCTGCTATGCCTTTCCCGCGTCTTCCCCAACGATGTCCCCTCTCCCTTGCCTTCCCTCTTTCACTCTCTGCCTACCCTCCCGTCCATGCCTCTCTCCCACTAACTTCACCTTTGATAATAAATAGACAGACAGGCATGCAGGTAGATAGAAAGAAAGAAAGAAAGAAAGAAAGAAAGAAAGGATAAATATATACAGACAAATAGACAGACAGATGGATAGACGGATAGATGGATGGATGGATGGATGGATGGATGGATGGATGGATGAAATGATGGTTGGATGGATGGATGGATGGATGGATGGATGAAATGATGGTTGGATGGATGGATGGATGGACGGCCGGATGGATGGATGGGTGGGTGGGTGGGTGGATAAATGAACGAATGGTTAGATGGACGAATGAATAGATATATAGATAGATATATAGATAGATAGATAGATAGATAGATAGACAGACAGACAGACAGACAGAGAGACAGACAGACAGACAGACAGACAGATAGATATATAGATAGATAGATAGATAGACAGACAGACAGACAGACAGAGAGACAGACAGACAGACAGACAGACAGATAGATAGATAGACAGACATACAGACAGAAAGACTGACAGATAGACAGACAGAACATGAATACATGAAACGCGTTAAAGACAGACAGATAAATAAAATAGATAGATGTCGTACCTAAGAGCTGCTCCGTAAAGTGTGGCCAAAAATAGTCCGGCAAAACCAGGTGCGTCAGCAAACATTTGCAAGACGAAACGAGGCAACAACTGCAAGATTCACATTATGTGATCATTCAAAGTACCAGTCGGCCTCCATGAATCCACACATTATTATTGTTATTATTATTATTATTATTATTATTATTATTATTATTATTATTATTATTATTAGTATTATTATTATTATTATTATTATTTATTTTTTTGCCGGCGGTAGGCATAATCCCTCAGGCTCTTAGAAAGTATCCTAGGGTGTGCCATTGATCTGGAGTTAGTGGTCCTCTTCTCCGGTGCATTGTGCGAAAGTGTCCCTGAAGGCTACGGCATTGAACCCCTGAGTGCATATGGATAAACGATGGAACAGGTGGACGGTCTCCAGAGGGTCGCCTGAGACGGCTGTCATTCGGCGCCCCAACTCCATCAAGAACTCGCGGCCTGCACGGTTGACGGGGCCCAGCGACTCGACGGCCACGGGAACGAACTCGTGAGTGGCGGGGAGGGATGAATATTTGGCACGCTTCCGGTCTGCAGCGTGTTCGGATTTTTAACTGCCCAGCGTACAAGTTATTATTATTATTATTATTATTATTATTATTATTATTATTATTATTATTATTATTATTATAAGTATGAATCAGGGGTAAAGTGTAAAATGCGTGGTGAAAATTTCCGCTTAAAGTGTAATATTTTGTATGGTGTAATAATAAGATTACACCTTTCATTTGACGTATCTTAAAAAATAGTAGTAGTGTTGCGTTGTACTTAGGACTCGGTAGGTGGCTTCTCTGTCGGCCAGTATAGAGCCCTGGACAATATTTTAACGTTCGGGTATCATAGATAATTTCTGACTGTGATGAAAAATTTCCGCTAGTAACCACTTATAGTGTAATTTACGCTTTTCTATTAACTAATTATTATTATTATTATTATTTTACATGTTAGAAAACACCCTGAAAAGTGTAATGCCGTTTTTGTTATATTATTCAAAATAAATATATTTGACAAAACCATTTATGTTGTTTTTGTGATATAAATCAAGCAATTGCTTTGGTTCTCTGCAATAACTTCATTACATTATTGACCATGTTATAGCAATAATAATAAAATTACACTTTTCAGGGTTTTTTACTGCAATTACACTTTACCCCCTTGATAGCATTCTTATTATTATTATTATTATTATTATTATTACCAGATAGGTCAATCAAATATCAGTCGTATACAATCAGTCGATCCGTGTCACTGTTCAACTGTGAAACTTATACGCTGGGTATACAGTTAAAAATCCTTGGCTACTAATTTAGGCTACCGGTAGATCTACATTATATATTCTGTGATCGAGCACACTCACCATATTCTCCTATATATATAGGCCTACATGAGGCGGCTTGATACGCCATTATCAAATAAACGTTTAAACATGTTGTATCATCATCAAAATAACTATGGACCAGCAGAGAAGCTGAAAGAACCTGGTTGGCATTGTCGATGTCGTGATTGACCAGTGGGTCGCAGCGGATTGAAGTGTAGTAGGCAACAACGATGAGTCCATTGAAACATACGATCAGATGCATAACGATAGAGGCTGGCAGGTTCAGAAGACATGAATACATGAAACGCGTTAAAGACAGACAGATAAATAAAATAGATAGATGTCGTACCTAAGAGCTGCTCCGTAAAGTGTGGCCAAAAATAGTCCGGCAAAACCAGGTGCGTCAGCAAACATTTGCAAGACGAAACGAGGCAACAACTGCAAGATTCACACTATGTGATCACTGACTTTGCTCTGCCTTCATGAATCCACACACTCATTTTCAATCTGAGGACTCTATTTATATTCTGGACTAGGCCTACGTCTTTATAAGCTTCAATACACTTGGCTTAATGTCGGGCACGGTAGCGGTTTATGGAACATATAATTATAGCAGGTTATTGGTTATTGCGCTCGCGATGTATTCCGGGTGTGCGAGTTCGAGCCTCTCCTGAGACGAATAACATGTAGAGGCCTTCAGCAATTCTAGCGCTCACTATTACTCAGCGATAGACACCTTAGGGCAAAAAAATAATGATATAAACATCCAAATATACTGCCATTTTTTTTACTGCTTTGTGCCCTTGGCCTTTGAAATTCTGGACCCAGAAACCAAGGTGCTTTGATCAACCTCCTCAGCTACCGCCTTGCCCAAATATCAGAAGACAAGAGAGAGACTACTTTCCTCTTTCAACGCTTATCTACGGCTATCCAGCGTTTCAATGCTGTCGCTTTTTGTAGCGCCATTTCCACCGAAAAAAAATCTGCAATCTCGACGGATCATATGCACCTCGTGAGAAAATTTATTATTATTACTATCATCATCATCATCATCATCATCATCATCATCATCATCATCATCATCATCATCATCATCATCATCATCATCATCATTATGATTAGATCAGGTCAATCGAATATCAGTGGTACCTGTGGTTTAATCAAGTTATCCGAGTAACTGTTCAACTTTCATCCTTATACGCTGGACAATTAGAAAACTTTGGCTGCAAATTCAGATTCTAGTCTGTGACTGATCACACTCACCAAGTTCTCCTATAAATACATACGGTGGCTTGATACACCATTGTCAAATAAACGTTTAGACAAAAAGTATCATCATCAAGATAAGGACAAGAGAAGATGAAAGAACCTGGTTGGCATTGTCGATGTCGTGATTGACCAGTGGGTCGCAGCGGATTGAAGTGTAGTAGGCAACAACGATGAGTCCATTGAAACATACGATCAGATGCATAACGATAGAGGCTGGCAGGTTCAGGAGAACGGTTAAAAACTATAAGTCACAGTCTATAGAATGCTGTATGCCATTTTAAACGAATAGGACGATGGCGAAGTTGGAAACTATATATGGTGGTGATGATGAAGGTGGTGGACTGGTATTTGGTGATGATGAAGGTGGTGGACTGGTGGTGGCGATGATGAGGGTGGTGGACTGGTGGTGGTGATGATGAAGGTGGTGGGCTGGTGGTGGTGGTGTTGAAGGTAATGTAATGTAATGCAATTTTAATGTGCATAACAAGACATTTATATAGCGCCACTTAAGAGTGTCACAGATTACGCTCAACACGTGGCCATGAAACCTACGTTCTTTAAGAGTCGAGAGAAAACCATGTAGCCACATGCAGCATTAGTGTCACGAACAGATGGCGGAAGAGTTTCCTATAGATCCGTGGCGCCGCAAAATCGAGAAGTCCCGACGAGCACGGGTGGTGGTTCGAAACGAAGGTACAATCAAAGTCATTTCGCGAGCAGAGAGAGATGAAAGAACCTGTTTGAGTGTCCACTCGATGGCGTGATTGACCAGTGGGTCGCAGCGGATTGAAGTGTAGTAGGCAACAACGATGAGTCCATTGAAACATACGATCAGATGCATAACGATAGAGGCTGGCAGGTTCAGAAGAACGGTCCTATAAGTCACAGTCTATAGAATACTGTATGCCATTTTAAACGAATAGGACGATGGCGAAGTTGGAAACTATGGTGGTGGTGATGATGAAGGTGGTGGACTGGTGGTGGGGGTGAAGGTGGTGAAGATTGTGATGGTAGTAGTGGTTGTGGTGGTGGTGGAGATTGTGCTGGTGGTGAGGTGGTGGTAGTGGTGGTGTTCGTTGTGCTGGTGGTGGTTGTGGTGGCGAGGTGGTGGTGGTACATGTATTTGTGTGGGTGGCTGTTCCGCTAAGTGTTGATGGTAGTAGTGGTTGCGGTGATAATGGTTGTGGTGCTGGTGGTGGTGTTTGTGTTGACGATGATAATGATAGATTAATTTAGATGATACATCCACACTTTAACATTTTTGAAGATCCTTGTGTACACGTGATTAACTAACTTGCTTTAAAATGAAATCTGTTCTTACAGTTTGGCCTGTGACTGAGTCTTTGTGGCTGAATACCGTTGTACAGCGGCCTGTGATAAGCCATAGTTGTGGAACCAAGCCGTTGAAAAACCGAATACAAATCCCCAAAAGGAGTGTCGAACTGTCGGATCAGGACTCCATCTGAAAGGACAGACATGGTCCCTTATGTTTCGCCGTGTTGAAGATTAAGAACAGTAGCCTAAATGAGTTGCGTCTAAGTATAACAAAGTTATGTGTTTAGTTAATTAACTCAACATAAGTTAGCATAATACAAGTAACATAATTAACGTAAATCGTAATCGTCATCGCCGAACTTCTAAAGCGCCACTCGAAAGTCAAGCGCAGGGCACCAGCTTATTCACGAGCGCTGCGTCGAGTCAGAGGGTGGTCAGAAGATGGTCCGAGTGATGAACAACGCCATTTACGTCATCGAGGAAGCAGACACTCGCTATTGTCATTTGTCATCAGTCGGTTATAATAAAACATGTAAGTTACATTGTATTTCCTCGCATTAAATAACATTTAATTGCGTTACATTCCAGTGCATCAAATAAATTCTTTGTAACGTACTCAGCCCAGTTCAGTCGCCCCGATTGTGAGCACAATTGCAAGACGTTACCAACTCCTCCAACCACGATCAGACCCTGTCAGCATCGAAAGACATCGTACATCGATAACTTTTATTCAGAGCTGTCAGCATTTACACAGGGAAACAAATAGTACCAACTGATTGCTTGAACAACTTGTAAATTTACATTTCTCGCCAAGAAAAACCAATCAGTTCTTATTGAATGTAAAGAGTCTTGGCAACAGCATCAATACTACGGTACTACTTTAAATCAGAACATTACAATTCCAAATTCATTTTAGTCTAATGGAATAAATAAGATAATACCGTATTAAATAAGATTAAATACCCTTATTATTAAATTGACCATCTTGATTTTCAATGGGTTATCCAGATATTTCTTTCTGGATTACCTGTTCACGAGGATCCACCACTTCCAATTTACTTGACAATTCATTTATGTCTTATTGTGGAAGTGGTTGATTTCTCGAAATAAAAATGCATTGAATTGAATTGAAAAAATCAGGTTAAACTATTATTTCAAATTGCACCACAAACTGGGTACTACACTGGTGTTAACCCTAAATCCCAGTGCATGTGTTACAAGTCTACAAATAAATCGATACAGTGACAATATAAGAAAGCCTTTTATCGTTTTCTGATGGTGAGAAAATATGTAGATATGCTGTTTCATCGATCTACTTAGTGCCATCTTGTACATTGTAATAATTCAGCTATAAAATTGTCTCCATTTGATTGCTGACCTTTATGAGAACAGCAAGTAGTCCACCGAACATAATGACACTTTGGAAAACATCTGTCCAGATAACGGCTCTCATTCCACCCTGCAAAGCAGTCAATAACCCAAAATACTAAAAACCCGACGGAAAATGCTGATATCGAGGAAGAGAGACAGGCAGGTAGTAATAGGAGTGATGGAGTCAGAAAATAAAGAATGGAAGGATAAGAAATTGCCTGGATATGGTGGAAAATAATAAAGGAAGAAAGGCCCTTTCAGTTGATTTGGGTGTAAAGTACGTCTAGGATGATGCCAGAAAAAATCTGAATCTGAGAATTGCACCAATAAACCGAGATTGGTCGGTTTCTCGTTGGTCAATTCCAAACACCAACACATGTGGGATTCTAAAATTCGATATCTCGCTTGGTTCAACTATTGTTGATGGTGATGATCTTGGATAGTTCCTATTTAATTGTTTTATTGAAGTTAGTCCTATTCTACAACTACTCACCAGAGCTGTGTATACTACTGAAACGACAGCCATGACAGGAATCGAGATCACAATTGGAAGTCCAGTTGCTGAAACAAATTATTATAAACAGGTCGACGTGCTTTAATATGACCAGCATAACCCCTTCGCAACGTTAGTCTAAGAGATCATTTGCTCGCGTTATAATTATCAAAATTGTTGAATAGGCCTACTTTAGTTCCCATGATTGTTACACTTTTGGCGGCTAATCTTCTCTCGGATCGTAAAGATAAGTCAGACCGTAAACTGTTATATAGCCTACATCACATCATTGGCATTAACTATGTTTTCTAAGTTTTACAAAAGTCCACAAGCAAGCATCCAGATATAATTCTTTATGAGATTTAGGCATCAGAAGCTAGATGAAATGATGCTTTGCATTGGCAGTTTATCTGTCATAAAGAATTTGCTTTGCATGGAACATTGGCAGTTTACCTGTATGCCTGTATGTAAATTAATCTAATGACTTCTATTGCATTGCCACCTTTCTACTCAAAGGAATAGCAATAGTTTATCTGTCTGCCTGTCATTATCTAATTAGCTGGTTCCTGCCTCAGCATCCTGCATCTGTTTATTGCCACCCTTACGCTGGTTTGTTCGGAGCCCTCGGCTATAAATGCGATTCTTGCTTATATCGTATATTTATGAAGGACTAACGTCGTTTAATAATGAATCACTAGGTTGACACACCGCAACCCATTACATAGCCAGATAAAAAGAAGAATGGATTAATAGTTTTTAAATATCTGTTCCACAAAGGGCGACTTGGTCAACGGGGCAACATCAAACTCCTAATAAAATCCTTGTTCGTTCGTATATTTCTGAAGTACTAACGTGCTTTTCCCTTTAGTGAAGATGTCCATCTTAGCCACGTGGCTGGATCGATCTGCACCCTGTAGCCAAATCTGATTTAATAACTATATATCAAACCTTTCAGGACGTGGGCCTAGGATACACTAATCTATCATCTGACGTAAATTTCGAACTCGTTTTAGATTCCGGTCTAGATACCTATCCTCCGAATTGGCGCATCTCAAAAGAACTTTCCGATGTTACATCAGCAGTGGCAGAAAATCTTCTTCTCCATAAAAGCGTGCCAAAGATTATCCCGTTTCACATAGGTCCTGTATACCTAGCTTCCTCATAAACTCATGTAGGTCCTCAGTCTTTCTTCAATGCAATACAAATTATAGGCTACTACTATATTTTACTTCCTCACCTAATTGCTAACTTACCTAAATGTGATAGTCTAATCAAATGGCCGACAAACCTGATTGTAAAGCTGCTGAAGGGGCATACATCGCTATTCCCATGTAAAGAATCTATTGAACATCGCCAACAAAATGTGTGGATAATGTGCATTGTGCAATGTTGTATGGTTATGAATTCAAAAAAGAATCAAAAAATTGGTAGAACTGCCTGTCATACTAAACTAGCGCCTTATGAACTGTCTAGTGGTGTTTGGTGATAATGTACATTATTAAGATAATAATTATTGAAAGGAGTAAATAAGACAGACATTCTGTCATTTTGTCCTACCTTTCTGAATTGAGTCTTTATACCACAGCCTTACTGACTTTCAATATTTCTAATGAAAAATTGGTCTTTTGCATGAATGAACACTTGTTATAGCGCCCCTTCAAGATTCTACTCGGAAGCGCTCCCGACTACAGCGCGGACACTGAATCGGAGTTTCACGCCGAAGCGCATGAGCAATTGGGAAGAGGGGACTTGCCCAGGGTCCCTACGCGGCGGCTTGAGGTGGATTCGAACCCGCAACCCTCCGGCTGCAAGGCACCGAACTTACCCCTACACCACCGGTCCACCGCGTTAATGATTTAACAATTACCTAGCAGAAATTATGTACTTTAAACAAAGTTTATTCTTTTAATCTTACCTCTGTGAAAATTGTGATGACGGATGCAAGTATTCTTACAGATTTCGAATGGAAGCGTCGTTCAAGATACTGTAATTAAACAGAACGTTTTTGTATATTTTACAGTTTGTCTATGGCAGTGGTTTTCTATAACACTGTTCCAGAATATTTTCGATGTTATGTCTATCTGTCGGAAAGAGTTGCTGGCGATGTACAATAAAAATGTTATTGTTCACTAAACTTGTTCTTGTGCCCTATGCTTGAGTGATAAAGTTAGTATTTGTAATGTAATAGGCCTATAGTAGCCTGCACAAGAAGTGCAAACAACTGATAAGCTTATTCAAAATTTAAAATTCCAAAATCTAACTAAATTATTATTCCAAAATTACAAGTTACAATTATTTGGCCTGTATTCATTTTGTTGAAATGTTGGACGGGTGAAACGCGCTGGGTTCCGCGAGCAAATGAGTGCTTTATGTAAGGTTCCGTCACTACAAAAAGGTTGAAAGCACTGGTCTGTGGACTTGTTTCTATAGTATCGTCTGAGCAGCGAGTAGGCCTACTTTAGAAGCAAGCACTGCATACACCCTAAGAACTCAAATATCAAAATAAATCATGCAGGTAAAAATCATTAAAAGGTAATGTAACAATCAACCTTCATAAGAATGAAAGAATGAAACATTGTCGATTTCCGATTAATTACCGTACACTAAAGATTTTTAAAAGTCTGAGGTCTTTTCGAGCAACAATGTTGCAGATCTAACCTCGTTAACGCTGACTAATTTCAATGGGTACATCCACGGAATGGCCACTTGCATTGTGAAAATGATGGCCAACGTTACTGAGACCGGAGCCCAGACAAGATACAGCGAACCATAACTGTATATCTCTGCTGTCATTCCGAGTATCAAGATGGCGGACATGAAGGAGACGAGAAGAGACAGAGCCGTCGGAAGGACCTTCAGCGAACGGTTTGCCATGAGGAACTCCGTTGTCGTCTTCTGTCTACCACCTGTTAAGGAGTGGTAGACACCGATCCCAACCGAGATGACAAAGAATGCCACCAGGATCAGGTAGTCCGGCCAAGACAAGTTATCCATCGATGCGGTTTGCTGGATTTAAAAAAGACAACCGATAATAGGGTTGTAAAAGAATATCAGAAGATATTAAAGAAAAGGTTAATTCCAAGTATTCTCCTGTAGGCCTATGTGAAACAAAATTCTTACTACTACTACTACTACTACTACTACTACTACTACTACTACTACTACTACTACTACTACTACTACTACTACTACTACTACTACTACTACTACTACTACTACTACTACTACTACTACTACTACTACTACTACTACTATTATTATTATTATTATTATTATTATTATTATTATTATTATTATTATTATTATTATCATGATTATTATTATTATTATGATTATTATTATTATTATTATTATTATTATTATTATTATTATTATTATTATTATTATTATTATTATTATTATTATTATTATTATTATTATTATTACTATTATTATTATTATTATAATATTGCATTCTATTATGCAACTCAGTAATTTAGTGTGACATTATTACCCGCATTAGCAAGCCAAGTAGGCCTACTCTAACCAATCGGCTAATGTAATATAGGAATAATGTAAATCTTCGAAAATTTCTCAGCGCCCACAAAAGCCACGTCAGGGAAACCAGCTTAATACAGGACTGGTGTAGTAGGCTGTAGTAGAATCCCTCTTTTAAACACTCCGGAGTCTATTTATCCCAGGATATAATATTGACTGGTGGAGTAAATTCTTACTAGGAATAATTGACCGGTGGAGTGTATTGTTACTAGGACTAAAACACTCCTGTTGGTGAATAGACACTCCAGTGGAGTTGATTCTTCCTAAGACAAATCGAATGGAGAAGTTGATTCTTCCTAGGACCAAATGACTTGTGAAGTTGATTCCTCCCGGGTCCAAATGACTTGTGGAGTGGATTCTTCCTAGGACAAATTGAATGGCGTAGTCTTAGTTAAGGAGTATCTTCGGTGTAGGACCAAATAACAAGAAGAAAACTCATCCAAAAGAAAACAGTCAAATACCGGCTTAACAGTGATAGCGATAGTAATAATGAGTCTCCCATTCAAAATGGGTAAACATTTGGAATCGTGGTGCTTAGATTTAGTGGGTGTCGGTTAGGGTCAGGGCTAGGCGTCGTGAGAGTCGGTTAGAGTCAGGGTTAGGTTTAGTGTCGTCATTAGAAAACATGGTACCTACCTCGCAGCATGCCAAAAGATACCGTGTAACGCCAGTAAACTTACGCACCCCGATACTATATAGGCCTAATGTTCGCCTCAATTTGTCCTAGGAAGAATCAACTCCACAAGTCATTTGGTACCAGGAAGAATTAACTCCCCAGTCAATTTGTCCTAGGAAGAATCAACTACTCCAGTCAATTTGTCTTAGGAAGAATTAACTCCAAGTCATTTGGTCCCAGGAAGAATCAACTCTCCCATTCAATTTGTCCTAGGAAGAATCAACTCCTCCAGTCAATTTGTCTTAGGAAGAATTAACTCCAAGTCATTTGGTCCCAGGAAGAATCAACTCTCCCAGTCAATATGTCCTAGGAAGAATCAACTCCACAAGTCATTTGGTCCCTGGAAGAATTAACTCCCCCAGTCAATTTGTCATAGGAAGAATCAACTCCATAAGTCATTTGGTCCCAGGAAGAATCAACTCCCCAGTCAATTTGTCCTATATAGGAAGAATCAACTCCCCCAGTCAATTTATCCTAGAAAGAATTAACTCATTTTGTTCTAGGAAGAATCAACTCCACAAGTCATTTGGTCCGATCTTAAACGAAAACACTCTCGGAGTGTTTATTCGCTGGGTGGAGTGTTTTTGTCCTAGTATGGACGAACTCTGGAGTCATTATATACTAGGATAAAAAACACTACCGGAGTCTTTTTGTCCGGGGAGTGCATTGAGCCTCCTACACCTGCGCTCTATCAAATCAAGTCCAAAATCGCCAGGCTTCTCTGTTCGTTCCGGTGCCAGGTCAGAATCCGGGAAGCCAAGTCGAGTCTACAGCGCTTCATGAATGTCCACAATTATTTAGTGCCGTACAGCGAGACTATACCCTGCCACAGGCGTTATACAAATCGGATCCTCAAGAGCTAGGTTGTTTGGTCATTTTGGTGCCATACAGAATTAGGCAGAGGATCATTCCGGGACAGAGGCGTACGGATCTGAAATGCCGCCCGGGCGAGGACAGAAATTGCCGCCCTTGGTCACTTGATTTTTGGATATGCTATTTTCTCTAAGATACTGCAATTTGCTTGACGATCGTCGATCGTATTACATATACACATTTATTTTATACAATTTATAGCCTTTCTGGAGTTATCACTTTTCTCCACTTTTCACAGTTTTTTTCTCACTTTTTAGCCATTTGTTTAATTACACTGATTATTTTCATTTGAATTCAAAACTTTCGCTTATGGAACAAATTTAAATAATTACTGACTTAATTGGACCGTATAGAGTGAGGGTCAGAGTGCGCCAAATGTATGCTTAGCCTGGGGTGCCATTTAATATTCTGACCTCTCAGAGTGATGTCGCCCCTAACGAAGGGCCAAAGGCTTAGGGCAACGATCAACGGAAGCCAAGACGACCAGACCCAAGAGACGGTTTCCATATTTCCTTCCTTCGTTTTCAGTCTTTCTTTCTTTCTCTCCAACTTTTTGTTTTTCTTCAACCCTATTTTGCCGCCCCTGCACGAATGCCGCCCGGGGCGACTCGCCCCTCTGCCCCCTTTCGGTACGCCTCTGACTTTTAGAATAACGCACGTTGTGTTTTTTATGGTTAGCGCGCTGGACTTTTGTGGCTTCTCTCTCCCGACTCTTCTCCGGTATCAGTATTTTCTTTCGGATTTTAAGTATTTCGGCAATTGACTGCTTATCAGGGTGGAATGAGAGCCGTTTTCTGGGCAGATGTCTTTCATCAAAGTTTCACTGTAGTCGGTGGACTATTGGTAATTCTCATTAAGTTCAGATATGAAGACAGTTTTATAGCTGAATTATTACAATGTACTAGATGGCACTATATTATAAGATCAATGAAACAGCATATCTACTTAGATTTTCTCACCCTCAGAAAACGACGAAAGGCTTTTTTATATTGTCACTATGTCGATTTATTTCTAAACTTGTAACAGATGCACTGAGATTTGATGTTAACACCAGTCTAGTAGTTGCTACCTCGTTTCGTCCTGCATATATATAATTATATATATTATATATATATATAATATAATGTGTGTGCGCGTGTGTGTTTGCCGATGCTCCTGGTTTTGTTGGAATATTTTCGGCAGCGCTTTATGAATTGTTCTTATGGACATCTAGGCCTATCTGTCTGTCTGTCTAGCAATCTGTCTGTCTGTCTGTCTATTTCTTCATCTATCTTTCTTTCTTTCTGTCTATGTATCTATCCATCTGCCTACCTATCAGTCTGTCCCTCTGCCTCTCTGTCTGGCTGTCTTTCTATTAAGGCTGATACGTGTCTCATCTTTCTCTCGCATAGCCCACCATTCTGATGGTTATATCAGACTGGGTAAATAGTATATATTAGTCACTAAGTTAAAGAGACTCTCTGCAAGGTTGCATTATTACAGATTTTTTATGACTGAAACACAGTGTACATACCAATTAAACAATGACCACTGTCAACGTCTGTCTCTTGTCCTTTCTTCTCATGAGTCCGGTATGTGTCACATCCGAAGTGCCGCTGACTGCACTGTCAGTTTTATATATATATAATATTATATATACATATATATAAGTTTACCTAGCTACTACCTAGGCCTACTAACCTACAAGCTACCTCAGCCCTACGGACTGCCCAATTCTACCTATAGTCTTCTACATTCCCATGTCCTATGTCGTATTACCATACCTCTAGGGGCCTTATCAAGCTGCTCCTGTTATCTATTGGTGATACGTAATACCTTAGTCCACCGGTCGTGATCATCCTTAGTGACATTGAAATTATATTGTCTGTCTCTGTCTCTCTGTCTATTTCATTGGTTAATTCCAAGTCACTCGTATCTATTCGATGAGCTTTACCACATGATACCGATATTAGCTACTTCGTCCCTGCTGTAGCATCTAATTTTGGTTTAGTTCTCTCTGTCCTGAACGTTCCGTTTGTCTATCTGTTCTTTGAACTGATATAAAATCTGTTTAACCAAATTATACAGTCAAATCATAGCCGGATCTATGGTTCATATTCCTTTTCCTTAACATTCATTACTCTAGTATTGAACTAATGCTGTAACTTCTATTTTCAGGGCCGGATTAACAAATGTGGTGGCCCTGTTCAGTAAAACTGTGGGCCCCAGCCCATAGAATCACGACAAAAGAACACATAAAACGTGTTATATTCAACGATTCAACATTCGTCTATTATTAATTCGGGCCTTCTTTCTTTTTGTACAATATCAGTAGGTCTTATAATTATCCAATCTAGTGATCAAGCATAGACCTACATCTTTTACGGTTGATCAAGCATAGACCTACATCTTTTACGGTTTAACAATAGTAGAGCAATGCCAACAATTTGTAAATAAATGTAGGCCTAAACCTTCACAAGTCACCCATAAAAGAAGGCCCATGATGTCATAATAGGCTACATATTCTTTATTAATTCAAACTGACAATTACGTAGGATGACCACAATTCAGTATGAACGGATGATCACATGTTATTACAGGAGTCGAATTTAACTGTATTCGGCAGCCATGCAAGGCGCCTATCACGTCCTACATCTCATTTTACCAATGCGCCATTAGGCGAATGAAGGGCTAAGTGGACCTTTGGGAGGTTGCGGGATGCGATCCCTATTCCTACTGTTCTTCACGCCACTGATGTACCACTGCTCTATGGACCCCCCCCCAAGTAATTCCTTTCATTACAAGAAGTTTCTCTGCAACAGGCTGTATAGAAGATTAATTTTGTCAAAATAGTATTACTGTACGCAGTGCGAGAATATTAGGCTTACCGAGTAATATTCAGATGTGAGCTGTCTTAGCCTGTCCGCACGAACGCGGATGTCCGGGAAGTACAATCAGAGCCGTTTTAAGGAGTTTGGGGGCCCTATATATGCACAAACCCTAACCTTAAACGTAACCCGATTTTAGCCTCAATCTCTCAATCTCAGATATAGAGTATTGCATTAATGCATTGCATGTGCACATGACATTGTGTCATTGCGTTAAATTTATTAATATGCCTAGTGCAAAACTGCTAACACAACAATCTTTATACTAGGCCTACAAGTGTAGGCCTAAAATAGAAGTTTGTTTTAACATACGTTCAAGTTCTTATTGTTCATTTGTTATACAAATAGAAGTGAGATTGTAATAAGTAGGCCTAAGCCTAAATGTTCGCTATAGGGCCTACATCGATTGTCAGGACAGTTTGTTACAAACATCGCTTTCAGCAAAGTCTCTTACAATATCATTGAAATTCAAAGACTCCGACACATCTGACTCTTATGCCCATGACAGACAGGCATTTTAAATGATCTTGCAATACACGGCTGCAAAGCTCGTCTTGATTAACTTAACCCTAGGGCTACCAAGCTTTTTTTGTAACACTGGCTACCAAGGGGGGGGGTGGTTACCACCCCCTGGATTTCGTGTTTGGTTTCACATATCATAACTTGTAATATAGCAATGGATTCAGCATTCATTTCTGCACAGAATGGTATATTTAGTTGTACATTTTGTGAATGCACCTCGAAATTACATAACTTTTAACAACGGAACCCATTAATTAGCAATATTGTATATTATTGCGTACATTTTGTACTTTTTCGATAAACAAATATAAGATTATGTGTGTTTTGAAACTAATCTATGTATAAAAGATACAAACAATCATCCCTACACATGTTTATATAATATAAATGTACATCCATACATATATATCCATACATATATATCGGTTTACGTTGTAATGCTGTATTCAGCCATTTTCACACAGATTACGCGTATTATTATTTATTTTGATAACTTCCGGTATTCAAAAAACAAAGATGTTGGTATGCAAATGAAGCCCTACATTCCCTCTAAAGAATGATATCTTTGTTTCTCTTCCAGGAAGACAAATTAATACGCTACAGACAAAAACTAAGGGGGAGTGCTTCCATTCAGCCATTTTTCACGCATGTTACGCGTATTATTATTTATTTTGAGCACTTCCGGTTGTCTCAGGTCAACTCAGTGACCATAGAAATGTAGCCCCACATTCCCTCTATAGAATGGTATAATTTTTTTCTCTTAATATTAAATGACGGATAAGATATAGTCGAAAATCTATGGGGGTGGTATCCACCCCCTGGTGCCTCGGGTATATTGGGTATAACTTTGAACGGTGTGAGATATCATCTCACATTTTACCTCAAAAGGTGTGTAAATGAACCCCTACAGCTACCTAAAAGGTCAAATTTTATTCCATACGGAAAAAGTTTGAGATGAAAAAACCTAGGGGGTGGCAACCACCCCCTTGGTAGCCCGAGGGTTAACTTTTGAAAAAGAACGCTCACTTGTAGGCCTATAGGCTTAGTGTGTCACCCAAGTGACCCAACGTTCCCTCTAATATTTTTCCTGCGTGCGCGGAACTGGTGGTTGTTTGAGCAGCCTAATTTCAGCGTGAACAATAAAACTAAAAAACATACATTTTCAGACAGATTTGTGATTTTAAATTGTAACTACAGACTACAGTAGCCTACTGACTAAATAAGCTTTACATTTGTATTATTGTCAATTATAGGCTTTACGTTTGTAAAATTGTCGTTTTTATTAAAGAAGATGAATGGCTTAGAAATCACAGATAGACTAGTAAGTAGGCCTAGGTTAATAATTCAATGGCCTATACCTTAAGTTAAAAAAAGTTTAGCCCATAATATGTATTTCCTACCAAAACTTGTGCGCGGAATTTTTAAACTGCTGCGCAGAATTTTCTAATGAGCTGCGCGTATAGGGTTGCCAGGTTGCCTTCAGGAAATTACCGGACAATGTCGACCGCGTTACGAGAGTCTGGGGCGGTGTCCCCAGAGTGACCCAGGGGCGTTGAAACCCCTGGTCATGGCCCTCAGGGGGTTAGAGGGGCGAAGCCCTCTGAAGCTGACCACAGATAACAAAACAGGAGTTAAACTTGAAAAGTTTGTTAACTTAATTTAAAAAGTTAAAACAGCTGTCAAATCAATCATTGACAATGAATGATTGATTCCCTGTGAATGTAATATCTGGCAACTCATTTGATCGGAAGTGTTCAACTTCAAATCGTCAAGGAAGCTGCGGCCTGCCACCCTTGTGAATGTACTTCAAGTCCGACTGTGCAGCTCTGATCAAACTTTTGTTGCTAATGACGAGGTCTCTGAACTCTGTACAGCTGCATTTTATGTTAAAGAAGATGCTCAGGCTACAGTAACTGATGTAGGCTCGAGTCGCTGTTTTCACGTGGCACTTCATCGTCCACATTACCTGCGTCAGAAGTTCAGAACCTTCGTCAGAATCGTAGCGCTCTTCAGTCACTGAATTTGACGCTGAGCTAGCAGTATTCATGACGCGCCTGCACGCTGTTGACTGCAATAGTACTTAAGTAGGCCTAACTAGGCCTACTTAAATAGCAATTTGATATAGGCCTACCGGCCGGTATACAGTACTACAAACTCTTGATGAGCTGTATGCCAGGCCGGGTCGTGTCCTAATGTGATGATGGATATGCCTCGGATGGGGGCATCATATCTAGGATGAGCCTGGATTACTCATTGACTGTAGCCAAAGAGAGAGAGAGAGAGAGAGAGAGAGAGAGAGAGAGAGAGAGAGAGAGAGAGAGAGAGAGAGAGAGAGAGAGAGAGAGAGAGAGAGAGAGAGAGAGAGAGAGAGAGAGAGAGGCAGACAGACAGACAGACAGACAGACAGACAGACAGACAGACAGACAGATGGATAAAGGGAAAGAAAAATAGTAGAGAGGCAGAGGAGGAAGAGAGAATATACCAACAAGTAAGAGCAAAAGAGAGAATGGAGAGAGAATACCAACAAGTAAAAGCTTCGTTTGTTCATTTCTCTATGTGCACATAATAGGCTGCGTCTGTATAATTATATGTTGGATAATTATGTTTGTAGGTAGCTCAGTCTCAATGGATCAGCCGCAAACTGTTGGGAAGACCGAAGACATTCTTCAGTGGAAACTGATGCACTTGACTGAGTCACGTAAAGCCCTTGCCAACCGATTCCTAGATTATTTGATCTATTCTATACATATTATGCCCTCATCTGTCCCCTATGTCCTCATATCTGCTCAGCTCTCTCTGCCTGCCCTCGTCGTCATCTGTATGCCTTCATCCGTCCTCATCTTCGTTTATGCTTCTCAATCATCATTCTACATGTATGTTCTTTTTTCATTGTAAACGCTCTTGCGGTCTCAAGGGATGGTGTCTAAGCTGCATTTTAGAGGTTAATTATGTCAACAAATTTTAGGCAGTTTTTGACCCCCTCCCCTTGTCAACAACTGTCAAACATTGAAGGACCCCTAAAAAATTATGTCAACAATCACAGAACCCCACAATGGCTCAATACATGTAGAATCACTGTTAGATTTTTTTAAACTAAAAAATGCAATCTCGAATTTAAAAATTGATGAGTTTTGTTTATTATCAGCTTTTTAGTAGTATTAAGCATTAAGCACTTTATGCATTTTGAGCATTACTTAATGCTTAAGCTACCATTTTGAAGGGTCTGTGTTAATTCATTGGAAAAAATTATTTTACGTCAAATTGTACCGAACCCCTTCCCCTTGTCAACAACTGTCAAACTTTTCCAAACCCCTCCCCCTATTTTGTTGACATAATTAATGGACGACCCCTTATCTGGTCTTACCTTGCTTCACATTATAGAACTCCGCCACTGTTTGCAATCTGACAGTGCCAGTCCCAAGCCTGGAAAAAGGAGGAAGGCGACTCTAATGATCTTTGTTATCGTTATCAGTGTCGTTAAACTGAAACTACTACTTCACATTATAGTGCCTTTTATTACAATGCCTTGCATTGTCTTATGAATACTAATGGAATAATTGCAGCGGTTTTGTTTGGCATTGCTGCCACAGGATTGGCTTTCTTGGCAATGTCACTCCTGGTCCAATTTCTCAGGTAGAGTAGGCCGGTTAAACCATAGTTTATGTTACCAAAGTATTTTTTATATTGTCTCTTTAGATGGACGCTGGATTGATGAAAATAATTGTTTGCCTAAATGGAAGTTGGATTGATTAAACTAATTCTTTGCTTAACTAAAAGCTGGATTGATGGAAATAATCGTTTGTGTAAATCTATAGCAGTTCGATTTATGATAATAATTCTTTGCTTAGATAGAAGATGAATTGATGAACAATAATGTTTTCCTTATATCGAAGTTACATTGATAAAAGTAATTTTGTTTTATTAAATGAAAGTTGGATTGATGAAAATAATTTTTTGATTAAATGGAAGCAGGATTGATGAGTTATCATGGACATTGGCAGACTGCTTACATACCAACGTCAAGCACAATTAACTGCCCTAAAAAACCAAAACGCAGTAACTCCCTTCTTTGTACAGTCATAGTTACTGCGTTTTGGCTTTTTAGGGCAGAATTATGAGAAAGTAAACAAGCTCATCAAAACTCAAGATATCCAGATTAAAGTAAATGTAAACGATAGTTCACATTCAGTCCATTTTTAAGCGCTTCACTACAAATTTCACAATCCTAAGGCACACAAATTGCTCAAATCCCATGGCATCAAGCTACATATATGTATTGAGCTGAAATTCTTGCTGACCAACAGGGTTATGGACTAAGATTCTACAGGTTTTAAACTGATGTTAAATTAATAACAAACTGGAAGCTGGTAATCTGAAACCTTGTTTCAAACTGATAAAAAATTCATATTTAGAAAATCATGATGCCGAAGGAAAACAAATCAGAAGGCAACTGCGACAGTCTGTTTCATTAGATGATGCCAGGTTACATGGATCAGTCTTCGAGTCGAAGGTCCATTCTCTGCCCACAAATTATCACAGGATGGCTCAGCGTCAGCCATCACAATCATAGACAGATCTTCAGTCACTATTACTTAGTGGCTAGACTACTTCAGTCATCATCATCATCATCATTCATGTTTGGCTCTTCTCTTGGATTCCAGAATGGAATGCTTGTCCTTCCATTTATCAGCTCTTCTACAATTGCAACGAAACAAAAAAAGTTTATTTACTAAGATACCTTATGCAGCGTAACTTGGTTGCTACACTAGACCATGCTCCATGCAGTTTTGTTGTGGTCAGACAATCCTCCTGGAATAAGTTGCCTAGCAACTAGCAACATGAACCCTCTGGGGTCATTATATGGAGTCTGCCACGCAGGCATGAACTCACAATTATTGGATTACTCAACCAGAACACTACCGACTCGCCTCTGAGTAGGTTTCTTGAAGAGGCGCTATATAAATTCTCAGAATGAATGACTAAACCATCACACACAACACAACTGCATTGGATTTTAAATACAGAGCAATGTATCATTTGTTAAATTTATACAGTTTTCTCACATGAACATTCAAAAGAATTAAATTCTTACCACGAGCAATTTCAGCAATTGCCCGATTTGTTCGCCGTCTAAATTTCTCCAGTTTCTTCGCAATATCTCTCTTCAGATCCCAGTCAATTTTCCTTGGAGCAATGTGAACCAATTTCTAAACAGAACACACAAAGCCCAGACATCAAAATATTAATTATAAATGTCATTTCCCAATGTTCACAGAGAAAAAAAGGCACCACAAAATGCAGAATTAATTAATATTAGAGTTCCGGTTTGTGCAATACAAACCAATTTGTGATTAATAAAATAATCATTAATAAAGTTTTCAAGCAACACATAAAAGACCACACCACACATGGAGGCACACACACACGCACACACAATGGCCGCACCTTAATCCTTTACTGATAAGCTGCATTGGTTTCCCATACACCTTAGTACACACTCATCATTAAAGGGTTACATTGTATCCATTTAGATCACTCAGAGAGCAGTTTAGTTGGCTCTTTTCTTTTACAAGGAGCGATAAATTTTTCTTTACATTATATAATATAACTAGCATTTTTTACCTGGCTTTGTCCGGGTTTTCGCCATACATAATTTTTAACGGCTGCAAATAAAGGCTACTTATTTACTTACTATATATGCTGAAGGGCTTCAAATATTTTAAATGTCCACATACGTGTATCTGAATTGAAACGATATTTGGAGGTTAAAATAGTTTCCCCCCATGTATTTGAATTTAATTACCTGTGACTCAGCTGCTAGTGTAAGGTGACTCAGCTGCTGCATAATATGGACATTTTTATTAGGGCTGTTGATCGATTAAAAAATTTAATCGCGATTAATCGATCGATTAAAATTTTTAATCGCAATTAACTGCAAATTAATCGACATTTCATATAATTTCGTCAAGTATATTAATATTTTATATAAAGCATAAATAACTGAATGCTTACTTGCTGTTACAAAACAGTGCTAATAACCTGTGACTTAGGCATATTGAATAATTCTATTTAACTTATTGAACAGTTTGGTATAACAGAAACAAATGAATAAACAGATAAAAACTTTCAAATCAGTCAACTGCTGAAAGCAGGTTTTTATTTTGAGATACCGTTAAAATGATATAAACTTTTGATAAAGGTGAAATTTACACATGAACTGTCATCAGACTCTGAAGATGAGCCACTGTTCTCTCATTGCTCCTTCACAAAAACAGTTGTTCAATGATAGACTAGAATCACTAGATAAACAACGTGAGAAGGATTATCAACCATTCGCACTCCGCACTACCAAACTCAAGAAAGAAAGACCGGAAACAAAACAGGCATCGACCAAACGAGGGTGACCCGCGACTACTCAAATTAGAGCTGTTCCATTTGGCGCATTACCTTTAACGCTTCAATCACAGATTATCTCTACTTTGCGAATCGAGGTAATAATAAACCGGATTTAATTAACGCGTGCGATTAACGCGTTAAAAAAATTAACGCACATTTTTTTAACGTGTTAATCGCACGCATTAACGGCGATTAATCAGCAGCCCTAATTTTTTCTATATTATATTGGAACTTAAATTAAATTTTGAACTGAAAATAGTTGGGATCAGAACGTTCGTTATTTCTCTCGTCGAAATTAAAAATGTCCGTAGGCTATATCGAATTTAAAGTAAATAATGAGTTGAAAATAGTACCGCACAGGTTATCTCTACCTTACATAGGCCTATTATTTGTTCCCCCGGGCTAAATAATATAATAGTAGACGAAGCTCGGTCGTGTTCCATTGTAGCGATCATAATTTTTCGGAGCAGAGCCTGCGTTTTATTTCGATTGTGCCTGATTTGCATATTTAGCCTCGCATGACGTAAGAAAAAATTTCTCTTACGTCACGCCGCTCACGCAAGGCTAAATAATATGCAATTTAATGGCCAACGTTATTGGTATTAAGGTACCTCATCATTTCGAAGTTTAAAATGTCCATATATCAGTGTTTAAATTAAATTGCGAGCTAAAAATAGTCACGTTAGGCCAAAAGAAAATAGTGTTGTGTTTCCGGTAACCCGACCGACTCACTTTTTAGGCCCGACTGGGAAAATTTTGTAAAAAATATTTTGTAAAAAAAAATTATTTTTTCAAAAAAAATTTAAAAAATTTTTTTTTCACAAATATTTTTTATTGACACATGAATTTAACCTTTACGTGCCAGAGGTGCAGATTTGCGACATTGATAACATTGCTTTCCTTGTCAGAGGTATGTAAATAAGGGCACCGTTAATTAGAGCAATAAACGGGCTAAAGTTTCCCATGGTCAGTATTAACATGCGTCCGAGTGTTAAAGGGGTGGGAGGGTAATACATCGCAGGCAGAGGAATTAATTTTCTCACGGTAACTTGCAAGGGCTATTTCCCAAATCCCACCTCTGTATTCAATGTATCAGCAACATCTACGGGAAAACAGCCTCCAAATTTGGTATTGATTCCTAGAGACTAGTTAAATGTAATAATTATGTGTGCTACATTGATTGACAGCTGTCACCGGCCAATGCCAGATTCATTCATTCATTCATTCAAAAATTTATATAAGCCCCTTCAAGGTAACTACTCAGAAGCGCTCCCAACTCCAGTCCGGCCAAAGAGGTAAGTTTTCAAGTGGCCATAGAAAGTATCAGTGCATGTTCTAGGGAACAGGCGTAGCTCCTGAGGGAGGCTATTCCAAACCCTAGGGCCTACCACAGAATGCTCGGTTCTGCATGGTTGCTGTGCGGGCAAACGGGACCACCACTACCCCTCTCAGCAGAGCGAAGGGAGCGACTACCCTGAACCCCCCGACACCGGCTGACAGAGGTCTATTAGGTAGGCTGGTGCAAGGCCAAGATGGCATCGCCAAACCAGAGAGACAACTCTATACTCGATGCGCTGATGCAGGATAGCTTGTGTGCAGACACATTTTCAGAGGGTGCAACATTCTGCAGCCCTCGTGAACGGGTCTGGTCTTAAGGGCACCGGCATATATACTTAAAATAGCAGCATGCCATCGATGACAAATAAGTTTAAGGAACGCAAAACTGTTTTAGCAAGGTGAAAGAGCAAATTGTTGTATAAAAATAATTTGCAAATAATATGGCTATTCATTTTAAGGTTTTAATTTGACTAGATTTTAATACTAAATGTTTGTTTAACTGTTGTGTTGTTATATCTGCAACAATATATACTTTAAAATAGCAGCACATCTATAACAAATAAGTTCAAAGAACGCGAAACTGTTTTAGCAAGGTGTAAGAGCAAATTGTTGGATAAAAATATTTTACAAAATAAAAAATTTTTCCTACCTACCTACCCAGTTTTTTAAAGCTATGTTACCCGAAACACAGCATTATTTTTTTTGGCCTTAACCTAAACACGCCTGTAATAATGTTTTGTAAAATTTTTCAATTCGCTAAACTGTTCCCTTTCGGAGCCTTTAGTGTTCAGGCAAACAAACATACATACAAACAAACAAACAAAAAACGGAACGATAAACTTTGAGAAATATAGTATTTAGATTATGGCAATCTACTACAAGACCTACATGTGACTTCTGGAAGTGACTCAGAGGCTTGCATGGCAAATGCACAGGATCACTGAGACATTACTCTAAAACCATTAAACTAAATTAAATAAACTGAAAAGATCTTCCTACCACTTCTTCTATCGTGTTCTTCTCTTGTGCTGCCTTAATTTCCTCTTTTACAATTTCAGAAACTGAAACACACACATACGTTTGCAGTTATAGTTATGTTCATTATGCCAAATCTAATGCGTTCATGAAAATCAGTTTAGCAAGTTTTGTTTACTGCTTGGACTTGTGTAACTGTGTTTACGGCTGACAATAAGGCAACTCCACTTACCACACCTATACCATAGTGCTTTTCAGAAGTACTTAAAGGTGCCATATTAACTGTATATTCACCAGTCCACAAAACTAACCTTAAAGACTAATAATTTGTCAACTTCTTCGGGTCAAACATATGATAAAGTGCTTCAGAAACAATGTAAACAACATGATGGTAATGTAACGTGTAGACAGTGTAGAGGTTTACGGTAGTTCAGCAATAAACCTGCTTCAAGTTCAATTACTTTACATATGGATCTCCAGGCTCATGAATCCATGCTTGCAATTAGTGGACTGCGAACAGCAAAATAAAGTGAGTGAAGGACTTGGGACATGGTGGTGTAGTAGTATGTTCTGTGCCTTGCAACCAAAGGGTTGCAGGTTCAAATCTATCTCAAGCCACTGAGTAGTGACCCTGGACAAGTAGCTCACCCATTATTGTCTGTGAGGAAGGCAATGGGAAAGGACTTGTTTAAAATCCAGTTAGACTTTAGTCACTCTACTCTCTCACATCAAGAAATAAACAAGAATAAATACCATTAATCGGTTTCACTTTCGACATCTGTGACAGTTTCAAATTCTCATCGTTCGGCTGGTAACTTCGGAACACCGGCCTATAATCACAAACAAATTGGCTTCAGTCATCTTAAAACCTCACACCGCATCATTCAGTCAAAGTTATTGTTAACATATGGTTTATGAACCCCAAATGATTCATCAGTCATTTGAATGCACCTGAAGATCTACAGAGCACCTTCAACATACATAGAAGAATGATACCATAATAATAAAAATAACAATGCTACAACAGGTGTATAATTAAATACACTTTTACCGGTAAAAGGAAGCAAGTAAGACTTAAAAACTGTTCGATACCATCAGAGATATTTGAAGAGGTCATGGAACGAGACAGTCTATGAGCTGCACAGAAAAGACCAAATACTACTTAACATTACTTACTTGCTTACTAAAGTACTTGGCAGTAAAGGCGACTGCCACTTGCAGCTAAAAGCCATAGGTATTTATAAGCTATTTTTAGCTCAACCAATCACGCTTCTGGAAAACCTCACCAATCACAGAATAGATCTTATATGTACACATTGCTTACATTTGTGTCCTTGTGAATTGTTTATTAGTATTATCTGGGACTATTATTACTGACAGGTATTATTATTATTAATGGCAAACATTTAGTATCTTTTGGCATGCTGCGCGGAAGGTACGATTTTTCTAAAGACGACACTAACCCTAACCCTGACCCTAACGACGCGTAACCTTTACCCTAACCGACTCTCATGACGCCTTAAATGACGGGAGAAAATACATGCACCTCGATACTAAATGCTTGCCATTATTATTATTATTATTATTATTATTATTATTATTATTATTATTATTTATTATTATTATAACAATTATTATTATTATTATTATTATTATTATTATTATTATTATTATTATTATTATTATTATTACTGGGGGCCACACTCTTGATCTAGGCCACGATCTCCATCACATATTTAATATTAAAGTATTTCGTCAATGTCTCACCTCAGATGTTACGATTCTGTGATTGGTGAGGTTTTCCAGAAGCGTGATTGGTTGAGCTAAAAATAGCTTATAAATACCTATGGCTTTTAGCTGCAAGTGCGACTGCCGTGAAGATCATCCGTCATAATCATTGCGCGCATAATTTCTACACGCGCTAAATCCGATCCTCAACATTATGAGGAAGAGAGAGAGAAAAACACGGACAAGTCGTTTTCTACATAAGTAATACCCAATTATCGCTCACCTAGGCAAGACTTCAGAACTTTCTTCCGTTTCGGCATTTTCTGAATTCTGTAAATTGCCATCGCGCTTCTCTTTTTTCTCTCTGAGAGCTTTCAATCGCTCTCTTCTCGTCGCAACGTCCTCCATTTATGCAAAATATGTAGTAATCTCTCCCAGATAAAAAATTTCCAAACCCTAAAAGTACAACCTTACAACCATAGAGATTATATCAAATGACCACAAGTCCACAACAAACAACCCTTCGCCAGATGGCTGTGTATTTTCACCTAGGTTTCACGTTTAGGGGCATTCACTGGATCACGTGACAATGTTTACGTAAGTCAAAACATATTATTTCAAAATGCCGTCGACTTGTGTGAAAGATTGTACGAACAGACATAGAAACAATGAAGAAATTAAATTTTATCAGTTTTCTCTTGGACGTAAGCGAGAGGAGAAGCTGAGTAAATCGTAATCGTAAACTCGGAACTTCTACAGCGCCCACAAAAGCGAAGTCGCGGGAACCAGCTTATTCACAGGCGCTCAATAAAATCAAAATCGATAGGCAGAGGTCAAAATCCAGTAAATTTAAATGTAAATGGGTTACAGCAGTAAATCGCAAGCAATGGCGACCTGCATGGCGCCTTCATTCGGTCGCCATTGCTTGCGATTTACTGCTGTAACCCATTCCCCTAAAAACCGGGCTCAATCTCTCCTTCCCCCGGGCCGGCCTCCCCTCTTCCCCAGATCCCATATTGCCGACAGAGTTTTAGCTCATTTCTAATTAGATTGCTAAAATATCACCAGTCCAACTTCTATTTATGCGAAGATTTCATTCATCAATCCAACTTCCATTTCGGCAAACAATTATTTTCATCAATCCAGTTTCCATTTTAAATTGACCATATACAACGGATACCAATGCAAAATAGTTAACATGGAGGATTACCAGTAGCCTAGGCCTAAAGTTGTTCAATGTTTAAGCATGCTAGTCAACGGGTGTGAATTAATTAAGTATATTAAAATCTCGCATAAATTGCAATCGCCGAGGCGTAAAAATTCATCAATAATTATACTCGAGTTAAGCATTGTCGCGGAAATCGCCTCTCACCCAGGTAGGGCAGTTCGCACGCTTCTCGTGTTGCGAAGGCAGAGGTTTCTGCGCAGGAGGACTACAGTCTCGCGTGTCGCTCGAAAGAGCGCAAGTCCGGCGTCAGGGGTATAGCTGACGACTTATGGCAACCGCCGCAGACGACGCGCTCAGATCAATCGAAGACAAGTCAACGTCACTAGGTTTTGAACCCGTATATTCTGCCAAATCGTCGGCCCACTCTACCACTGTCACACAGACACGCAACGGTAGACAGGAATCAATCCCCACAGCAAGACAAACGTCGTCAAAGTTCACCAAGTCAGAGCACACACACCGTAAAGTCAAATGCATCGTCGTCAACACAAAAGCGTCCTCTATATATAGTACAATTGCGGGGGGGGTCCCGGGCGCGGGGTGAGCAGAAGCCGACTGAGCAAGGCCCAAGGGGAAGGGGAGGGCTGAGCAGCGCCCGGAGACCTGAGCAGCGCCCGGACTGAGCAGCGCCCGGAGGGGAAGGGGAGGGCTGAGCAGCGCCCGGAGACCTGAGCAGCGCCCGGACTGAGCAGCGCCCGGAGGGGAAGGGGAGGGCTGAGCAGCGCCCGGAGACCTGAGCAGCGCCCGGACTGAGCAGCGCCCGGAGGGGAACGGGAGGGCTGAGCAGAAGCCCGGAGACCTGAGCAGCGCCCGGACTGAGCAGCGCCCGGAGGGGAAGGGGAGGGCTGAGCAGAAGCCAAGAAGGACGCACCCAGACAACCACAGTGACAAGGCAGGAAGAACACACATACAAAGACAGTGACAGGACAGAAACACACACACACACAGGCACAGGGTCAAAGCACCAACAGAGAGCAATATCACCCTGTCCATAAACCAAGGGGGGCCAGTCCAACTCCAGGGGAGGGCAACCCTAAAAACCGTCACAGCATTAATGCATTATGGCATAGAGAGGAGAGTTGCACACAATGCGATAAGGAGCATGCATAAGGTTCAAGGAAATTAAAGGTTACAGTTAGGTCTATAGTTGGTTACGGACAGTATGCCGCTAAGTCGCTAGCCTTTAGTAGGCCTAAACTTGAAGGCATGATGCTTTCGACCATCGACGTATACATCAATTGGGTGACTTAATCGGACGATGTCACCAAAAGTGGGTCTTTCACAAGAAAAGTGGGTGTTTCACAGAACTGTGAGTGAAGACTCTGTAATTTCTAGAAAATGTGATAAAATTGAAAAGAAACACTTCCCCCCTGTTTTTCACTGGGCTCAACTTGCGCCCGCCCGGTATAGGGATAGAAGCCCCTGTTTACTGCTGTAACCCATGTATACTCAGCTTCTCCTCTCGCTTTCGTCCAAGAGGAAACTGGTAAAATTTAATTTCTTCATCGTTTCTATGGTAAGGTCACGATCTGCGCCCACGCTCACATAACCGTGTTCTTTCTAGATTTTATTCCCTCACCAGGCGCGGTTTCCTGGCTAGGTTGTTGTACAGCTAGGCCATAGTGTTTTTTAGTTTAATATATTTACTAACTTTTCCGCTACTATTTTGATAACTGTATAACTTTGTATGTACAGCGCCGTGCGTTTGCCAGCGTTTAATAAAGAACACACTTACTTACTTACTTACTGTTCGTACAATCTTTCACACAAGTCGACGGCACTTTGAAATATGTTTTGACTTACGTAAACATTGTCACGTGATCCAGTGAATGCCCCTATGCTTTAGAAGTTTATGCTCGGGGCATGCTCCATTGGAGACTTATAGCGTATGTAAATCCTGGATCCGAGGTAAACATATTCATTTTTGCAAATATGACCCACTAGATGTTTCCCGTCCTAAGACGGTTAAGGAACATGTTTTAAATGCGTCTTCCACTTAAAAGCAGCCCGTCAGTTTTCGTAGATCTTGAACATCTCATATTTCATAAATTTTTGATGTTCTAAGTAATATTTTTGCCACATTTGTCTTTGATCTCTGGCGATTTAATTTGTGGAGTAGACATGCTGCATAAATTCCTGAGTTTCATTAGTAATTTGAACCAATTTCCACATGACATACGTATAAATAATAGGTCTATGTTTTCCTATGTTTTTAGGGTGACCCGCGAGATTTATTTATTTATTTATTTATTTATTTATTTATTGCAACAGGAAAGAGAACAGATGACAGTACACATCATGACAGAAAACAGATCAGTCACTGCGCAACAGGAAGCCAGGAAAAAGCTAAAAGCTTATACCACCCTGGCCCCTAGTACCTGGTTAACATTTCAGTCAACGTTTAGTGTTACACAGATCCAGATTAAAATATACTAACAGGTAGTTGAGTCCGAATAGTTTTAGTACTATATTATTAGACATATTATACATTAAACAGCATCATCAACATAGAGCACATAAATCAGAAACAAAGTAAACAGAGGCAAACTTTATGACCAGATTATGAAAAATGAAATAAAATAAAACATAACACAAATGAAATGAAATAAAGCACTAGTTACTGAGTCCTATGTGATTGTGATGAGTCCTATGTGACTTCACCGGTAACCCATCACTCGGTTTGTAAAATTTGTGTATGTCATTTTGCTTTATTTTGTGGTGAATAAACTACTTACTTACTTACTTACTTACTTATATTTTCGGAGGCCTGTCTAGGCTTTCCAAAAATGTTGACTGACAACAGTGATGGACGCCATTTTGGTGAGCGATGTTCGGATTCGTAACAAAATTCGGAATTTCTCCCAAAAATAGGCCTACGATTCACTTTTGTTGTATTCACGCTATTCCAGAGACGAAAATCTGTATATAACTTTGCGGGCGGCAGATTTTGTGAGAAAAATTTTTGATTTTTTTTCGTTCAGGGGGTCAGTGGGGACCCGTAAACAAAAATGGGGTGGGACAGAAACTACACAGATCAGTGGCGTGCCAACCATTTAACGAGGCTGGACAAAGTCCAGGGGCTCCCGACTCGCCCCGAACTCTACCGAGCTTTTTAACCAAACGTGAGTTCAGCAAGGCATGTGCGCTTGTCAGATGCAAATAAAGGCTACTTACTTACTTACTTAAGGAACTTGAAGTAACAAAAACTGTTGGACATACTGACACTCATATTGAGCTTTCACATCGTCATCTATGTCGGAATTGGCTACTGCCTGTGTGCTCTTTTTGCAACTCATTCAGTCACCGTCGCCTGTGCAGAGCACTTGTCCAAATTGAAAATCAGAAATATCTTAGATCCACTATTTCACAGGGCAGGCTTGATGTGCAAAACAATAGAATATTGATGACTTGATAGACACATTTGTGAACAGTAAAAATAGAATAGCCAAATTCACAAAGCCTTTCTTTGAGGAACCATAGTCTAAATCAAGTGCTTCCCAAACTTTTCATGTCACAGACCAGCAGGAATAAACTTTTCAGTGTCACGGACCGGCAGGAATTTTCCACTGCAGGAGGATCGGTGCCAAATTTATTAATTATTTCTCTTTTTAGTTTTCGATCACCTAATTGATTTAAATGCATGTTTAGCCAATTCTATAACTCTATTACCCTATAAATGGTAGCCTAATATATAAGTGTTTTGTTATGACTTTTAAAAATATAATAGCCATTTCTTGATTGCGAGACAATGTGATCAGTTTCTTGACTCACTTTACGGACCGGCAACTGAGGGCTCACGGACCAGCACCGGTCCACGGACCACCACTTTTGGGAAGCACTGACCAGTCTAAATTACACTGACAGAGCTGCAGTAGCATGTATAGGCCGCAGACTAATATATTTCGTTTTATATTTATTTTATAAATCAAGACAATTGAACTATTCATCACTCAATGCACTCATCAGGGTAACCTAGAAACCTACTGACTCTTATACTGGACATGATTCTTTCATTATGTAATTCTGTTATGTACAGTGTTAGTGTACACTAGCTATGCTTGTGACTAGTCTATAAGCGACAGGCCAATTGGCCAATACATTTCAGTTGTATTCTTGTTTTGTCCTTGAGCTGTTAATGTGACTTGAACTATAGATTATTGATGATAACGTTTAATACTCAAGGCTATGTGATGGTCCTCTTCTTTGTAGCTCTTGTGACAATATCCAGAGAAACTGAATTTTAATTGCATCAATTAACTCGAATTTCAGTGATTAACTAAAGCTTTAGGTCACTTAATATGGTTAACATCACGAGTTTGAAAAACTCGATTGGCTGAAAGTCCACAGATAAAGTTTCAACCAAACTGGTTGAAAACTTTTTTATGGATTTGCAACAGATGCTGAAGAATAAAATCCTAGCCTCCAATACTAGCAAAATCTTAATTTATTTTTGCTGTTATAATTATTGAACTTTATTATTTAGGGTGTGGACAGTTTGTTTATATCAATCAATCAATCCAGTTTTTTGAACCAGTTCATTACAATCTTAATGTTATTGATATACTCAATGTTTTGTACGTTATTGTTTGTTTGTGATTGTTTCAGTCAATGGATCTGAAGCCAAGAGCAGTTAACTTTGAAAATATCTGGTTTGGTTTAAAGAATGTTGTTCAAACGCTGCTCTTGGGTGAGGATGTCCTAAATGACGTCTGGAATGAAAAGTTCTTGTATCCTTGTTGTAGTATATAGTGTTTAATATTTTGCTGCAAAACATGGCATGTCTTTAAATATGTTTTAACATTTTATATTATTATGTCTATTAGATATGTCTTAACAATTTAGATACTACTAGCCTCTTGCCAGCAGGCCCAGCACTTACACACAAGTTTGGCAAAGCACCCAATCTGGGAAAGTCTTCTGTTGTTCCATTCACTATGAGCCATGTAAGCACTGCCAAAGATGTCTTGAGCTTGAGAATATTACCCCAGCATACCAAGAAAGAAAACTGCCAGAGACCATCTGAGATGTTTTGAGATGGTTGGAGATGTTTTGAGCTGAGGCAGTGGAGAAGCTGCATTGCCTGTTCTTCAGACCTGCACAGGAAGGTCTTAGTAAACACTGAGTAACTACTCCACCATAAACAATAGCCTGTTTTTGTTCTCATATTATTCACCATATAGTGCCTGAATTTACCATCCCTTGTGTACAGCTGGACTACCCACTTTTACGCCTGAGGCTGGTACCTCATAGATAATCAAATCAAATCAAGTAATAGTCTACTATGGCGGCATGTCATTTATTCCTAGTCTAAATCCAACTGCCTAGTCAGTATAATTTACCAGGTATCCATTCACAGATGCACCCATGCTTTATGGGGTCAGTTATTATAGTGCTACTCTATATGTCCCTTTCACCAATATGTTGCTAATTTACCATGCACTTAAACCCTTTACTGACTATTGTCATGAATAGTTGGTTGCAATGGCACTAGGAATAAGACAAAACCAGAACTATGGAAATGTTTATTTATAAACAAAGCCGTGACTGACCAGAGTTAACACGCCAGAGGTGCCACCTACTTTGCCTTAGGACATTGTTTATCCTTATGATGATCTGTAAATTGTGTTACTTATTATGAACATAGATTTAGCTAGTCTCTGATAGTTCTCATTTTCTTACTGATGTGCAGAGGAGGCACTGTTTTCTAATCTAATTATCTGATAACTTCTCTAGAGTTGAGACATATAAGTGGTTGCTTCATGTAAAGGTGTAGACAAAATCATGATCTGTTGGTGACGCCTTGTCAAAATCTGAGAAGTCAGGAAACCATAAGTCACATAATGATGAGTATATAAGTTGAAAGAGATAAGTCTCAAGTCTACACAGAATGACATCAAAGAGATTACAAAATGTACAGAGCTTGGAAGTGAATTCTGAAGCTTTGGATAGACCTAACTGCGAATACCCAAAGCCCAATTTGTTTTCAGTGTGGTATGGGTACTCCAAATGTTCTGTTGCATTGTATATTCTATTATATTGGACTGATTCTTAACTGCTTCAAGCGATGTATACCATCTCTGTGTCTCCTGTCAGGAGCCAGTGGGACCTAGGCTGCATCGAGAAATCCGGAATTTTATCGAGCTTTACGTTCAGGAACTGTACCAGGTAATCATTAACTCGAAATTTCTAAAGTGATACAGTAAAGTTAAGTGCCAAGCACCAGCTTATGCTTAAGTGCTGATGCATTAATGCCAGGTGAGAGTAATTCAGTTCTTTAGTCACAAAATTTGTTTCTGTCTATACTTCCTACCTTCTTACTAACTTATTTCTCTTTCCAATACGTCTTTTCCCATTGCTGTTCCTTGTTTTCTCTGAACGGTTTGCAGCTTGTGTAACAACACTGTTCAGGTAGCAGAACTCAGTGACCTGTTGTAACCCTGCCTTGCACGTCAGTGTATCTGGATATTTATATAGAGTCTTTTTCAGACCACTTGAAGGCATAAATTTACTGTGTTTGATTATCATTACGGTTAAATTAGATTTTCTGTGTGTGCCTGTTTGTTCCTGTATCTGTATGTGTCAATGCCTAACTTGCAACTATTTAAGAAACTGATGTGACTACTAAAAATATTACTTCCAGTTCATTCAGAGGACTTATATAGTGCTCTCCAAGATATCTACTCAGAGGAACTCCCAGCCCAATTCCGGCTACAAAGAACCATTTTAGATGCTTGTAGTGGGTATATGCAGAGTCCCTAGAAAAGAACCTGCAGATCTGAAGGAAGATTATTCCATGTGGTTGGTCCAACCACTGAAAAGACGTGACAAGTTCACCTCGCCTCGACATGCAGATTGAAGCTTTCCATGGCCAGCCAAACCTGAGATGGGGCAAAGAAGCTCCTGCAAATGGGCAGGGGCATTGGAACAATTGTTTACATGATAGTGTAATTTTTGTTTTGTTATATCAGATCTTAGTATGAGAGGAATTTTCACTTTACTTGGATTTTAATAGTAAATTTTTTTCTTCGTGTTAGTTTGCATTTATGTAAGTAAATTATAATTTTACATTGCAATGTTAATAGCCACATCACTGCTGGTGCATGTCTGTAAGTGTTCCTAATTGAGGGGAACTTCTTTCTTTCTGGATATTGCCTTTGCATTTTGTTTTTCTGTACTACATTTAAAAAATATATCATTTTGACTTGGAATGAATAAAAGAGATGGTGGGGTTGGTGATGATGATGATGACTTCTGTTACAGCAAGTGACTCAGTCTGAGAGCAGAGAACATCGTTTGAAGGAGTATTTCAGACACTGGAAGAACTACTCAAATGCCGTCGAACATCTTAATTTGCTGTTCAGGTCTGTTGATGATCTAAAGAATTACGAGTTTTTCAATTACTAAGAAGGCATTCCACTCTTTAGCTGCACACTATCCAGTTACTGCTACTAATAAAGAAATTAGGAAAAACATTTGAAGGTCTTTGTAATTGCAGTATGTTTCCAGACATTTATGTAGAACTGGATGTCTGGATATTTTGGCACTGGATGGTTGCTATAGACAATGCGTAGCTGAAAAAATCAGAGGGTGTTGTCCTTGGAGAGTAACATGTTGGAGCTGGAAATGCATCACAGATAATTATTATTCAATGTACAATTGTTATGATGACTGAAAACACTGACTCTAAGCCTAATGCTGCTGAACTGAAAATTGTAATCAAGTGTCCTAGGGTTGTTTGGAGTGGGGCAAGTCAGTATGACGTATTGAATATTCACGTGCTTCAGTGCTCTTGCATTAGGATTTCTGCATTACTCAGTAAATTCTTGTTGCTAAGATTTTAAAAATCTTGGCTCCAATTTTCTGACTTCAGTGTGTCAATATTCACATTGCCTGGTTCCAAACTTTCGTGACCTCAAACTGTCTGGCTCCAGATTTTGTTACTGCAAACTGTTGTGACCTCAAATTATCTGGCTCCAGATTGTGGAGCTCTGCATTACCTTGTGTATGGCATATTTTTCTTTGCCAGATTGTTCTATCCAAATTGTTGGCAGTGAATTGTGTTGCAGCAAATCATCCACAGTGCATATTACTATGTGGCAAATAAAACTAACATTAGCAATTGTACACAACTTTTATGCTGCACACAGTTGAATAAAGATTATGGTAGCGGAAAATTTTTTAATTAATTAATTATGGAGAATTTTGAAGATTTCAGCTGTGTATGGCCTGATTGAAATACATTTTCAATTTCTTTGTATTCTAGCTTCCTGAACGCAAACATTGTGAAGAAGCAGAAGTACAGTGAAGTGTGCATTGATTATGCACAGTATGGTATCGATTATGAAGACCACTTGTTTGAAGTGGGCGAGGTGATCAATTAATTAAGTAATTAATCAATTAGATTTTTTTAGTTTTTGGTAATTGCCTAAATCTTCAGAAATTGATTGAGTTTTGACAGACATGTAATAATAATAATAATAATCTTTTTGGTAATTGCCTGACAAACGCACTGCGCTGTATCAATTGAAACAATCTTAAATATAACAGAACAGACATAAGTACGGAGTTTTAGGCCAGGGGGGCTCGAACTCGGTACCTCTCGTAATACCTACCAATCATGGTATGTCAGCTTTAGTGTTGTAATGTTGCCTGGGAGGAACTAGGAACTGTCTCTAACACTGGCAATAGAAATTTATTGTCACATTTATTGGTTACTAACAAAAAGGTGGCGGAACAGCTGAGAAATGTTCAAAGCTTGTCAGAGGATCTAGGTATATATGAACTACATTTTGTCCTGATGCTGATGAACTACATTCTAAATTTTTACATGAAGCCAGAAACTTTTGGCAAGGCATTAGCATTAATAGATCTTCAATACATTAATGCAGACTGGAGAGCTACAAGAAAAGCTCAATAGATTGATCTACAGTCTACGGACAGCTTGGAATTGTTCATGGTTATCATGTAGATTGTGTTGCAGGTTGCTTTGGACATTTGGGAGCATCAGATGATCAAACCACAAGCAGGCCATCTGGTTCAGATGCTACTGGATGAGATCAAAAGGTAAGCATCTGATAGTAGTACAATGTGATGATCCAACCACATCTAAGTTTAAATAACTAAACCTAATTACATGTAAAGGTTCAGGTGCTATTGGATGAGATCAACAGTTACACATTTGGTTGTTCAATCTGAATTCATTGTTCAATCTGAATTCATTGTTCATCTACTTGTTTTATGCATTCGTAGCTTTTCACTCCTTGTTAAATTCATATATATCACTGACTGTAACTGTAATAAGGGCTTTAAGTAAAGTAAAATTAGATAAATAATGAAATTCAGCCAATTTGCATTGGACCTCTGCAATGTTTTTAAAAGACACTGCACAATTTTCCAGGTATTTAGTCCAGCTGAAGGTCTGTACTTATTGACGATCTAAGTGGAAGTATAACAGCACACTGCACTATTGTAATATTAATTGTAAATTTATATTGCGTCATTTCAGCAGAAACTCATCAAAGTCACTCCTTACCTAAGAAGATGACGATATTTACTAAAGGCTAGTGCATAACATACATGCAATTTACTAAAACTAAACAAAGCATCTAAATTTAACTAACTAAACCTAATTACATGTTAAGGAGCAGCATCTTGTGTGCACCTGTTGAATGAATAAACGAAAATACAATACTACAATTGAAGCAGAATGGTCTTCTAAGTGCCTGTAGACAAGGGGCCGAGTGGCTAGAGTTCATGTCACATGTTGTTAGGCCATTATTCCAGGAGGATGGGCCAACTACAACCCATTTTTGTCTTGTAAAGTGGAATTGCACTTGGAAACAATAAAAAGTTTGAATAGAAAAAAGAGAATACCATGCCATGTCATATGCCACATGTTAGCAATGTGTGATGGTTTTTTCCAGGGATCGAATGGGAGAGAAAGTGGATCAAGTCGTCATAAAGGAAATCATTTCATCATTTGTTGTACTACTAAAGTTCAAGGCACGCAATCAACTGCAGGTTCGTCAGTGCTCATTTGGACATTGTACACCTCTGTGAGCTTTATGATCTTCGTAAAAGTTGGTGGTGTAGCGGAATGTTATGTGCCTTGTAACCAGAGGGTCGCTGGTTCGAATCTACCTCAAGCCACTGTGTAGCGACCCTGGACAAGTTGCTCACCCACAATTGTCTGTGAGGAAGGCAATGGGAAACCACCTCACTTATTTCATCTCATTGTGGTCTAAAAGCAACGGTGTAATTTCAGGCAGAGAACTCATCATCATCATCAAAAGACACTATGTAAAGATTACAGATATATTTTTATCTTGTAATGTGCAATGTGTCATAGCAAATAAAAAATTTTGGAAAAGGATTGAAAAATACAGTGAAACTTTACTGAGGTATGCTCAACGTAATAAAAGAAGAGTCAGTGAGACAGACCGAGAGACAGGCAAAAAGAAAGTGACACTGGGAGAGAAACATTGAGATATAGTACCCAGAGAGGAAATTAGAGACATGGAAATAGGCAGCAGGAGAGGCAGATAAAAGTAATTTGAGACAGAGAATGAATGAGATGTGAGAGAAACAATGCACCCAGATGGTGCTAACTTGTAACTTATTAGGAAGGCTGATGTGCATAATGGCCAGTTTGCATTTCATGGCTGCCAAATGATTGTTGATGTCTATTCCTCTTGGTCAGACAACGGCGAGAACTTCCAGTATTTGCTGGCGAATGGTTCTAAGCAATCGGCAGCTAGTCTTCGGGGACTTAGGCCTTTTCTTGCACATAGGTGATCAATAGTATTTTGCGAAGAAAACGAGATGTCTTGTATATTAATAAAATCTATACAGCTAATTTACTCAGCCACAACTTAACATAACCAGTGAATAAGTTGGTCTTTCTAACATGGCTCTTATGCGGTGCTGAGAATTTCAGAACTTTACATTACATAAGGTGAGAAGTTGCCAGAGTGCTGGACAACACAGACGAGAACTGTTGATGAAAAGGTATGTGTGATAATGAGCTATTGCTACACCGTAACTTATGACTGTAATGTCACAATCGAAGGCAACAATGGATAAAAATTTTGCATGAGAAGCATTTGAATGTTTCTGGCTAGATTGTTATCTTTTATCCACTACATAATCGGTTATGTGGCATGTTTTATCAGTTGTATGAGGACCTATTTGAAATTCCCTTCTTCCAAGCTTCATCCAAGTTCTTCGTCGAAGAGTCAAGATATCTTCTAGAAACATGCGATTGCTCAGATTTTATGAAAAAGGTTTGTCTGTTTTCTCTTTGTTATGTAATCGAATCTAATCTAATCTTGAACAATTGTAACTCCAATGTATCAGTATTAAATGCATTTATTCATGCATTCATTTGGGAATTATATTGCACCCCTTCAACGAAACTACTCGGAGGCGTTCTCGACTCCAAAGCGCCCAAAACGAACAGTTTTGCCAGGAAATGTTGCACTCAGAGAAATGGCATGGTAATTAAGTACTCTAATTATAAATGTATTTTAACAAAGAAATGAAAAACCTCGGAATTCTGTTCTAATCAGTGCTTTTTTTCTCAGTCCAACGAAGGCAACTTTTTTCAGCCATTAAAAAATAATTTAATTAAATTTAAATTTTAATAACGCAGTATATAAAATTATTTAGATGCTAGCAATTTAATATAAGTACTTTCAGTGTTTATTGATACTTACATATATGAAACAGAAATATTAGCATAAAATATGCCCTATTATTGTTCTGAATTTGTTGAGTTGGAACCTTTTTTTCTACGAAAAAGCACTGGTTCTAATTCACCATCAATGCTCTGGCGGTTAATTATTATTTCTATTTGTTCGTTTTCTCTTGGTATTTGTTAATTGTCATTTCTGTTTGTTATTTATTATTTCTTTTTGCCAATTATTTCTTTCCTCCTGATAATAAGTTTTGGTCTCTGCATTCCTTTATGTGTAGTTACAATTGCACTTCTGATTGCACAGATACTTGAACGAATGAAGAGTGAGGAATCTCTGACTTCTCGCTACCTCAATCCGTCATCCTTCATCAGACTGAGGCTGGAGTGCAGGGATCGATTATTATCTGATAACGTGGCATATATCAACAGCCACTGCCGGGAAATGTTGCGCTCAGAGAAGTGGCATGGTAATTAATTACTGTGTAATTATACATTTGCGTAGTGTAGTGGGACATGGTAGCGGATTGGTTGGGATTATCATCTAATAATATGGACAGTACAAATTCGAGCCTCCCTTGAGATGGTTGCTGTGTAGGGACCTTGAGCAAGTCCTTCATTTGCAGTTGCTCAGCTCTATTAATTGATGCTTGGTCGTTAGATAGTGGCGCTTAGTAAATGCATAATAATAATAATTATTATTATATCACCAACTGTCCACTACTTATATCTTTTTTCCCTTAACGTTTGAAACCCTGGGCCCTATTAACATCAAGGGCTTGGCCTTCCTTTCTGCTCTAGGGCAGCAAGCTCAGCACTGCTACGGGAACATTTGCAAAACCACCTTTTTGTTTCAATGCCTTGTGCCTACGATTCAGCATTTCATCGCGGTGACCTTTAGGGGTACTTTCACCAACTTAGACCTAATGTGGCTCATTCCAGACAATTCTGCACTTTAAATAATATTGAAGTCCCTGAGGGATCCTTTTTACCTTGATGCTTAAAATAATAATAATAATAATAATAATAATAATAACACTGATTCAAGAGAAACTAATCAGAGTAAGTCTGTATGCTAGTCTGAACAAAGTTAAATGTTGTTGAGAAGAGAAATTTCATCAGGTAGCAAGCAGTGTGCATATTACTAGAAAATCATCAGTGATAGGTACCCACAACCAAGTCCTACATGCAGAGCCAACTAATGAATTTTCATCCAGATACAACCAGGTTCATGCTTCTTCGATCAAGTTGTATTGAGGATGAAGAAAATTCAGAGGTCATTTGGTCCACTGCCTGTTGCACACGGTTGCCTCACCATCATTGGCAATGACAAGCAACCATGTAATGTACAATACAATATGATATACAACTGTATTTGATATTGCCCTCCTTTCAAAGCTCAAAAGTGCACACACGACCATATAACAGAACTTCGACGGTGCAGACTCATTGTGAGTGAAGGACTTACTCAAGGTCCCTTCACAGTGAATGCATTGGATGAGGTTCGAACTCGAACTCGCCGCTTTACAGGCCAATTGGTCACCATGCCACACCGATCAACGTTGAATAAATTCAGCATTTCTGAATTTAACAGAAACACCATGTTGACTTTTTTTGATCCGACAACCTCAGCCAAACCTAAAGATGCCTTGAGAATTTTTGGATAATGCTAGCCAAATAATCAGTTGAGATATTAATAAATAAGTTGAGTAATTGCTCAGTCAGCCTTTAAGAAATTACAGTTGAACCTATCATTTTATCTGTATGTGTATCAAAACTAGATGTACTTGGAATTGGTTGTTTTCATTGGATGCTGATTTTGTAATTTTCTAGATCTCGGGACCATGTATGAGCTGCTGAGCGGTCTCGAGAATGGTCTTGAGCTAATGGTCTCAGATTTTGAACAGCATCTACAGGATGCTGGACTGAAGCAGATGCAGTCATTGATCCAAGGCAACAATGTCAGTTTATCATTTGACATCACTATATCATCGGCATCATAATCAAACATAATCATCATGATTAACATCATGTGTAAATATCATGATCATCATGAATCATAAGGGAAGGGGGTTTAGGGTAACGGTAACACTCTGGCACAAAGAACAGAAGATCAGCACAGACGCGGGATCGCGTCCTGCTACCCTCTGAAAGGTTGACTCAACTTTTCATTTGCCAGTGTTGATAAAATGAGCAGTAGGACGTGATGGACACCTTGCAGTTAAATTCAACTCCTGTAATAACTTGTGATCATCCGTTCATATTATGAATTGCAATCATACTGCAGTGTGTCAGTTTGAAATGATAAACTAAGATTATTATTATTATAATTAATTTGCTTTGTAATTAACTCTTTGTTCCCATCATCATCGTCATTATCATTTCCATCATTGCCATCATGCACCATCAACATCATGACTACCGACAGCATACATTAACGTGATCATTATTAACATCAATTTTACTTATATCGTTATTGTCTTCGTGATGATTTCCGCATCAGTTTTTCTCTTTTGTTTATTTTCAGTTGTTAACACAGTTTGTGGAGTCCATGTTGGATCTTTATCAGAGTTACAGGGATCAGATTAGAATCGTCTTTAAAAACAACTCGCGATTCCTTTCTGCTTTAGACAAGGTATGTGTTTGGCAAAAATAAAGATAGGTGCAATGAAGTTTGGTCAGGGAAGGTAGAGCTTGCAAAGTTCATGCACATGTTCGTAGAGGTGTGTAATAAATAAGCAACTACTTACCTTTCCTTTCTGTACCATACCTTACTTACTTTGTCTTACCCCATCTTACCTTGTCTTGCCTTACTTTTTTGTTTATCGACAAGTTAAAGGGAGCATATCGTGGTTTTAAGGATCTTTGGGCTTGCGATAGTCTAGTTGAAGGTGTTGCCAACGACGACTTGCTGGTCTTGCTGCTTACTTTGCAATCAATTGTACTAGAGTCTTTTAAGTACCTCACAAAAACTCTGAGTGCCTCATGTGCATTAGATAATTAATTCTTGAACATGAGATAATTCTTGAACATGAGATAATTCTTGCACATCAGAGAATTCTTGAACTTCAGATAATTCCTGAACATGAGATAATTCCTGAACATGAGATAATTCCTGAACATGAGAATTCTTGAACATTAGAGAATTCTTTATCATCAGAGAATTCACAAGCATCAGAGGCTTCTTGAATATCAGATAATGCATCAGATAATTCTTGAACAGTCATGTAGTTCTCTGCTCAACACAACTTAGGAAACCTGTGCAGCTAATAGAAGTTGTATTTGTCGTGTAACAACAGGCATAAACACAACTATATATCAGCCATTGTTTGAACCTCAGTCATTGGCAGATGATCAGAGTATTTCCTCCTCTCCACCTTGAACCCACAAAGTAAATTTGTGCAGTTGGACTTTGCCGTTTATGTAGCGCTTAATAAGACTGATGTTGAGTTTTAATGCTTCACGGTCAGTTTATAGAAGTTGATGAGCTAACTATTTCTCATGTGTATGTCATAGGCCTGTTCAGTTGCAGTTAACTACAGACCCAGCCCAAAGGCTAACTGCAAATCTCCAGAACTGGTTGGTATATTTGTGATTGGTTTAATGTAGGCCTATCGGTTAATTTGTCACAGAGCTGAAATTCTTAGGGAATATACAATTATACATGTATATCACCTTCATGAGGTTCTTGAAAGCTTATTTACGTTTAATATCGTATTTGTACTGTGAAAGGTTGCATGAAATTTAGGTACAATGCAATAATACAATACAACTGTGTATTGAGTTAAGAGTTCAGAAGTGTACACGTCCATACATACGACAGAGCATCAATGGCGCTGAACAATTGTGTGCGCAGTACTTGCTCGAGGTCCTGACACGGTAACTGCCTCGGGTCAGGCTCGAACCTGTACTCCGCACGTTACAGGCCGAGTGTTCTAACCAGTCAGCCACCCTGCCACATTTTGCCGGTCAGGTGTAGGCAGGTTTAGGTCTTGACTTTTTTGTCTGCACATCTTGGCTGGTCTTCTATCTGTGGCTGGTCGTCAGTTTTTTTAACTGGTCTTCATTTTGTTAGCTGGTCTTTGCTGGTTTGTTGTTCTTTTCTCTATGGCTGGTTGTCAGTTTTAGCTGTTTTTAACATTTCAGCCCATGATGGCTGTGGCAAAGCAGTAACAGATCTCTCAACTCTCAGTTACAACCTGCATGTGTTCACATTACAGTTCACAAATTAGTATTGTTATGCTTCGTGAAAGTCATTGGGTGATGGAATAAATATCATGTACCAATGCCATGGAAATGGATATTTATGTAGAACCTTTTATTACCTATTCTGAAAATGCCATGTTGGGATTGTTGGCAGCTGGCCAAATACTGTGACAAGCTGCTGAGGCGAGGGTCAAAAGCATCCACTGAAACTGAGTTGGAGGAAAGCTTGAATCAAATGATGATCCTTTTCAACTACATTGACGACAAGGACATCTTTCAACGGGTAGGTTTCGTTTGATTAACAATTAAATGCAACTGGAATTTATGTCGTCAACATCAGTTACTAATGCCAGCAATTTAGGGATGGGTACGAATAAATTATCTCCATCGTCCTCAGTCATTTCTCAAGTCCATTGCTCCTCTTAGTGTTAGTGCAAGTGATGTTATGTCCTCATTTATATTGTCTATCCAGCATAGTCTTGGTCTGCCTTTGTTTCTTTTTTCTTCGTATCCTGCATGTAGTGCATTATGCTGTGTTGGAAGTTATAGGGCATTTTCTAACACTTTAATGACAAGAGTGTACTAAAAGCAACTGGGAACCGATGCGGCTCGGCATTAAAGTGTTAAATGTGGCACCTTGTTTTGATTATAGTTGAAGATGACTGCAATTTATAGGTCATCTCTTATAACTTATGATAATTTGTGCAGTGAAGGAACACATGGGTTAACTGTCCCCAAGAGGTGAGGTTAAGAAAAGAAAGTTTCATAACCATTGTCTCATCTCAGGCGCTGGCTTAAAGAACTAACTGACTGTGTTCAAATTATAATTTATTAAGTTTATGTTGTGTCATATTATTTCACAGTATCACAGTATTTGAATTCATTTTCTTCAGAGTTGTTAGTAATTTGTTTGTTCTTGACTCAGATACCATTGAATTGTTACAGAGCTTTGAACTAATTTATCTGGAGCTGCAATTTAAATGTTTTCCAAAATTTTGGACTGATTTTTGAGTTTATAAAAATGAAAGGAAAACATAAAATAAACTAAAAATTGTCTGTTGCTTTGTGTTAGTTTTATTCTCGACTTCTTGCGAAGCGGTTAATCTTTCATCTATCGATCTCTGCAGATGCTGAAGAAGCCATGATTGGCCGACTGAGGGTGAGTTTAATTGTAATTTGTAGTAAATATAATTGCTCTTGTGATTGTAAATTTCTATTTTATTGTATTTGGATATTTATAAAGTGCCTCTGGCAGTAGTAATTATTCAGCGGCATATATCCCAGCGTGCGCGGCTCTGTATGGACATGTGGAGGGAACATGAAGCCGAGGAAGACAAAGAAAGACCTTGATGGACAATATAATGGAGGATCTGAGGACACAAAACATGGAAATGAGGGAAGCCATGGATAAAATCAGAGACAGAACGATTTGGAAATGTCATGTTAAGGACTCATCGTTGGCGCATGCCTGACGGAGGAGAGAGAAGAAGAAGAAGATCCCAGCGTGAGCACCCGGGCAGCGGACAGAAGTGGAAGGACTATGAGTCAATATATTGTCAGCCCAAATTTGTGGGGGAAGGTTTATATGGCACAGCTTCAAGCAAGATTAAACGTGGGTGGTACTGGTATCTACATTTGCTTAAGTGATATTGTAATTAAAAGCGTTAAAAAGTTGTAAGTTAGAGTGAATTGACTGTTTTATTCTCAGTTACTTTTTAGTGTGCTTCTGACTGTAACAGACTGTTGAGTACTGATTCAACCATGAATCGACATTTGATTGAATTCTTTAAACAGCACTGATTCAACTGCTGATTGGTTCAATCATTCAGTCAGTTTACATATTTAATTAATAATAATTATTAATAATAATAAGCCGCTGGAGAAGCCAGGTCGAAATCCAATAAGTTGGAGAAACCATAAGTCAAGCTACAGTTGGGAAGTAAGCTGAAATATGTGGGTGTTAACAGTATCAGAGAACTAACAGAATGAGCAAATGTAGGCAGTACCTTTCAGAGCCTCGGACCAGCCACTGAGAATCATAATCGTAAATTTATATAGCTGTTGGTTAAGTGCTATATTTACTGTCATGACAGATGAGCAAGAAATGCAGCTGAGTTAGTAACACTAGAAGTTACTAACACTGAGCTGCTAACACTGATATTGAGATACTGAAGTACTGATTTGGAGCTACAAATTCTAGCATTAGAGTTTCTTAAGGAATTATTTGTTATGAGCATCGATTGACTGATCAATGCCCCCGAATAATGTTATTTGCTGCCTGATCTAATAACATTATGTTGTGATATACTGTTTTATGGCATTGCTAACTAGTGTAAATTATTGTATTGTTTTAGTTTTATTGCATTGTTCTGTACTTGATTGGGCTTGAAATTGTCTATTGTTGTATGTTCTTTTGTTCCTGGTAGCAATCCTGTGGCTTTGAATACACACGAAATTTGCATAGAATGTTCACTGATCTGACGATTAGTAGCGATCTGAATGCGGCTTTCAATCAACATCTAGCAAATGACCCAAGAAGGAAACTCAGTCACAATTACTCAATCCAGGTTCTACAGGTATGTATAATTGTATACCGGTATATATACGTTATGTATGTATGTTTACATGTGTCTATGTATGTATGGAGGATGCTTGATAGTGCTGTGGTTAGCATGCTGGACTGTCAATCAAAAGGTTGGGGGTTCAAATCCCTCCCATGGCAGAAATTTTGTTTGAGATTTCTGTTCCACGTGTGCCCCCTTGCCAAATCAGCTGTAATTAGGACACTGACCATACACTGTCGGTGGGAAGATGAGACAGTGAGGAGAAGACTGGCTACCCACCCTCTTATGCTGAGGCTAAGAAAATGAAGTTGCAAGCACTTCATACCCTTGGCTGCCTCAGGTCTAGCCTACGGGACCACGCATTCTGCGCGGCTAGTCCTAGATGTCGGAACAGTCTTCCTCCTGCCACTCAAGCGGCTGACTCAATTGACTCTTTCAAATCTTGGCTCAAGACGTGTTCGTTCTCTAAGCTATTAGTTGACCGTAAGGCTCCCTTGTAACGGCATAGCTGTGTTATGGCACCATGTTTATTATTATTATTATTATTATTATTATTATTATTATGATTATTATTATTGCTGCCTCAGGGCTAGCTTAAGGGACTGCTCTTCTTCTTCTATGTATGTGTGTTTGTTTGAATGCATGCATGTATGTATGTGTGTATGCAAGTATCTGTGTACCAGCATGTATGTATGCACACATGCATGAGTGTCTCTTGACACTTAACATGATGCCTTTTAAGTACAGATTCACAATATCTTGCATTCTTAAGTCTATGTATGACTGTTCTGCTACATTTACAGTAGCAACCGTCAATGTGTGTGTTTTTAGTGTCTTTGTGATAGGCACTTTATAAAGTTCTGACCATTAGAATAATAATATGCTCTATTGTTTATGTCTTGAAGGCTGACGCCTGGCCAATCAGTCATTCCAACTTACCAGCATTCAATTTTCCACAAGAACTGGAAAAGTTCATCCAGGAGGTAAGAATTCTAACTCTAAATAAACTGCTGTCAGATGAACCTTGCCATTACCTTATCTTACTTTAACTTAACTCTTTAGGTATCGTACTTTCTGTTGCCTATAATGCATATACATATAGTTACAAAATGCATAAGTATATAGTGCATCTAACCTATACAGAATTACAGATATGCAAAATGTATATGGAATAATCTTTCAAATTATGTTACACATCTTAATCTGTCTAAGAAAAAAAGACTGTTTGATCTCTGTGTATTAAAACATTAACTATCACTCAGTCATATTTAGCTAATTTCAGTTGTGTATTATATACTCGTAGATAAATTTCATTTTTGCACTGTTACTACTGCCAAATATTATCCAGAAAAAGGCAAATCCAGTCTCATTGGGTCCATATTACCCTTTTGGATTCACCTTTGACTTTTGCATCATTTACTGAAAAGATAGATGAGCAAATGTTTTGCTTATGTTCCAACTGTTATTCTATATCTGAACTATTGGTGAACTTGAATTTCCTTCTGTACCTTAGGCCAGGTCATATTGTGTTTCAAAATTTTCCCTAATGCTTCTATTTTATAATTATTTATCTTTGAGTATCATTCTTGTATTTTTATTATTATTATTATTATTTTATTACAGGTATCTGTAATCCCTCAGGTGTCAGGTATTAATAAAATGTTTACTCTGGAGTGGCCATCCTTGTCGACGGCTGGAAGAATAAAATATTATTATTATGATTGCCCATTTATTTATGCTGCCAAAGTCTATGTGACCATGTCGATGGTGCTATTCTGCATATTGTGAGGCTGATGACTTGCTCAAGACCAAACAGAGTAACCTTCAAGGGAGTCTTTTTCCAAAACTTGTCATTAACTTCATTTAGAACTGTCGTTAACTCAGTTAGCACTTTATAGAATGCATTATATAAAAATTTCCACATACGTTATATGTATATAATGTCATATATATACTTACAAGAAATCCTAGTAAATGGTTATGAAATGGTTACTTTTTGTCATTTTCAGTTTGAACACTACTACAAATCTCAGTACAACGGTCGCAAACTCATCTGGATGTATAACCTCTCGCTTGGTGTGTGTTACTTTGCTTATGCTTATGATACTACCTTAATTGCCATACAATACACTGGCATCCTTCTAAATGTTATTGTTTCAATTGCATAACATGTAAATACAGCGCAGTGCGTTTGTAGGCGCTAAATTAAAGAACTGATATTATTATTATTATTATTAATGTAAAAAATTTCTCAGTGCCATACAAAGGCAATTCTCTTGAAACCAGCTTATTACCGGCACTGTATGAAATGATTGAGCCTGGTTGTTTGTTTGTACTTTGTTGTCCTGTAAGAATCAGGGGATTCACACCAGAGAGCAGAATGGTGCTGTGGTGGAAATTGTTGTTGAGTATGGTCATAGAATTGTGCAAGAGAGCAGAACAGGATTGGATAGTGGAGAAGTTCAATTTTCACTCTTGAAATGCTGCAGACAATAGCGCAGGTCAAGGAGTGTCTACATCAGTGCGAACCCGCTGGCCGCGGTAGACCTGGTTTAAGTGGCCCGCCCGAGGTGGCTAAATATAAGCAATTTCTGTAAAAATGAAGTAAAAGACAAAGTTTGCTACTTGTATAGCTATTTGTTCGTAACTTGGCTTATTATTTGACATGTGAACACAAAATCCATATCCCAATCCATATGATAACTCCATAATTAATTTTAATCATTTTAGTTTAATTTTTCAATAAATTTAGTCATTGCTTTTGAGTTTCTGGTGCGGCCCTCGGCTTCAAGAATAACTTCTTCGGTGAAATGCGGTGTCAAAAAGGTTGGACAGCATGGTCTACATGGACAGGTTGTAGATGTTTGAGCTTAAATGAGTTGATGTTGTAGAAAAAGGAGTTGCAGTAGTCAAGTTTGGAGTGAACAGTTTAGGTCTTTATTGTGCAAGCAATTTTATAATCAGTTACAGGTGAATTCAGCGCAGTTCACGAATATGCTCTAGTTGGAGCCATTTTATGTAGGAATTGCGGCTTGAGCTTCTCGGTCTTTCTCTTCCCCATTCTGGAAACACCTGAAGTCCTTTGTTATTTGTTATTTATAGCAGTGGGAGGTGCACTGAATTGTTGAGTGATGCTTTTATAAATGTCGCAGGCAATTACGATTACAGCCACAATTACAACCATCATGATTTACTACCACAATTACAGTGACAACCGCAATTACAGTTACAACCACAATTACAATTACAATGCATATAGTAATTGTAAGATATATATGTAGCTGAGCAATGTGCAGGGCATCAGCCTGGTTTGAAGTGAAACCAGAGTCAGAATCATGATTTCGAAGAAACCTGGTCGGAATATGATCTGATTTTTGAAATTTTGAGTATGTTGAGTATTGTTTTGTGTTTTCAGTTGAGCTGAAGTTTGGTTATCTGTCGCGTACGTACCTGGTGACGATGGAAATGCTACTGATGTCCGTTCTTCTTCAGTTCAATAACTCGGACGTTTTGTCGTATCAAGAGCTTCATCATTTCTGTCAGATTCCAACAAAAGAGCTTGCCAAACAAATCCAGCTTCTCATCGATTCAAAGATTTTAGAAATGGAGGCATGCTTTCTTTTTTATTTGATGTTCGTATACATGTGACCACTATGTAGCACTTATTATTATTATTTTATTATTAAATAAATTTATAACGCGCAAGGTTACACCGAAATGTGAATCTGAGGCTGTTGAACTTGATATGTACATTGTACATGTTTTGTGCTTTGTATGTAAATTTCTTTATTAGCATTAAAGATATAATAAATACAATGTATGTAAAATTTTGCAACTTTGCTAAGCTGAATATGTATGAGCTACATAAAGTACAAAAACTGTCCTGCTGCATGAAAGAGTGCTCGAATAGTGGCAAGTTAGGGACCAGCAGATCCCACAAACTGTAGAACATGAAGTATTGAAATAACTAGAACTTAAAATGTGCAATTGTGACTTGAAGAAAATCACTAAAGGGTAGAAAAGTGTATTATACTAAAATGCTGTTGAGTGCACTTACATCACTTATTTTTTACTAGTTTATTACAGTTCTGTGTGTCTGCAGTTTGTGAAGTTCAACTGACCAGTCTGCAAACAATCCATGTTCTTCGTAGTGATCATTTGTATCTTTGCATCTTAAATTGCATCCTAAATTGCATCTTAAATTGTGTCTTAAATTGCTTTGCTTCTTCAGGGTACACTGATTGAGACAAGTTCATTTCAACTGAATTCAAACTTCACGAATAAACGAACGAAATTCAAGATTCTTCCAATAAATCAAACTGAAGTGATGCACGTGAGTGTCCCAAGTGAATGAAGATGCTGGTTTATGTTTCAATGATTGAGATTTTCAACATTAGGCAGACATATTGTTTTTGCTTATTGCAGACGTCGACTGTTATCTTAACCAAACATAAAAATTGCACGGTGTATGCCAAGGATCAAGTAATTCTTGATAAAGACTAGTTGACATGCTCTGATCTGGGGTCAGTCCAGTCATACTCCAGAAAAATAATTGATGGAGACAAGAAAAGTGATCACAGTGCAGTTTGGTGATGATTATGGAGATGACTGCTGACGATGGTGGACATTTTTTTGGACTGCATATTCTTCATGGCCTGTCTTCTGATCTTTGGTAACTTACTGCTGTTGGCTGTTTCATTCCAGAGCATTTTATGATTTTTGACTGCATTGTAGTTCAGAAGTGACTTGCAACTGATGCCTGTAATTGTGATAAAGCCATAGAATCCTCCACATTGTACTAGATTAAGTAATCTGCCACCACATTGGCATTTGTTTAGTATGGTGGTCTAGGTGGTAGCTTGCTTGGTCTTTAAGTAAACGATTCTGGGATCGAACATTGTGAGCAAACTCTGGGTCATGACCCTGGACAAATTATTCAGGCATACCTATCTCTGTGAACAAGCAGTATAATTTGGTACCGGCATTAGCTTGTAAGTAAATTGTAAGTTTTGCAATGTGCTGCGTCTTGTGTCTCGTCCACTAGCTGACGAGAAACAAATGAGCACCTTCCCTACATTCCAATAATGAACATGAAAGCCTTACTGTACTTATTAGTATTTATGGAAGTTGTTTCCCAAGTTCTCATTAGGCACGTAGCGAGACTTAAATTCAAGAGGAGGCAACTTCACAGACCATTGGCAAAATCCTAGTCATTGGGGTCATTAGTAAATTATCAAAGCTCCAGTATATGACAAAAAGCAAGAGGAGGCAACTGCCTCCTCGTGCCTCAATGTAGCTACACCTATGGTTATCATTATCCTTTTTTTGTTTCATGCAAAGGAAGAAGAGCAGTTGATGAGTAGCATTGAAGATGATCGACGGTTGCTTCTGCAAGCTTCAATCGTTCGAACGATGAAAGCACGACGAGAACTCAAGCACAGTGCACTCATCGAAGAGGTACAGTAACCTTATTTAAACATACTTAAGCACTCTCTGTGTTCAGCATCTGCGGGAAAGTATGTTCTAAACTGAAAAACATCCCTCTTCCGATTGGTTTATGGTTCTTTATTCTTGCCCAGCTTCAATGCATACTTCTTAACTTTGAAATGGGAGCATATAAAATTACAGTTTATTATATGGTGTTGTATTATTTCAATTTAGTCTAACACATTTGATAGCTAACTTGTTAAGTGGTCGAATGTTGGCTGTTTAAATTAGACGGAAAACTATCCCATTGGGTACTAATTGCAAACGTATCTTTAGTGATATTTAGTGGTGCATGTGTTACTTCATAATCTGATCATGTTCTAGTTCATACATTATTAATGTAATCATTGTATACATTGTAATATACGTGCACTTGTCAGTTGCAAATCGAGTCTACCTACTTACTTAGAATTCAAAACAGGAATAAGTGTTTGTAACAGAAGATAAAACATGAACTTCTTAAATTATTTTATTCATGAATTCTGCTTCAACTGTGGGAACTATTTTCTGAATTTAATTGCCTAAGAAGTCCAACAAATTCAATTTTTAACCAGTTTTATTTTTGTAACAGTAAAACTTATTTTGTTGTTTGTTTAGGTCATTAATCAGACGAAATCTCGTTTTGTGCCGCGAATTGGGATGATTAAGAAGTGCATTGAAGTTCTTGTTGAAAAACAATACATTGCAAGAGCTCCAAAAAGTGACAATGTCTACGTCTACATTGCCTGAACGATCACAATTCAATGACTGTAAACAAGGGATCTATCATCCTTTATCGTGCTGTGTAGGGAGCATCCATCTGGTGATGAAGAGCATTACAGATAGCAGAAGGTAGAAAGGAAGTCAGTGAGGCAGAAATTGAGCTTCATTCAACTGCATTCTTCTAAGATATGATGTTGGATCCTTGTCATGAAGTATGGGAATGACTACTTCAGCCTTCCAACATTGAACTGGACCTTTGCTGTTATCACACTGGGTTAGATTTCAAACCCACGATGTTGCGATGTGAACTTGAGACAATCCTGCATAGTGTGGTGAAGATCAGATCGGCTGATGATAAGAAAGCACTGTAGCAGAGGTGTCAAAAGTTCAGCCCTTGGGCCATTTCTCAGTTTTTCAGTCACTGGAGGCGCTTCAATCTACCGACCGACACACGACGAATGCCTTCTTCTGCGTGATCCTTGTGCCTCAACGAAAATCCGGACATGCGTCATACATGTATCTACCAGTGAGGGACTGCTCGTCGGCATCGTCACCGTGTTTGCGAACGCTGTCAACTATGACCTCTACTCTATCGACGTAACTTGGCTCAGAGACTCTGAACGTCCATTCCATCTTCAGCTTTCGACGGGAATCCATTGGTTGGTTCCACGCGTGTTTGTTGGCCCGCCAGTGGTGACTCTTCTAGCTTACCGACAGTTACTGTGTATTGTTTTGCTAACTGATGTAATTTTTCGTTCGTAATGACACTTGTCATCATAACAGGCTAGCGCAGAGAGTGCTTCTGAGTAGATATCTTGAAGACGCGCTATATAAATTCTCAGAATGAATTAATGAATTTCTGGCCAGCCGACAATGTTTTTCTGGCCCATGGAGCCTTGCCTAAGGACTACACAGTTTGAGAATAAAAGTTCAAATATGTCATTTTTCACTGTGTATGAAGCAAAATCAAATTGCTGTGCTACAACAGGCCAGTCAATACTAAATCATCACTCTGCTATCTACAGAGGTTTTTGATAATGAAGATAAACATTAAGACTGTTTGTATATTAAAAATGCTCCATTTAACCCCTTTGCCCCCGAATTCCCAGTGCAATAATATGATATCCCGGCATTCCCAGGCATCATGGGTGGCAAAACCGATAAATCAGTTTCTCGGGGATAAGTAATGGACGCACAAACCGATAAATCGTTTTCTTGGGGCGAGAGGGTTAAGATTTAGTTTTGTAAAGAAATTTCTGGGGACGGGCTCACCACCTCTCAGACCAGTGCTACCCCATTTTGTTCAGGCGCCTTTGGCACCCTGGCCTGCCACTTGCTGGAAAATATTGCCACTGGCCTGCCCATTAAAAAAGCTTTGACACCCTTGCACTATACTATAGCCAACTCTTAAAAACTTATTTGTACGGCTACTTCGAACATTTGCGTAGAAACTACATTTGATGATGCCCTCCTTCCAAGGTTCAGACTTACACATTCATGATTCATCGACCATGCGATAGAGCATCAACAGGACTGAGCTATTGTATGTGAAGGACTTGTTCAAGGTCCCAAGGTTGTGAAGTTTGAATTCAGTTGAAACACACTTGTCTCAACCAGTGTACCCTGCAGAAATAATGCAATTTAAGAAGCAGTATAGGATGCAATTTAAAATGTAATTTAAGGTAAAATACAGAATATACTTACTTACTTACTTAATTTAACAAACAAATCCAAATTTATGCAGCTGAGCTGCAGAATTCAAAAATATTTCATTTGGCAATTGGAATTGCAAATTTCAATATTAGTAGCCGACTAGCCGTCTCAGTGGAGGCTCGAACCCATACTCTCACATTACAATACAATACAACTTGTATTTATAACGCGCCTTAATAAAACAGACTCTTACTCAAAGGACGCGTTACAATATGCTTACTAATCATAGTACTTAGAGAAGAGATAAGTTTTAAGTTTAGATTTAAAAATATTAATTGAGGATGATCTTCAGAAGTTCTGGTAGAGAGTTCCATTCAACTGGACCAGCAACTTCAAACATTCTGTTTCCAAATTGTAGATTTGTTCTTTTGATTATACAGTCTCTTTTCGAAGCTGATCGCAATCCACGTCTTGACTCAAAAGCAGCACATGATGTCACTAAAGATGATAAGTAAGGAGGAGCAGAACCTGACATAACTTTGAACGTGAAAAGACAGATTTTAAAGGATATCCGAGCCTGAATGGGTAACCAGTGTAATTGCTGAAGGGAGTAACTGTTGGTGATGTGATCTCTACTAGCAGCTTTTGGGACCTGTCAGGGCACTTAAGCGGGCTTGCTGAGGTACAGACATTATGTTGTGATCTCGGCCAAATGATCTGTGGATTTCTGCTTTTTCCCTTCTGTGAAGTTTCAGTACAGAAGTTACTGGAGCACAACAGGCCAATGGGCCAGTTGTATTGTATTCAAAGTGTATAGTGTATAGTGTATAGTCTATACACTTTGGGTTGTATTGTATTGTATTGTATTTGATCATAATAGGCAGGGGTGCAAAAAAACAAACTTTTCAAAATGAAAAGTTGGTTTTTTGGTTTTTTGGTTTTATTTTTTTTTGGTTATTTGGTTTTTTGTTTTTGAGATTTTCCTATTTCGGATCGTAAAACTCATAAAAATGGCATAATACCGTTCAAATTAATAAGAGGCATATAAATGAAATTAACTAGAACAGTAGAACCGTAGAATGTCATAAAACGAAGTTAACAAAGACCATACAACAATTGCCAAGAGAGTTGAAGAGACGAAATTTTTGGCATTTATAATTCTGAAATTTGTAAAAAAAAAAAAAATTGCGGTTTTTTGGACAAAAAACCAAGCCTTTAACAGCCCTGTCTATAGGGCCTATGATGACCCAATGCTTATGAAAAGTAGGCCACATGGCAATGAGTAGCACCAAACTGCAGGCATGTGCGAGGGCTGCCTGCTAAGTTTGTAAGGTTAAAAGTGGTCATGATCAAATATATTATGTCTGGGGGAAATACAAAAATATTGTAAAGTCTGAGAAAGAGCAGGCGGAGTTGTAGGTAACGGGAAGCAACGTGGCAATTTTCCTAGAAGGGATAGGGTAGTTACATCAAAGATGTAGTTACATCAAAGATGTTAGAGCCTACGGCTCTAACATCTTTGGTTATGTCTTTATAATATTTTAGGTCATAGGACTAGCCTACGGTCACAGTATAAATAATTATAATTATTTATACTGTGCATGCAAAATAAGGGACAATAATTATTATTGTGTGAGTCAATGCTGCTTGTAGGAATCCGTGCTGGATACCAGGCGCGTAACTAGCATTACGCAATTACGCAACTGCGTAAAGATTTTAGCAGCTCTCAAAATGTTTTAACCGTTTAGATTACTTTTTGACAGTCTAGATTACTATTATTCGTTGAATTTCTAATGTGCAGACTTTATTACTGTACAGTCAGTAAAACATTTCCCTTCGCCGACATAGTGAAGACTCTGCAAATTTCGTGGCACTTCTGAAATTTCTATCACAGACCGACACTATAGATTAAATCATCGTAAGCTAATGTCATCTGGTCCACGCAAACCCAGTACATAAGTTCGTTGATTCAAAAATCATCTGATCCACCTGTGTGGCCTGTATGTAATGTAATGTAATGTAATGTAATGTAACAAAACATTTATAAAGCGCCACTTAACCTTCGCAGGACGGAGAGGGGTAAATAATTACCCCAGGGGTGTTTGAATGCTGATTGCGGAGCAACCGTTGGCAGTTATAATTTGACGTTCCATGTGTTTACAAGTTAATACCTCTGACATATTCTGACACCAAAGCCAGGAAAATGTCATGTTGGGGAAGAAGATTTTTGAGTTCAAAGTGTCCTGGGGTAAAAATTTACCCCTCTTCGTCCTCGACGTCGTTAATAATTCGTTCATGGTGAATATGCATTTTTCAAAGATATTTTTCATAACTAACCTGTAATCAGAAATAAAGTACTGAATTTACCGCGGAATTCGATTTCAATAGTTGCAATAATTTTGGGAGTGTAATTTCAAGATGGCGGCCAAGATGGCCGCCAAAACACAGAAATATGCATATTTCAGCTCATAGGAAAAGCTACAATGACAAATGAACCCTCCACTTTCATAGTTCCGAGGTCAAGGAATCCATTTATCGTAGTTAGAATAGTCTGTCAATACCACTTTCCAAGATGGCAGCCAAGATGGCCGCCAACAACCAGAAATATGCATATTTCAGCTCATGGGTATCTTTACAATGACAAATGAACCCTCGACTTTCATAGTTCGAGGTCAAAGGAATCCATTTATCGTAGTTAGAATAGTCTGTCAATACCACTTTCCAAGATGGCGGCCAAGATGGCCGCCAACAACCAGAAATATGCATATTTCAGCTCATAGGTAAGCTACAATGACAAACGAACCCTTCAATTTCATAGTTCCGAGGTCAAGAAATCCAGTTATCGTAGTGAGAAGAGTCTGTCAATACTAATTTCCAAGATGGCCAAGATGGCCGCCAAACGCAAAAATATGCATATTTCAGCTCATATGTATGCTACAATGACAAATGAACCCTCCACTTTCATAGTTCCGAGGTCAAGGAATCCATTTATTAGTGAGAATAGTCTGTCAATACCACTTTCCAAGATGGCGGCCATCCCTTAGAGGTAAATTATTATTGGCAGACTATTCTCACTACGATAAATGGATTCATTGACCCCGGAACTATGAAAGTGGAGGGTTCATTTGTCATTGTAGCATACATGTACCTCTGTTTTGAAATATGCATATTTCTGTGTTTGGCGGCCATCTTGGCCGCCATCTTGGAAATGGTATTGACAGACTATTCTCACTACGATAAATGGATTCCTTGACCTTGAACTATGAAATTGGAGGGTTCATTTGTCATTGCAGCTATAGATATGAGCTGAAATATGCATATTTTTGTGTTTGGCGGCCATCTTGGCATCTTGGAAATTAGTATTGACAGACTCTTCTCACTACGATAAATGGATTCCTTGACCTCGGTACTATGAGAGAGTGGGAGGGTTCATTTGTCATTGTAGCTTACCTATGAGTGGAAATATGCATATTTCTGTGTTTTGGCGGCCATCTTGGCCGCCATCTTGGAAAGTGGTATTGACAGACTATTCTAACTACGATAAATGGATGCCTTGACCTCGGAATTATGAAAGTGGAGGGTTCATTTATCATTGTAGCTTACCGATGAGCGGAAATATGCATATTTCTGTGTTTTGGCGGCCATCTTGGCCGCCATCTTGGAAAGTGGTATTGACAGACTATTCTCACTAGGATAAATGGATTCCTTGACCTTGGAACTATGAAATTGGAGGGTTCATTTGTCATTGTAGCATAGATATGAGCTGAAATATGCATATTTTTGTGTTTGGCGGCCATCTTAGCCGCCATCTTGGAAATTAGTGTTGACAGACTCTTCTCACTACGATAAATGGATTCCTTGACCTCGGTACTATGAAAGTGGAGGGTTCATTTGTCATTGTAGCTTACCTATGAGCTGAAATAGGCATATTTCTGTGTTTTGGCGGCCATCTTGGCCGCCATCTTGGAAAGTGGTATTGACAGACTATTCTAACTACGATAAATGGATGCCTTGACCTCGGAATTTTGAAAGTGGAGGGTTCATTTATCATTGTAGCTTACCGATGAGCGGAAATATGCATATTTCTGTGTTTTGGCTTGTCTGTTTAGTGTAGCCTACTGTATTAGCATGTTACTGAAAGGTTTGGAGCAGTAAGAATAAGAGAAATAACCTTGAATAAATGGTAACGGTAATTCTTTGTAAAATAATTCAAATTAGCCGTTAGCAACCGGGGTGAAATTTAGGTAAATATATCGTTAATAGAAGGGGATTCACCGTAAATACAGAACAAATAAACCGTCAATTGAAGGTGATTCGCCGTTAAAAAACAGGAATTAACCGTTAGTTGAAGGCCATTTACCGTAAGATAACGGTAAATCGCCGTGAAACCTCCGTTACAAAACAGGCATTCATCGTTAAAATACGCTGAATTGCCGTATAAAATACGGAGAATCGCCGTAAAAAGACGAAAAGTCACCGTTAAATAAAAACGGGTCGGCCGTAAATGAGATAACGGGCGACCGTTAAATAACGGTGAAAGGCATGGCAACCGAGTTGCCAGGCCTTTCACCGTTATTTTACGGGAAATTTTTAACAGTGTGTGACAATCGCATTGTGTACATTTTTCTGACTGATAGAAGGAAGTGTGTTATATTAAGGCACACAGGGTCACATTTCAGAGAACACAGACACAAGACGCTTTAATCCACTAAATGTCTAACTCTAATACCAGCAAACTGTGTGAGAACGCTCAAATATGCATGGCCTGGCCCATAGCTATACCATGCAGTCAATAATTGAATTATTATTAATGCTATATATAACATTAGTGTCTGCGAATTACCAGGCATCAGCCCTTGTAAGAGAAGTATAGGCAAACTAACGTCACGATTCTGTTATCAGTGTGCAGATGAAACAATTAACGCGTGAATTTTTGGATGATTTACATCAAAGGCGATGGCATCAAAGACCGTAACAGTTGCCTCAGCAGCCCAGTGCATCACTGAACAGTTGGAACGCCGCTCTTTCCACTCGACCATGCAATATTTCTTCCCTGCAGGACTGCGATTCCAATCCCTCTGTATATACTTATATTAGCATACACACACTCACAGCTTTGCAATATATATATATAGATATTATATATATATAATTATTATATATATATATACATAGAGAGAGAGAGAGAGAGAGAGAGAGAGAGAGAGAGAGAGAGAGAGAGAGAGAGAGAGAGAGAGAGAGAGAGAGAGAGAGAGAGAGAGAGAGAGAAAGAGAGAGAGAGAGAGAGAGAGAAAGAGAGAGAGAGAGAGACTTACAGACAGACAGACCGACCGACCGATAGACAGATAGACATGCAGAGAAACCGCCGTGAAGTTATAAGCAGCACTCTCTGTGTCTGTCTCTTTGTCTCTTTGTCTCTCTGTCTCAGAGGCAGACAGACAGACAGAGAAAGAGAGAGACAAAGAGACAGAGAGAGACAAAGAGACAGAGAGACAGACACATAGAGTGCTGCATATGACTTCACGGCGGTTTCCTTATGCGAGTCTTGAAGTCTTGGAACCGGTGCCGCTGCATGCATGCATGAATGCACGCGCTGCTGCCAGATCATTTGGTATCGTAATGACGATTGAGCAGCAGCTGGAAACAGTTAATTGCCTATATACCTGACAGGTGGATCGCCCAAAGGCAGCGCAGGTTCTTTTAGATCTGCTCTGATGAATGCTCAACACCCTCGAGGCTGCACTGCCGCAGAGGAAAATGCAACAGCTGACAAATAAGGTTCCGTCTATACCACAGCGCCTGTAGCCAGGTGCGCATCTTTCAGCAAGAGCAACCATGCAGAACTTCAAGAGCACGATACTAAAGAAACGACTGGACGGACGGGCTACAGGAATTAAGGAAGGAGTATACCGGAAGCGCGGCTAATTTCGTGTCATATATATGTATACGATACGAAATTCTGTATTGTCAAATTAAATTTTTTGTCTATGCTAAAACAACAGTTATGAAAATGATATCATAAAGATAAAAAATAGATATAAAAGAAAAAAATACAGATGAAACAACAGGCCCTGCTAAAGAATGTAGCATATATCCAAGAGAAACTAAATGCCACACTTATATGGCCTACACGTGTTGGGTATACGTCTGCCTGCATGCTTAATGTATTGGGCTTTTGTAATGTAATGTAATGTAATGTAACAAAACATTTATAAAGCGCCACTTAAGAGTCTCTCAGAAGCGCTCAACACGTGGCCATCAAACAGCTGAAAAAATGCGTCTTTAAGAGTTTGGAGAAAACCATATAGCCGCGTGCAGCACGCACAGACGGCGGAAGAGCGTTCCAGATCCGTGGCGCCGCAATCGAGAAGTTCCGACGAGCACAGGTGGTGGTTCGAAACGAAGGTATTATCAAGTCATTTCGCGAGGCAGACCGGAGAGCCTGCCGACCAGTTTGAGTGCCAACTGGAAGGCACAGTTCAGCAATGGAATAGTCATGTCCTTATGATTATGAATGGATGAAAATCATAGCTTAATGTTAAGAAATTATTTCATGCCTCCACTGGTGAAAATATTACTGTGTCTAACCGTTTCAAATACCATAAATTTTGACTTCGATTGACCAAGCCATGAGCCCTGCAGCAGCATGTAGATATATGGCTGAGATTACTGGTTACAAAGGGCGAGTGCATGTTTGATTTGGCAAGACAAAGCTCGAAGTACAGTAGGCCTATATCACCACGAGATGGGTATACAAAGCATTTATGAAACTATAGTAATCATCATATTTCAAGGCATTGACTTCATGAGCTCCTCGAATAATATATATAGCGCATTTGCGTGCATGTATACTTACATGTAGTATACTAACTCGCGACTCATACATCTTCATAATCTATATATTTGTTTAAATGTATACATGGTCCAACTGTATTCATTTCATGCCAACGGAAAATGGGTATCTTCTATAGTTTTTCTGTTTGTCTATATATATATATAAGCTTCTACGATCGCCTTTGATGTACAAATCATCTCCCTTCCTACTTGTTTTCCATGGTCACACCTTGCAACTCTGTTAAAGGTCGCTCCTCTCTTCGTTCCAGCATCTGCAAGTATGCTGTTCCTGCATGGTACACGTCTTGTCTTTGGCCGGCGTTCATTCACAGTTGCCGGTCCCTCCATCTGGAACTATATATATATATATCTGTATATATACCTCCTCATGTTCGTAACTCTCTTAACGAGACTGCCTTTCGCTCTAAGTCTTGAAACTTACCTCTTTCAGTCTATTCATGGCTCCTAATGGTTGCCCGGCTTCAATGTGCACTTCTGAACTTTGTAAGGAGGGGCTTATCAAATTACAGTTGTATTGTATTGTATTGTACATCCAGGCATGCATAGTTCCATGGCTTCCTGTGACATATTTGCCTTTGCTAACAGAACTTCATTTTATTCGACATGCAGTTGACCGTGCACGCGCGTATACACAGAGGCAAACCAGCAAATTCTTCGGACCACTATATACAACAGCGTTGTATATATGCTTGTATCAGGACACTTAATATAGCGCATTTCAGCGTAACGGTATTGTATTGTATTGTATTGTATTTATAAATTTATAAAGCGCCTCTCACAGTGGACACCAATCAGAGGCCCTCCCAGTGCGAAAGACCCCGAGCGAAAAGAGTGGTCTTAGACAGCGAAAGGAAGCACCTGCAGGGCCCACCAGAAAATATCAAAGAACGAGTTGATGAAGGGAGTTGGTTGCAGAGTGAAGGCAAAAGCTCGAGATTTAGCCATAGCAGTATAATACCTCATCAAAGCGCGCGCATATTAGACTATATATATGACTTTCTGTAATAGATCTAAACAAATGTGTTTGCAGACCGTTTGAAAATGTATTCTCCGCATGCAGAGTCAAAATGCAGCAGTACGTAAGTGAAGTGGGAGAGCCTTCCATTGTCATCGGTAGTACCTATCTATAGGTGAGGGAGTAGCTATAGATTGCCCGGTTCAATCTGACAATTAAGTTCACCAAGAGAGAAAGAAACAGCAATCCACGTCGACAGAGCATCTGCATGCCTATATATGAGGCTTGACCAGACATGTGCACCTCTTATAACGCTAACAGACAATTCTTCAATTCTTTACTGCTTTGCTGTAAACCACACAGGAATATTCTTTCAGTTCCTGGAACTGGAGAATTACTTCCTGCAGTTCTCACCAAATCAAACGTGATGGCGTTCAGAGTTGTCGTTGATACAGATGAGAGAATTAAGAGTGACGCTGATCCGGGATTACAACTCCGTTGCCACAGCCTGTTGTATGCTGCTCCGGCATGGTGGGGCTTTGCCAGCCAAAGGGAGAAGGGAATGCTCCAGTCTGTAATGAACAGATTGATCCGTCAGCGATACCTCCCAAGTGATAGCCCAACCTTTGAACAACTATGCCTTAAAGCCGACACCTGCTTGTTTTCGGCGGTCCTGGCAAACCCGGGTCATGTTCTCCATAGGTTTCTTCCTCCAAAAAAGCTATTGGCCTATTCCCTTAGACCCCGGTCACATGACCGTGTTTTACCTTTAGCTAATCATAATATTATATGAAAAAAACTTTTATAGTTAGAATGCTTTATTCATATTGACTATTGATTGTTTATTGTTTATTATATATGATGTATGTACACCAGAATGCGGATTGCAACTGGTTCAATAAAGAATATACTTACTTACTTACTTACAAATGATGAATAGGACAACCAGCATTTAGGAATATATACTGCAAATAATGTCGACAAATTTTCTGACTTGACGTATGGATTGCGCTTCTGAATAGTTATTCTGAGAGAGGCGCTATATCAATCTTTAGATACAATACGATGCAATACAATGGAAGACTGATGGTCGGGCCTGAATCGAAACAGAATAATAAATTGAATTGATTACGTCATATTTATACTAACAAGTCAGTTGGGTTGCTTAGTAGAAAACATGACGTAAAGTGATCGTTACCACAGATACTGATGCCACTGGTGGAACAATACAGATGCCAACTGCATGCATGCCAGCTCCGCCACTGTTCGTATACTCAGGCTGTGCCAGTCCCAAGCTTTTAGATAGGCAGAGGGCGACGCTAATCATCTTTGCTATGACACAGTGTCGTTAAGCAGCAACTAACCATTACAATCGTTACCATGGAGAACGTCTGTCCATCATCGCCCAATAGGAAGGCCGAACGTCACTGTATACGCTCTCGCAGAATGTTTAAATATGCAGGCATATGCCTATACTTCACACAGCTAGGCGAGCAATCCTGCAGTTTCAACACTAAGGGAACTAACCACATGCTGTTGTCTTTCAAATCAAATAGTATTCTTTTAGTGCTCACAATTAACATGCTCTTAAATCTCACTTTCGTGAATTTTATGCCCGATATTTCAGCTTCCTTTTTATCAGAGATGCTCGCAAATTCCCCCGCGTCTAAGTACGCAAACCTAGTGATAGTCTGTGTAGCGAATCGCTACAGTGGGCGACATCATGACATGCCATGGATGCATTGAAATGGACGCGGTTAAAATTAAAAATTTTAAACCCCTTTTTTTTTTTCCCTTTTTTTTCCCCTTTTTTTTTTAAAACCCCCCCCGCCCCCAAAAACCAAATTTTTTTTCCCCCCCGGGGGGGGGGGGGGGGAAAAAAAAAAATTTTTTCCCCCCCTTTGGGGTAAACCCAAAAAAAAATTTAAAATTTTTAAAAAATTAGTTTTAAAAAAAAAAAACCCCCTTTAAATTTTTTTCCCTTTTTTTTTTTTCCCCCCAAAATTTTTTTTAAAAAATTTTTTTATTTAAACAAACATTCGTCATACATCCAGTCAAACATTAAAACCCTTTCCCCTTTTTTTTTTTTTAAAAAAAAAAGGGAAAAAAAATTTTTCCCTTTTAAACCCCCCCCAAAAAGGGGTTTTCCAAAAATTTTTTTTTTTAATTTTTTTTTTTTTTTTTTTTTTTTTTGGGTTTTTTCCCAAAACCTTTTTTTTCCCCCCTTTTTTTAAAAAATTTAAAAAAAAATTTTTTTAAAAAGTTTTCCCGTTTTAAGCTTTCCGGTCCCTTTTTCCCCCCAATTTCCCTTTTTAAAAACCCCCCAAAAAAAAACCCCCCCAAAAAGGGGGCCCCCTTTTTAGGGGGGGGAAAAAAAATTTTTTTAAACCTTTTAAAAAAAAGGTTTTAAAAAAAAAAAAAAGAAAAATTTTGGAAAAAAAATTTAAGGAAAACCCTTTTGGAAAGGAAAAATTTTTTAAAAAAATTTTTTTTAAAAAAACCCCCGGGTTGGGTTTTTCCTAAGTTTTGGGTTTTAAAAAAATTCCAAAAAAAATTTTTTTTTTAAAATTTTTTTTTTAAAAAAATTTTAAAATTTAATTTTTTTTTTTTTAAAAAAAAATTTTTTCCAAAAAAAAGAAAAAAACGAATTTTTAAAAAAAAAAAATTTTTTGGCCTAAAAAAAAAAAAAAGGGGAATTTTTTTAAAAGGGGGGGGTTTTTTTAAAAAATTTTTTTTTGTTTACCCTTTCCCTTTTTTTTCCCCCAAAACCCCTTTTTTTCCCCCAAAAAATTTTTTTTTTTAAAAAAAATCGGGGGCCCCCCCAAAAAAAACCGGGGGCCCGGGGTTTTTGGGGGGGCCCCCCCGGGCCGGGAAAGGGGGGCCCAATTTTTAAAAAACCCCTTTAAACCGGGAAGAAAAAAACACCCAAAAACAACAAAAAAAAAATTTTAAAAAAAAAAAAAAATAAAAAAACCCCTTTGGGAAAACCCCAGGGGAAAACCTTTTTTGGGGGTTTTTTTTTGGGGGGGTTTTTTTTTTGGGGGTTTGGGGGGGGTTTTTTTCCGGGGTTTTTAAAAATTTTTTAAAGGGAAAAAAATTTTTTTTTTTTAAAAAAATTTTTAAAGGAATTTTAAAAAAAATTTATAAATTTTTTTTGGGGGGGTTTTTTTTAAAAAAAAAGGGGGGGTTTAAAAAGGGAAAGGGGGGTTTTTTTGGGGGGGGGCCCCGGGCCCCTTTTGGGGGGGGGGGTTTTTGGAAAAGGGGGGGTTTTGGGGGGTTTTCGGGGGGGGGGGGGGGTTTTTGGGGGGGCCTTTTCGAAGGGTTCCCCCTTTTCTAATTGGTTCTTTTTATTTTTTTAAATTTTTTTTAAAATTTTTTTTTGTTTTTTAAAAAAAAATTGGGCCTCCAAAAAGAAAATTAAAAAAAAAGGTTTTAAAAAAAAAAATTTTGGGGGAAAAAAGGGGGTTAATTTTTGGGGCCAAAAAAAACCCCAAAAAAATTTCAAAATTAAAAATTTAAAAGAAAAAAAAAATTTTTTGGCCCCCTTTTTTTTTAAAAAAAAAAAAATTTTTGGCCCCCAAAAAAAAAACCCCCAAAAAATTTAAATGAACCCCCCCCCCTTTTTTTAAAAATTTTTTTTTTAAAATTTTTAAAAAATTTTGTTTTTAAAAAAATTTTTTAAATTTTTTTTTAAAAAATTTTAAAATTTTTTCCCCAAAAATTATTTTCCCAAAAAAAAATTTTTTGGGGGGCCCCCCCCCCCTTTTTTATTTTTTTTTTTTTTTTTCCCAAAAAAAAAACCTTAAAAAAAAAAGGGGGGAAAATTTTAATTTTTTTTAAAAATTTTTTTTAAATTTTGTTAAAAGGTTTTTGGGGGAAAATTTTTCCCCCAAAAAGGGAAAAAAAAAAAACCCCAAAAAATTTTTTCCCCAAAAAAACTTTTTTTTGGGGTTAAAAAATTTTTTTTCCAAATTTTTTTGTTTTTTTAAAAAAAATTTTTTTCCTTTTTTTAAAAAAATTGTTTTTCCCTTTTTTAAAAAAATTGTTTTTTTTTTCCCCCCTTTTTAAAAATTTTTTTTTTTCCCCCCCCTTTTTTTTTTGGTTTCCCCTTTTTTTTTCCCCCTTTTTTTTTTTTCCCCCCCCTTTTTTCCCTAAATTTTTTTTTCTTTTTTTTTTTGGGGGGCCCCGAAAAAATTTTTTTAAAAAGGCCCCCCAAAACTTTTTTTTTTGGGTTTTTTCCCAAAAAAAGGGAAAGGGCGATGAATTCACTAAAAGCTGGATTGATGAAAATAATTGTTTCTGTAATTAGAAACTGGATTCATGAGAATATGTCTTTGCTTAATAAAAGTTCCATTTATGAAAAATATTTCTTTTGCCACTAGAAATAGAAATTGGATTGATAAAAGTAATTTTTTCCAATTAAATGGAAGTTGGATTGATGAAAATATTTCTCGATGAAATGGAAGCTGGATTGATGATAGTTAACATGCACATAGGTAGACTGCTTACTTACCAATGTCAAGTATGGCATTGAAGACATTAGAATAATTTAGCAACGTAAACTACGACTTTACCGGTTTCTGTTATTTTTATCTATGCGGGCTCACGCTAGCAGAGTAACATTTCTTATAGAGTTCACGGTATCATGGCACGAAGACACTTAACACATAAATCAGTTGGGTACTCAGTTGGCCGACATTGGGCCAGAGGTGGCAACTGATGTGGGCGCAGCATGGGCCTATGAGCATGTTTGTTAACTCCTTAACTGCCATTTTTTGGTTGTTGCCAGACCCAATCCTGGACAAAGGAGGAGGGCGATGCTAATTATCCTCGTTATGACACAAATGGTCAGTTACACTACACACACACATGGCTTTGTCAGAGTATAGGTAGTATTCAGCAATTATTATTGTTATTATGAAGCTATTAAGCACCCTATCTAGTGGCCAAGCATCAACCGATGATTTTGAGAAATTGTAAGTGAAGGACACAGCAATCATCTCAGAAAGCTTACTCTGTAGTGTAGTAGAAGCCTCCTGAGATGGTTATAGGTGCAGAGACCTTGAGTAAAGCTAATTTTGAGTAAAACTTGAGTAAGTCCTACAATCAAAATTGCTCAACATCATCGGTTGATGCTCAAGCGGTCATTAGATAAGGCTTGAACTTGAACCTGTACTATTTGTATGTATTACAAAGTGAATGCTCTAACCATTTTCTGTTTATCACAACCTTCTAAGGCAATGCAAACATGGTTGTCTGGATGATGTTTTAGAGCATTGTAATGTAGACAGAAAAGTTATGCTGGAAACAGATGCAACAGTTAGATAATTCAAATTCAGATTTCTTCGTCAGATGGAAGAGCATCCAGTGGTTTCGTTGGAGAGGTGAAAGCCGTTTGGACGCCATTTGAACCATTTCCGACTTTGTCAGATCCAATGCACATAAACCTCGTATTCGCAACATTACGACCGGTTGGTTCTTCCTTTAAAATGCTATTTGCTGTCTATCTGTATAATTGTAATTCTCCATGGACTCCTAGCAGCCTTCACTTGGTATGTCTGTTGCCCTTGAGCTGGCAATGGACGATTTGCAACGTAGTTTACTGGACACAGAGCAGCACAGCACAGGATTTTCCATTTGCTTCCAACTTGTACCATCTGTTTTTGGCTCCGTATGTTACGTTGCGCTGTACTGTATTGGATCAATTTGATCCTTGGACCAGGACCGCTCTAGCCCAAAGTTGGGCGTTTGCTGTTTTGGGCCCTTCTGCTTAGAATGACCTTTCCCTCCTCTGCAGGTGAAGCTAATGTCTAGGATCTCATCCTCTTCTACTCGTTCCCTGAAGGAGTTTCTCTTTCCCCGGGGCTTCTGCACTCAGAGCGCCTCTGAATAGTCCATACTTCAAGAGGTGTCTTATAAATGTCCAGATATGATACAAAGCGATTGATGTGGTGGCTCTAATAGTTATCTGAGCAATGTTTACTAACTGATGAATGTTCTGTTCTGATTATTGTAATACTTTTGGTGTATAGCGCTTTTATGAGGAACTTCAGTTTTTGCACTGTATTAAGGGCCCTCATACATATTGACATGTAAAGGCATTTATTCTAGTACAGAAAGCGAGTGTTTAGATTATCTCACAGTAATGCTATAAAAACTTGTAATTGCACGTACAGTTACAATAACCAACTTAAGGTGTGCAGTCCTGTGCATTGTAATTGAAACACGCTATAGAAATGTCCATTACCATGGGGGCCCGTGGCGCATTGGATAACATCTGGCACAGAGACCGAGAGGTACCGAGTTCGAGCCCCGTTGGGCGGATTTGCTTTGTAGGCTGCTATTAGCGCCGTTGTATTACATGGCTGTCTGTTCTGTTAGTAGTTAAGATTTCAATTCATTCATTCATTCATTTCATTTCATTTCAGATATTTATATAGCGCCCCTTCAAGATTTCTACTCAGAGGCGCTCCCGACTACAGCGCGGACACTGAATCGGAGTTTCACGCCGAAGCGCATGAGCAATTGCGAGTGAAGGACTTGCCCAGGGTCCCTACGCGGTGGCTTGAGGTGGATTCGAACCCGCAACCCTCCGGCTGCAAGGCACCAATATACCCCCTGGAGGTGGATTCGAACCCGCAACCCTCCGGCTGCAAGGCACCGAACATACCTCTACACCACCGCGCCCCACAATTGCATAACATGTAAATGTACAGCGCAGTGCGTTTGTCAGGCGCTTATTAAAGAAAAGATATTATTATTATTATTATTATTATTACTATAGAATCTCTTGCTGCGATTGTTACAATGGAATTGTTTGTTATTTAGGAGTCAATGCAGTTTGTTCAATCGCTGGCATTTGAGAAGGGCATGGTATGTTATGTTGCTCTACCGTTGGACATATGGTGCAGTCAAAAACACCTGCATGTACATATTGGACAAACGCCGTAAGTACCTGTTTTTCCATAAAAATTTTGTTTTTATTTCTGGTAAAATTAGGCTATATAATTTTGTTGGTTCAACTCTTGCTGGATGTCATGCTCTTAGGTTTATTATAAATATCATTATCATAATCATATATTATTATTGTATTGTATATGAAAATTTGTAAAGCGGCTCTTACAGTATAAGCTATTCTGAGGCGCTGTTAGCGTGAAAACCCAGAGGGACTAAAAATCTTCAAACAGCGAGCAGATATGGGAGGGCCCCAGCCAGAATCTTAGAGTGTACAAAGGGGAAGGTCATTCCAAGAGGAAGGACCCACAATGGCAAAGGCCTGATGCTGGGCCATGGCAGTTCTTGCCAGAGGGGCAAAGAGATCAAGACGGTCTAGAGAGTGGAGGGGAAAAAGAGAAACACCAGAAGTGTGCGTGCACATCAGATTGCAAAGGTACTTGGGAGCCCATCCTTGCTTAGTTCTTGAGACCATGAGAAAGATCTCGTACCGGATTCGAGAAGCTATGGGAAACCAATGCAGTTCATCAATCGCATAAGTTGAAATGTGAGAGAAGCGAGGAAGGCGGGCAATGAGCCTAGCTGCTGAGTTTAGGACCGACTGTCGGCAGATCTTCTAATAACACTCGTGTGCCTCAACCGGTAGTAGCAAGAACACATTAAGTTCAGAAGATGTTCAGAAAACGTTAATTTGCTGTCCTCTGAGTGTGAGACCGTAATCATGAACACTGGACAAGAATGTAAAGGTAGGATACTTTGCAGAAACTAATAGAAAGTCAAGTTTGAATAGCTGTTGTTTAGTACCATATCAGATCAACTGGGTCTTACAGAAGGTACGGTAAAGCCTATTAGCAGACATCCAGAGATGGATATCGTGAGAAAGAGTGTAGATAGATCCCGTTATGATCTCCACTGATTACGGTCCAGTTGCGCATCCAATACAGGGTCTCCTCTATTATCTGGCACTGTGTTCTGGGCAGATCACCTGCCTATCTCCAGGAGCTCTGTACTTTGACTTCGGCTTGCTCTGGTCGCTGATCTCTGCGCTCGGCCTCTAGAGGTGACTTTATGGTTCTGCATGCTCGCTCTGCCACTAGACAGCGTCGGGGTTTCTTGATTGTGAGTCCTTCTCTTTCGAACAGCCTCCCCTCTGACCTGCGTTCTCTTCCGCAAGATTTATGTGGCTCTTATCATAAACTACTTAAGACTTTCCTTTTTGACCGGGCCTGGGTCGGGAGCGCCTCTGAGTAGTAATCTTGAAGGGGTGCTATAGGGTGGTTCCCAGATGCATGGTAAAAAACGAAGTGCAAGCTAGAAACCAGGGCATCCTCTCAGTTTGTTAGACCTATCAATAGTATTGTTTGGACAAACACAGGAGCTCTTGTCTGCCAGCAGAATGCACACTCCGTTGAAGAGCTCAGTGTTGACAGATATCAAAGCTCAAGGTCTGAACCTTGTCAGTGAGTTTCCACAACTCCAGAAGATTATGAATGGCCATGGATGCATTGTATCCTGTCACACAGGCTAATTTGGGCACACCGAAGTGGTAAAGTGTTATATATGAGCTCTTAAATTTCATTGGCAAATGGTAAATTTGAAAATGCACTTCTGAAAACATGTCTGCCAAAAACACAGAAAGAAGACACCATGACCTTCAACAAGAACATTACACTTTGTTCAAAATACCAGTAAGTAAGTAAGTAAGTATAACACAGCAGAAACTATTTGAAGCTCATCTCCATGGCAAATGTTGAGTTGTTGAAAAAGTTATAAGACATCAAGGTTTACCACTTATGCTACTATATGGTAATATTTCTATGTCATTGAGCACCATCTTCTAGCTGGAATAAGATGCTGAAGTACTCCTCTGGAAGGGGCGCCATATAAATTTATGAATGAATGAATCTTCACGTGCTCGAAGAAAGTCAATCCATGGTCCAAGGTCAAATTTGGGGATTTGCCCAATAAGACGCGCTGCAGAGCGCAAGACTTGGTCCAGGATGTAATGAAAGAATGCACTAAGGTGGTGGTGGCACTAGGGGTAAGCAAACGGGCAATGGTGCGAAGCTGGTGCTGCTGATAGAAGCAGTCCCGGGCAAGGCGGTGAATGTGTGGAGCAAGAGTTAGCTCCTGGTCCAACAGAACACCAAGGTCACGGATCATCATAGTTGAGAAAGCATAACTGGGGAATTCAGTTGCAAGTGCAGCGAGGTCAAGTTTAGCAAGTTGCTTCCGGTTGCCTAGCCAGATAAATTTAGTCTTAACTAGGTTTAGGCGCAGTCGGTTAGACGACATCCATGCATCTAGGGCCGCTAAGGTCCCACTCATGTTCCGGACCGCTGAGATGGCATTTGATGACAGGCAGTGCTTGTACGCCTGTACGTCGTCAGCATATAGCTGACCCAAGACCGGATGTGTCGTAAGGAGTGAGGTAAGACCAGAAGTGTAAAGTATATAGAGAATGGGCCCGAGGACAGAGCCCTGAGGCAGGCCATATTGAGCAGGGACCCATGGGGACCTAACGGAACCATGGACCATACAAATGGTTGACCTTGGACCATGGATTGACTTTCTTCGAGCACGTGAAGATTATGCAAGTATGTCGAATGTGCTTTTACCATCTGCATGTAAAATTTACATAGTAACTAAGAAGTATAAGAGTCAACTGTTGGAAACTATTGAAACAACCTCCTTAGCGTTTCATTTTCTCCCAGAAAAACGAGCCAAAAACGTTGCATTGTTTTACGTATGCATGTATATGCATGAATATACATGTGTAGGTATATATGTGTATATGTAAACATGCATAGCCATATATGCATACACTTACATATATACATATGTATATATGTACAAATACATGTATAAATTTACAATATATATACAGATATATGTATGTATGTATGTATGTATGTATGTGTATATATATGTATATATATGTACATATACATCTATGTGTGTAAATATATACATGTGTAGGTATAATTATGTATAATTATGTAGGTATATATGTATTTATATATGTATGTATGTATGTATGTATGTATGTATGTATGTATGTATGTATGTATATATGTACATATACATCTATGTGTGTAAATATATACATGTGTAGGTATAATTATATATAATTATGTAGGTATATATGTATTTATATATGTATGTATGTATGTATGTATGTATGTATGTATGTATGTATGTATGTATGTATGAGCCCGAACGTGACTCGGGGTTAACCGCTTTTGCATAGAATTCCCGGCCCGAGTAACGTTCGGGGTTAACGTCAAGGAGGTTAAAACACTTGCTCAATCCATCGAAATATACAGTTCATGTGGGTGGATATGCGCTCGTCACGTATACAAAAGGGCATTGAGTTTATGATCTTGATGCATGGGCATAATTGTCTGGCCGGCTGTGCTTTTATCTTATGTCAAAAAGCTTTGTATCTCAGGCTCTTCCATCTGTCGTCAAAGATTTCTGCACTCTGCCATGCAAGGCGACTTGGTTATATTTGGATAGCAAATGAGTTTGATAAATACTTTGCTTTAATATGTGTATCACACTTCTAATATAGATAGTGCAGCTGTTAGTGACTTCGATATCTCAAGCAGTAAGTGTAAGCATAAGTTAACACATAATATTAATTTTGAATGTTTAATTAATGCAGAGACAGTTGATAAATGTATACATGAATTGAAGCTTGGTAAAGTGAGTGAATCTGATTGTCTCAGTGCGGAGCACTTGCTACACTCTCATCCACTTCTTGTTAGATTACTCATTGTCACGTTAGAGGCATGGTGTTTCATGGTTTTTTGCCGGAAGCTTTTGGTAATAGCGTTATGATTCCATTTGTCAAAAACAAAATGACTGATTTGAGTTCTGTTGATAACTATAGAGCAATCACTCTTATTCCGGTTATTTCCAAACTATTTTAATGCTTTTTTAGAGATATGTGCAGAATGTTTTCAGTCCGATGAGTTGCAGTTTGGGTTCAAAAGAAGGGGTGGGATGTGCTAATGGGTTAGGGTTACTTCTTGGTGTTTCTTTGGTCTTTTCAATCACCATTGTTTTTGAAATTGAACAAAATGTGAAAAAGTACAAACCAGTATTCAAAGTATATTCTGACTATGATTGATATAAATTTAATCCCCATTGACTTGACACACGCCAGCAGCTTGCCAAGATTGATTTGGAGGCCCTTGCCCAGGAGTTCCCGCAGTTTGCTTTCTCATCCTCTGTCCAGGACCTTGGTGTCACATTGGGCCAGGAACTAACCTTCACGCGGCATATCAACCTGGTATGCCGCGATTGTTACTACCAGCTGCATCAGCTTAGAGTTGTCTTCCGTTCCTTAACCGTTAATGCTGCCTTAAGACTTATCCACTCCTTTGCTGTTTCCCGTCTTGATTATTGCAGCGCCCTCTACGTTTGTCTTCTGGCGGCAAGGGTTTGGTGTCTGGATTGTGCCTTATGCACAGCTAGTTGGTCACATATTTTAGGACCCAGCTAACCCTGCAACAGGCTCCTCAAATATGCAGATGACTGCTACCTTTTAATCACTGGCTCAAGTAGTGCTTCTTTGATTTTACAATTGGACCACATCTCCCGATGGGCTGCTGACTGTAATCTGAAGTTGAACCAAACGAAAACCAGTGAAATAATAATTCATCGCCCGAGGGTGGGCCTTGGTTACCTTACTGCCTCAGGCACCACCACAGGTCTAGTCAGATAATTTGATGCGTAATACTTTCATCACTTGCCTTGGTTTAGCATTGCCTCAGGGGTGTGACCCTGTTTACTTACAGGAGCTCTGCTGCTCCACCCTTAGCGTCCAGCGCTGTGGTTCTCTCCGAGCGCTGTTCTAGGCAGGAAAAAGGGCAATAAGAGTTATCAGTGGAGCTCATTATCTAGCAGAGAGTTGCCACCTGTTTAAGTCCTTAAACCTTTTAACAATTTACGACATTTATAAACTTCAACTTGCAATGTTAATGTACCGGCACCACAATGGCACTCTCCCAGCTTTATTTAACTCATACTTCACAGTGATTACTGATGTACATGATTATAACACCAGACATAGACAAAACTACAGAACAGAAAAAGGCAGGATAAATGCTAGATGTTTCTCGGTCAGAATAAAAGGACCGCAGTTGTGGAACTCTATTGATTCTTGCATGCGTGAACTACGCTCGCTGATTGCATTCAAGTGTGTATATAAGACTTTTCTGATTGACCAGTACTAACTCAGCAACTCATAACTTGGAGTGTGATGCTGACTATTATCGTTTTAACTATGAATACTGTTACTAACTGTACGGCTGCCTTAGCCTGTTAACCCAATACATTTTGTTGTTGTATTTCTTTGACTGGTAACCAGTGGGGAAGACTAGATAAGCTGTCCCAGCTTCATCTCCCCATGAATCATTTGCTACTTGACTCGCATACTCATATTCTTTTGGCTCACATACTGTTAAACTATAACGTGCTGTTAGATAATTAAGTTGTTTAATGTGATTGCTGGTTATGCACTGTAATTTTGAATTTGAATGCAAATGGTTCAACAATAAACTCAATAAACTCAACTCAATTATAGGATGATCATTATTCACGTGCGAGTGTTTAGAAATTAATAACAAACTCAATTGCATCTAATTATACATAATTATAATTATACGAGTGACTGATAATAGATGGATTAGATGCAATTTGTTGCTTGTATATTGAGGGCGGTGTGTGGACAGTGATGAAGGCCTACTATACAGTGATGAAGGCCTACTATAGACAGTGATCAAGGCCTACTGTAACTTGAGGCCCACTGCATGATGCAGAATCGAATTGGGCAAAGAGCGTTGATCAAACTGCTTTGATAGATGGCACATCCTCGGTGCATCGCATTATGAGTTATCGCCAACATCATCATCAGCAGCAGCAGCAGCAGCAGCAGCGTAACTGCAGAGGTAACAAGACCGATGAATCGACCAGGGGCTTCCAAGTACTAAGAGCCCGAGCCACTGACACATGATATGTACATGCCTGAACAGCTAGGCCTTGATACACAGGCGAGACTACGGTGGGCGTTCGCGAGTGGAAGCCATCTTCTACGGAAGACGCATAAACTGCGAGCGGGGGCCTACTTCGAGTAGGTACACACACGCGCAGAAAGTACCTGCATGGCTTCTATGGCACACAGAAACGCCTTTGTAAGGCACTTGTAAGGCGTTAAATTAAGTGTATAGGTCAAACGCCTTTGTAAGGTACCTGTAAGGCGTCAAATTAAGTGTGTAGGTACATACATAAATACACACTTACATAATTGCAAGATACACTGTCACAATCAGGTAAAAAGCAATAAATACACAATATACTGGCTCGGGTCGGGAGCGCCTCTGTTTTGAGTGGCGCTATATAAATGCTTGATTACGATTTCGATTACGATTACCAAATGGCTGGTTTAAAGCGCGGTCATTCTGAGCGGCAGCCAGACAGTAGAGGTGGCTTTGCAGACTAAATCATATTCAGAAGAAACTCACGTAAGTTTCTGGATGTAAACTACAGTTCAAAGCAGAGCTCGAGGGTACGCGTACCCTAAAATAGAATACGTTAAAATACGTACGTACCTTTAAAAAATAGAATACGCGTATGGTACGTATCATACACGACAATTTTATTTATGGTTTACTCGGCGACAAATAAATTGAACATTCTTATAATGAGTAATGACGTGGTTAACGTATTTTTGTATTGTTTACGTACCCTAAAATAGGGTACGTTAAAAAACGTACGTACCTTTCAAAAATTAGAATACGTATGGTACGTACCCTCGAGCTTTGGTTCAAAGATTGCGCGATGGTCCACTAGTATAGTCGGGTGTTGAAATCTCCGCCAGAGGCCGATATTTTAGGGATTTCGGCTTCACCTGCGCCCCTATATATAGCCGACTCATCTGTAATGAGTACACCGACCATACACTATCAGTTGGAAGATCAAACGGCGAGGATCACCTGCCCTCATACGCCGAGGCTAAGAATAATGAAGTCGCTAACACTTTCTAACGAAGACTGTCTCTCAGGACTAACTGAAGCGGCTGCTCTTCTTCGTTCAGGCTGAATGTAATTGTAATTACGACCATTTTCTGTAGCATCGTCAGTAGCAAGCTACTTCTATGATGCTACACACTGTCAACTTCAGCGCAGATGCTAAGAGCTCGATAGCAGTACAGTTTTAAATTCATATGCACGTTCAAGACTGCACAGCATGGTTTCAGACTGCCTAAAATGCATTCCAGCAAGGAGCGGTAGGCTACAATTAATGTAAGGAAATTTGCACACCCATTGGCAGAAGTTAATTAACAAGACACTAATGACCGCTGTGAAAATGAAGTCGCTAACATTTTCACACCCTTGGGGATTGTTCTTCTAATGACCGCTCTGGTTCATCATTAAGTTACAAACAAGCGATTTTTATGACTAAAGGAAGGGTATATTTAGGTTAATTTTCTGCCACTGGAGGCATACCAACCCACAGTGCCCCTCTGTTCTCCTGCTAACCCATTAGATGAGCTGAGACATTCAATCGGTATGACCCAAGAAGGTCATCAGGTATGATGGGGTATCTGTATATTTAGGTTAGTTTTCTGCCACTGAAGACGTATCAACCAACAGTGCCCTCTATTGCCCCACTACCCATTAGATGAGCCGGGGACTCCGAATTAAGGCCTCCGTGGATGAGAGCAGACATTCAATCGGTATGACCCAGTTAAGTCATCATGCATCTGGCCAGTAAAGGCAGAGCAAGGCGAACAGGCGATATTGCGCATTTAGTAGTGTATGCATATTTATTTGTCAGTGACCTAACGAAGGACAGAACAAAGGAAGGAAGGAAGGAAGGAAGGAAGGAAGGAAGGAAGGAAGGAAGGAAGGAAGGAAGGAAGGAAGGAAGGAAGGAAGGAAGGAAGGAAGGAAGGAAGGAAGGAAGGAAGGAAGGAAGGAAGGAAGGAAGGAAGGAAGGAAAGAAGGAAGGAAGGAAGGAATGAAGGAAGGAAGGAAGGAAGGAAGGAAGGAAGGAAAGAAGGAAGGAAGGAAGGAAGGAAGGAAGGAATGAAGGAAGGAAGGAAGGAAGGAAGGAAGGAAGGAAGGAAGGAAGGAAGGAAGGAAGGAAGGAAGGATAGGAAAGGAAGGAATGAAGGAAAGGAGGAAGGAAGGAAGGAAAAGAGGAAGAAAGTAAGGAAGAAAGGAAAAGGAAGAAAGAAAAAGAATGGAAGGAATTAAATCTGAGGTCGACAGCAATGGCCTATTTAGGCAACTTCGCAAATTTACCTGAAGTTGAATTCACGCTATTTCGAAATGAATGCAAATCGATCTGCAGATTGTTCTCATTCGTATTCACGCCGCCGTTCTCAAATAAGACACCACGTATTACTATATAAGCCTACAGTAAACCACAAACCCGAATTAAATTAACTATAACCATGGTTGCAATTGACCAAATTTTACTTGATAATTAGGCTGTGAGCCTGTGAAAAGGACCCAGATTTCCTGAAAATGAAAACTGCAGCAATTCTTATGTTGAACTTCATTGAACTTTTTCAGACAACAAGGTATACACTACACAACAACGGTCATTGGACCTTATTCGTACCCATCGCTGCCAAATAGATGCGGTCAGGAACTGGTGATAATGATGATGGGTACAATTGAATCGCTTCTGTCATCTCTTTATTTCGACCCTTAAACACTTTATTAGAACACAAGCAGACAATGAAAAATCCTCTGCTTTCATGTTCTCGATTTTACAGTTCCTTAGATTTTGTTTAATAAGTCTCGAGCGATAGTTACTCTTTCAGGCTTATTTCTTAGCTGAGAAATCCTGCCGTAAAATTACGGTCAAATGCCTGGCAGGAATGAACACAGGAAATAACCGTAAAATAACGGAGGACCGTAATTTATGTTGGACCGTAATATTAGCATTCATATGACCGTAAAAGTTCACGGTAAATGACCTTATTTTGAATGTATTTCACCGCATTTCTACTGTCATGCATCGTATTTTTAATGGTTTGGAATGTATTTCACCGTAATTTCTACGGTCAATTCTCGTATTTTAAATGTTCTTGAATGTATTTCACCGTCATTTCTGCGGTCATTTCTCGTATTTTAAATGTCTTTGAATGTATTTCACCGTAATTTCTGCGGTCATTTCTCGTATTTTAAATGTCTTTTAATGCAAATCACCGTAATTTCTACGGTCATTTTTCGTATTTTTAATGTATTTCACGGTCATTTCTACGGTCATTTCACGTATTTTAAATGTTTTTGAATGTATTTCACCGTAATTTCTGCAGTCATTTCTCGTATTTTAAATGTCTTTGAATGTATTTCACTGTAATTTCTACGGTCATTTCTCGTGTTTTTAATGTTCTGGAATGTGTTTCACCGTAATTTCTATTCTCACATTGGGAAACTTGGTTCAATATTGCAATGGTTGGTTGTTCAAATCTTGCATAAGCTGCCATACATCTCTTCCATGGTCTGACTTGACATTAGAAAAGCATTCAGCTGCAAACTATTCCTCCAATATACAAAAATAGCAGGGACGTTGACCAACCCAGAACAAAAACATTAGTGAAGGCAATATTCTTTTATATTTTACCTAAAACAAACTCTTAAAAAATCTGAAATGGAATCACTGTCCAGTTTTAAAAACTTGTAATTTTCAAAACAACATTTTAAAGTAATGATCACTATAAATTATTATGATAAACTACAGAAACACAATACAGAAAATGTTAAGCTCTCAAGTCATATTGTTTAAAACAAAACACTATATACCCAACTTTAAAAGTAAACAAAAACCTCTGAAAACACAAACTTCTGTAAATAAACAATTGAAACAAATGATAATCAAGTTTACAAAAACTTTTAATTTAAAAATGGCATTTTAAAAGTAAACAATCACTTTTAAAATCCCAGGTACACTGCACAAACATTTGCAAAGAATCCCCAAGACAGAACACAAAATTATCAACTCTCAAGTCATACTGTTTTAAAAGAAAACAGCTTTAAAGGTAAAAAATCTTCTTTAAATAAACTGTGCAGGAAGAACTATAAAAATTTCAATTACTGAATGCAAATTTAATAAATATAATCCAGTTTAAGAAATTTTTAATTTACAAAATCAGCATTTTTAAAATAAACAATCACTTTAAAATCCAATGATAAACTGCACAAACACTTGTCAGAACAATCCTGAAGCACAAAACACAAAATGCTAGGCTTTCAAGTCATCAAACTATTGAAAACAAAACATTACATACAAAACTTTCAAGGTAAACAAAAACCTTTAAAAACTCAATCTTCCGTAAATAAACCACAGCAAGCAGCTTATAATCTCAATTTCTGAATGCAAATTTAATAATAGTAATAGTCACAATAATAATAATGAGGAAACTATTTAAGCACACTGACATCATAACCCAAGTTAACGCCATTGCCATCCAAGGTTCTTGACGAATTCTAGCTGTCCCAGAAACGTTTTGTATTCCAAAGGGTTAACAGATAACTTGAGGCAAAATACTAATAATATTCATTATAAAATTTAAACTTTAAATTCTAACTCACGAAACAGAAACACCATACAAAGTAAATAACACACACTATGCACAAAACCACGCTGTTACACATACACTACAACATCCCCTACAGTAAATATATTAATGCACGCATGCAGAATGTGCTATATTTTTAAATAGTGTCAATTCTTTTGAGTTTAAAGTGTACTCCTTTTGTCTATCAACCTTATGAAACCCTACTGCCTCGATCAGGGTTTATTCGATACAAGCATCTGAAAATAACAAAATAAATACATTCATGTAAAAGAATATTTAGCAGTTGGCAAAGATGCCTTTATCCACTAAAAGTCTAACATGGGATGATTTTATGGAGGTGTTTGGAACAGGACCAGTAAAAACAGAAGTGCATACTGACATCAATGCATATTAGACATCTTTATTAGGACAAAAATATTGCAACTGTACTTACGAGTTTATATGTATACCGCCAATTTAGGAGGCTCTTCAGAGGCAACCCAGACATAACACAAGTGTAATTATATAGCGCAACTAAGAGATTCAGAGGCGCTCCCGTCCCAAGTCAGTGCTGACAAATAAGATAGTCTTCAGGCGTTTCCGAAAAAGAGGAAGAGAAAGGCTGAGGATCTCAAGACGCAGTTCATGCAAAAGATGGTTCCAACTAAAGACCCGACATACGCAATGCTTCTGGATTGAGAAGTGGCACCACCCAAGCAGAGGACAATCAGAGGGCCTATGGGGCCGAGCGGAGCGACCAGGGAGTGTTGAGACCAAGGTACATAAGGTATGAAGGAGCTACCTCGAGAAGAGAGTTGCGCATAAGTGTTAGAATTTTGAACTCAATGCGCTGGGGCAAAGAAAGCCAGTGGAGAGTTTCCCGAAGGCAGATATGAAGGCAGATAATTATGTGAGCATACTCGGGAGACCACAAAAAAGGCGGGCGGAAGCTTTAAGTAATAACCGAAGCTTGGAAAGATTTAGTGAAGACAGACCAGCATCGATAGGAGTTGCCGAAGTCAACCATAGTGTAAATCAATGCATGGACGAAAGTGTTGACTGCGTGTGGCATCCAGTGAGTGCGGACGGAACGAATTTGGCATAGATGATGAAGGCATGTTCGAGAGATACGATTGGCATGGTCTGAAAATGAGAGAACTGGATCCAGTATGACGCCCAGATCATGATTTGACGCAGAGTAGTGGACGTCTAGGAACCTAGCGCAGAGAAATTCCTTGTCAATCTTTGCTCCAGCTGTAATGGGTTTTATCTGAATTAAGGTGGAGACGGTTAGAACTCATCCAGAGGTCCAGCGCCGTGGTGCCCTCAACACCGTCGCAACAAGTGAAGCATGTGCGCTGGCTGGGCCACGGACAAAGGCTTGGGTGTCATCGGCGTACTGATGAGCTGAGACCCCTTGAGAGTATGTTTGATATGTCAGCGGTATACAGTATGTAAAGGAGTGATACCAGAACCGAACCTTGAGGTAAGCCATATAGAATAAAGGTCCACGCATAGCGTGTAGACCCAAAGACGACAAAAAGAGCAGTCAGAGAGGATTGGATAAGTGCTCCAGTGAAATAGCATGGTCCACAGTGCCAAAGGCGGAACTGACATCGCACAAAGCCAGAAGAGTGACATAACTTTGGCTGACTGCATTAAAGACGTCGGCAAGTAAACGAGTGACTCAATGGAGTGGTACTTCCTGAAGCCGGATTGAAAAGAGGCATTAGTGAGTTGGTGTCAAGGTAGTCAACCAGCTGAAGTGATATGCATTTTTCTAAGAGTTTGGGAAGGAGTGAAAGGTTGGAGATGGGGCGATAGTTGGAAGAAGTGTCTGCGTCTAGGCCCTAGCGCTTAAACCACGATCGAAGAAAATGATCTTCAAGGACTTGCAGAAAAGAGACAGAAGTGAGGACCTCATGTCACAGATAATTAGGCAACCTATTTCACGCGAATCAGCCGACACAGCAAACGTCTATACTAGTTAAATCTGGGCTGGTAAAAAACAGTCACCTTACCTAGCAGATCACAGAGATCATTGACCAGAAATGGAATAGCCTGAGATACAAAGTTCTTTGAGATACGATGAAGAATAGCCTGCTAGACAATTACGCACAAGCATCAAGATCTTAAACTCAATGCCATTTTGTATAGGTAATGAATGCAGATCCTTCCACATGAACTGTCACAATCATGTTCAATAGTGTGGACCAAACATACATGGGAAAAATATTTTTTCAAAATATGCTGCTCCACAAGGCTGCCCCTGTTACACTTGACTAGAAAACTCTGTATTGAAAAAATTGAAGAGATCTGAGCATGTTTAGAGGTCGTTAGGTTTTGACAATTTTTGTAGAAATTGCAAAAATTGTGTATCTGACACGTTAATAGCTGCATCATGAATTAAAATTAGCACCCATGAACATCAAGCACCATCTGTCTAAATCATGATCAATATGCCAACTGTATTTAAGCAAATAAAAGAATAATAAGCTAAATTTACAAATAAAACACTTGTGTCAAGTTCTTTCTGATAGATAAACGGCTGTTGGCTTATTGCTAATTTTTAAATTTTGCATGCCAACTTTTCATTACAATTCGTTTCATATACAATTGGATTGTTCAATATTGCTCTATATACTGCTAATTTAGCATGAATAGAGTATTTTTTAATCTGTGAAGCCAGCCTCCACAATGTTGGTTGTTAGCGATGCCTGACAAACACATTCTTGGGTCTGGACTCCCAAAAAATGAGGCAATCCCGAGGAATTTCATGTTGCATTACCCGAATAGACTAACAGTTGGTGAGGCCACGAAAGCAAGAATAGTCGCTGCGTTGGTAATTGGGGAGATAGGTAGAATCCCGCACAGCGTGCTGATTCTGGTGTTCGCAAGCACTGGAGGTTGTATGATAGGGTGGTGTGAAAGTAATAGGCAAAAATTGCTTTCAAGAATCTTCAATGGGCAGGAGGTGCAAAACTTGTGTGTGGATACTAGTAGTGCTAGCGTAAAATATCTTGCCTCTAGAATCATGTTGTGAGGTGCCCCAACTGTCAAAACCAATCTCATTATAACTGAAAAATTGAGATCTTTCATAATGTGTTAAATTGTGTAACGTGCATAATGCATATGATGTGACCTGATATGAACGGGCTAAAAATGCAAAATTACTTTCACATAAACATCTTATAATGCAAGTTCTGAAACTAAAATTGGTTTGATTAGAATTGTTTGCTGAAATATTTTTATTTGAAGTTTCCTCGAATCACTCTTTAGCAGTATCCTCGTTCCTCGAAAATCAGGTTTTGAGCTAAACGTTATAATAAAGCTTTTTCATTCTAGTCTGGCCCATATAAATCCATCACTTTGATCTTCATTTTACATACACTGTTACACAGATGGTGACGCTTCAGTTACAAGTCTGATGCATCTTTAACTTGCTTGGGTAAGACAAGGAAACTTTGGACATTCAATAATGATTTCCTTTCATTCGCATTCTTGTTCTTGACAAGTTCCAGAATTTATTCGTATGACCGCAGCCTTTTAAGAGGAGGTTTACAAGTTTCAGACATCTCCTGGTTTCTTTCCAACCTAATAATTAAGTCAACGTAATCTGTAGCAGCAAAGTTAAAAGTTGACACAAGGAACTGTCTGACTGGCACTATAGTGGATGTGCCTTGTTACCCGGCTGCCAGTTCTCTTATATAACTTCTGTTATCGATTAATATCGCAAGCAGAAGATTCTTAGCATGTCCAAAGAAGGCATTTCTTTGTACTCTTGGATCAACAAGCTCCAACATATCTTTCAGCAAGTATCTTGAAAATGCAAGTTTAGGAGAACCTTCTGTGATGGTTATGCAGACGAAACGTGGAAATGCAGAATTCTTTTAGAAGTTGTAAGCAATCTTGAATGAACTACTGGACCTGGTTTTCCATTAGCAATTTAATCAGGGCACTACTTAGCAGCTTAACAGCATGCGTCACCTATTCTGCTATATCAGCTACTGCTTGATCCTCTCATTTATTCATTCATTCAATCAATCAATTCATTTATTCATTTCGTAGACTTAGCGCCCATTCAAGAAACCTACTTAGGAGCTCTCCCAGCCTCCCAGCCAAGCCGCTCCTTTATTGTTTCCTCTCATTTGTTATCATCACGAACGAACAGGAAGAACTTCATCAGGTCAGCACATGTCGGAAGCACCGTTTGAGGCAATTTCGAAGGAACGCCAAATACTGCTAGTTTGTCTTGTTTTCGGCTTCTAGGTTGCCATTCTTGCAGTCGACCTTTTATTCATTTATTCATTCATTCATTAGAGATTTATATAGCACCCTTCATGGCTACTACTAAGAAGTGTTCACGACCCAGCACGGCTAGAGAGGACAGTTTTGAGGTTAGAGCAGAACGCATCAGAGCGGACTCTGGAGAGCAAACGCAGCACCAAGATGAGCCCGTTCCAGACGACTAAGAAGGGGCGGTTCTGCCTATTAGATGTACTGGCAAAAGGGACAAGGAGCACACCCAGTTCAGTTGAGCGGAGGCAGCAACGGCCCCAGACACCCAGCATAGAGCAGCAGAGCTCGCGAAGGTAGACAGAGGCAAGGCACAGCAAGCACTGTCAGATCAAAGCAGCTATCCTGTATGTCATTCGTTGTTGGAGGGGGAGACAGTGCAGCACGACCAGCAAATAGCCAGAAACGTGACCGAATCTAGGGATGAGTTTCAGTGTTCAATGTACTAACAAGACATAGCTATAATAAACTCACATTAGTGAAAAACATAACATTGTAAATTTAACAAAATTCAAGACGTTAATGCGAAATTTAGGCATTTCTGGTTGTTTGGGTGGCCTTGGGGCACCTCAAGAAGTGCATCAAATCCAATATTATTTTACACCCAGGCCACAGTGCACAGTACACAACTTTTGCACCCTCTGCCGACTCTGAAATGTCAACTTCATTTTTTTCACTCCACCCTATTGTATGAGCCAAGATTTCTGCTGATTCAAGGAGTTACAGTTTGAGGTCGATTTAAAGTAACTCTTTCAGTCGTCATCTCTTATATTTCATCGAACACCTTACAGCCACGCACTTTCTTTGATGACCGTGTCACTGAAGACATCGAGGCTGCTCTGGCAATACAATCTTACTCATCCACCTAATCCGCTATCCATGTAGCGTCTGGACAGGAAATCCTTCGACCACCATACTCCACTGGAAGCGTATGTCACAAGGAGATCTTTAAAACTGCTTGATCTTCTTACCATCCAGGGTCAAGAACAACCCACAGCCTTCCTATCTAAAAGAATTCTGCATTTCCACGTTTCGTCTGCATAACCATCACAGAAGGTTCTCCTAAACTTGCATTTTCAAGATACTTGCTGAAAGATATGTTGGAGCTTGTTGATCCAAGAGTACAAAGAAATGCCTTCTTTGGACATGCTAAGAATCTTCTGCTTGCGATATTAATCGATAACAGAAGTTATATAAGAGAACTGGCAGCCGGGTAACAAGGCACATCCACTATAGTGCCAGTCAGACAGTTCCTTGTGTCAACTTTTAACTTTGCTGCTACAGATTACGTTGACTTAATTATTAGGTTGGAAAGAAACCAGGAGATGTCTGAAACTTGTAAACCTCCTCTTAAAAGGCTGCGGTCATACGAATAAATTCTGGAACTTGTCAAGAACAAGAATGCGAATGAAAGGAAATCATTATTGAATGTCCAAAGTTTCCTTGTCTTACCCAAGCAAGTTAAAGATGCATCAGACTTGTAACTGAAGCGTCACCATCTGTGTAACAGTGTATGTAAAATGAAGATCAAAGTGATGGATTTATATGGGCCAGACTAGAATGAAAAAGCTTTATTATAACGTTTAGCTCAAAACCTGATTTACAAAGAAGAAAAATCTGTTGGTAACAAAAGGGAACCCAGAAGGGACCAGGGTCCCGCTGGTTAGGGCACCTATATACGCACCATCTGTGTAACAGTGTATGTAAAATGAAGATCAAAGTGATGGATTTATATGGGCCAGACTAGAATGAAAAAGCTTTATTATAACGTTTAGCTCAAAACCTGATTTTCGAGGAACGAGGATACTGCTAAAGAGTGATTCGAGGAAACTTCAAATAAAAATATTTCAGCAAACAATTCTAATCAAACCAATTTTAGTTTCAGAACTTGCATTATAAGATGTTTATGTGAAAGTAATTTTGCATTTTTAGCCCGTTCATATCAGGTCACATCATATGCATTATGCACGTTACACAATTTAACACATTATGAAAGATCTCAATTTTTCAGTTATAATGAGATTGGTTTTGACAGTTGGGGCACCTCACAACATGATTCTAGAGGCAAGATATTTTACGCTAGCACTACTAGTATCCACACACAAGTTTTGCACCTCCTGCCCATTGAAGATTCTTGAAAGCAATTTTTGCCTATTACTTTCACACCACCCTATCATACAACCTCCAGTGCTTGCGAACACCCGAATCAGCACGCTGTGCGGGATTCTACCTATCTCCCCAATTACCAACGCAGCGACTATTCTTGCTTTCGTGGCCTCACCAACTGTTAGTCTATTCGGGTAATGCAACATGAAATTCCTCGGGATTGCCTCATTTTTTGGGAGTCCAGAGTCAGCAGAATAGATTTGATCCCCAACGATCAACTAACAAACACTCGGTCTGCAAGATTAATTTCAGCATCAGATGTGATTCAAGTGAAGCTGGAGGAGCCTGCAAGACCTGGAGCCCTGAGGCTGCATGGTGATGTTTGAGCTGAAAGTCACCATGCCATTGGTTCATGCTGGATGGTGAAATAGAGGAATCATGGTAAGGCAATTCAATTGTTTGAATGAAACACTCGTGCCACAAAAAAGCCCACAATAGTCATTAGGTCATGTGACCGAACGGTTGCGAATTCGAGCCCTCTGAGTGGACTCCTTGTGACGACCCTGGGAGAAATATTTTTCGCACAGGTGCCTCTGTCGCCAATCAGTATACGTATACATATACATATACATATGCATATACATATACATATACATATACATCAATCAATCAGTCAATCAGTCAATCAATCAGAATTTATATAGCGCCCCCCTTCAAGATCCCTACTCAGAGGCGCAAACTTTAGATATACAATTATACATATACATATACATATACATATACATATACATATACAATTATACATATGCATATACATACAAGTCATACATATATACAAATGCATATACATATACACATATACATGTAAGTTTTACCGAAGGTAGCTGCATGGGAAGTATAGCATCAGGTTATGCGAGGCATTGCATTTGAAATACCGAAATTCTCGGAATGAATGAATTAATGAATGAATGCATGCAGGCATCGTGCGAGGTGGCGAGACAGCCATGGGTATGAAGTGTTAGCGAATTCATTTAGTCTTACTCTCCCTTAGCTCCTGATCCTCGAGCCAGATTGCTGTACTTATCTATAGCTGAACAGTTGAACTCACTCGGGGGTAAAGAGTATGCTTTGAAGATATATTTCTAACATGTCCTGGTGAGGAGTTGATCCCCCAACATCAGGTTTGGCCGTACATTACATTAGTCAATAGAATATACCACTCACCCCAAACTGCTTTCAGTCAATGAAGAATAGCAAAACATTGCAGGGCGTCATTTTTCTGTTCCTGTTTTGCCATAATTTCTCTTGAATTGGAACTTGACGTTGATTTATGTGCTTTGAGGAATGGGATGCTAAGAAGCACTGGAAGGGATTATTTGCTGCTTTAAAGACATTCGATTAAAAACAAGACGATCAGATGCATGCCAAGGGCAAATGGCAGTGACATTCTGCATGCCAAATAAAAGGCTATGGGCCAACAGTTTTGTTCTGTATTATCGCGGTCTTGTCCATGCATGCTAGAGTTAGTGACAGATTATAGACAGTGCAGATATACTGCTATCATCACAGGTCGACATGTCTCTTGCTATAACAAACGGACTGGACTAGATTAGAACCAAATTAAATTTGTTGCTGAGCTTCTTGGTCTCGATGCGTCTGTGTCTGCATGTATATATTGTCATGAGACTGAATCGCAACAAAAGTAAGAAAAGAGCCATTTTTAAATTCATTTTGCAGATAGGCTCATAGTTTAATGGCTAACGGTCATAGCAATGAGCCAGCGACTGGCAAAGCCTACGGCATACCAAGCGAAGTAAACCAATGGCTCTGGCATATACCAAGCGAAATAACAATAGCATAGCCACACGTATCGAAATTGTTCACGACGTCGAAGTGAAATTGACCTCTGCTGAATTCCATTGGTCGTCCTTTCTGAACTACTAATGCAGGTTTAGCATTGGGCACGCACCGCAGAGCCTATATAGTTATTTGCTTACTGACACAAAAGCTAGGAGACTTTTGATTACGTAAGGTATAATAAAAAGCTTGCATTCACAAAATTACACAAACATATATATATACGTACATATACGTACATATAAAAACCATATACATACATGCATACATACGTATCATAATACATACATAGGCTTACATACATCATTCATAATACATACATACTCTGCTGAATTACATTGGTCTTTACATACATACATACATGTATACGCATACATACATACATACATACATACATTTCCTCATCACAAATATATATACATACATACATAACACACCCACATACATACTCGCACACATACATACATACACTTACATACATACATACTTACATACTTACATACGATACATACATACATACATACATACATACATACATACATACATACATACATACATACATACATACATACATACACACATACACACATACACACATACACACATACATACATACATACATACATACATAAACACATACATACATACATACAAACACACATACATACATACATACATACATACATACATACACACATACACACATACTTACATGATAAAGTAACACGCAGTTGCTTTCTAGCATTTTTGAAGACTCGATAGAAATTGTTTACGATACATTTCTCAGACGACTAAGAAATGGAATTGCTATTCTTTACTCTTTCTTTTCAGAGTTTTTGTTTTATTTTCAGTTGACTGTTTACTGATATGCGCCAGTCATGCATGGATGACAAGCCACAACCTCAAGTCAACCAATCTGAAGGCATCCTATTATAGGCCTTCAATGGGAGATTTAAAGCTTTAAAACGTTCCAGAACTTGTTTCTTTAACCCTTCTACCTGTCCAATGATTGCAGATGATAGATAAACAGCAGATCGTCGCATGAGATGCTGTACGTCATAATGTGCTTTTGAATTTCAACACAACTGATCATTATGCAAAATTATTAATTATTAATTATTAATAGTCTCATCGCGTTGAATTACGAAATCACCCCAAAAGCGCGTGTAGCTTGAGACTGATAAGTTTTTAATCGCTTGAGGAAAGCAATAAGATAATAAGATAATGAGGGTCCCTCAAAGCTTGTGGCAGTGAATATTCCATCGGTGAGGACCAGCGCTTGGAAATGCTCGAAATCCATAGCTACTTCTTCTTGGCAATTGCAAAAACAGTTGGCCAGAGGAAGCTGATCTTAAATTTGCATATATTTACATATATATGTATAAATAGCAATACACTACGATTGCTCCACCCGCGCGAAAAAGGCCAAGCAAAACCGATTTATCAACTTTGATTTTTTTCTAGTCCTATTAAACTCATACGTTCAAACACCTTGGCTCCAAGCTATATGTAGAGGGGAGGGATGGAAAGAGGAATGCAGGGAGGGAGACAGAGAGGCAGGGAGGGTGGAAAGATGCCAAGGATGGAGGGAAGATAGGAGAATGGAGGAGAGGGAGAGTAAGAGAATGGAAGGAGATGTGCAAGGATGTTAAATGAGGATCGGTTAATACTATCCGTGTTATGATCGTATTCTGCATAATAATAATATTTTTGTTATCAGCAACATCAAATATTGTAGTGAGGACTCTATCAATTTTTAAAAACTTATCAATTTATGCATCATCCAAGCATTAGTACGAGAAGCATTAGAACCAATACATTATGCATGCATACATAGGGCCTAGAGGTCTGTGCGTATGCATATATATGTATGATCTATAAATGATCAAATTTACGGTCATATTAAGATTGTGAGCTGGTGTTATAATACGCAGATGGACCTAATAGTATCGCCGATATCTTTAATTATGCAAGGGAAGGAATGCATTTACAATTTAAAACACTTAAAACTTACAAGCCATGCAGGTATCACTTTTTATTTAAATGCATAAATTTTGATATATTTTTTGGCATTTATAAATTTTTATCGATTATTGCATTCCTGCTTAGCATATTTTTTAAAATAGAGGCTAACAGTTTATACAATGATGCATGAATATGTAAGCATTTTTCACGCGATACATAATTTCTGTTAACATTTGTTCAGTACGACTAACTGCAGAAATGCATGCAGAAAACTTTGCAGAAATAGTACCAATGTATGTATTTATGAACTTTTTAAGAACATGCATGTCATAAGTATAATAAAATGCACGATACACATAAATTATCACATGCATACGTGCTATTTCCATGCACTTAATTAAATATATAATAATACAATTATACGGTGCATCATATTATGTATGTATATAAATGTGTGCAATGATGATGTTAATATGCTAAATATCGACATTGTACTTAGTGAAAATAATGATAATTGTGTCAAAGTATTGTAAAATTATATAAATATATCTTTAATCATTTTTCTACATTGTCAGAAATGAGCAAAATAAAGAGCTGCATGCATATATTTCTGCAATTGATTATACACTTTAACAGCTGTAATTTGAGTACCATGAGCATGAATAATTAATTTAGCTATCATGTGCATTAGTTTATTGTAATATGTAGAGAGAACTGATACATGCGTATATATTTATATAAATAATTATAATATATTATGCATGTTATTGACATGAAGTAGGATTGATGTTTGTGCTTGCATTTATAACTCGTTTGCATATACATATATAGTTATGTATTGGTGGAGTAAAATTAAATATGCAGGAGTATATGTAAAAATAGGTTTTTAAACTTTATATGTTATTATGACAAAAAATGGTCATGATAACGCTATTCATATAGACATTGAAACAAAAACGAACTTTTACACAAAAATATGCAAACATATATCTTTTTTAGGCCTACAAACATGTGAACAGTTAGGAATTACTATCGAAACCAATAAACAGTAATGAACTTCTCGATGTAAATATAAATTTCTATTCAATGGCTGCATATGGATCTCATTTGTCATTTCTTTTGTATAATGTAGAATAAATTCGTCCCAGATTTAGTCCAATTTACACTGTAATAACAATATGCACAGCAACGTCCGTGCATATAAAACTTACATATATATATATATATATATATATACGACGAACACTGAATTTTGTCTAAGAATAGACTAGATAAACCCCTGCGTACACTCGTTAACATCGTATCGCTTATATCTATTTATGAACTGTTCTTGTATCAAATGTTTTACAGCTTTTACATGAATATATATACACATACATATATAAATATATATATATATATCTATGTATATATAAATATATAATCATATATATTATATATACATATAAAGCACATGTTATTTATTAACCTCCGACTTAATCTCGGGAAACAGAGAAGATCTGGCTTGGCATTTGGCTTTGGTTCATCTGGTTTGACTGTACTGCGAATGCTCGCGTATTACAACCGCTCCAACTGATATGAATGCACTCTGGAATGCACTCAGCCTAAAACACGTGCGATATAACTCTGTGTATGACCAGGAAGAGGTTCTGATGCAGTCTAACGTGTACTTGACAGCATGGTAAATTAAGAACAGCAGTCTAGCTCCTGCGTAGACAGACACCTGTTAAGGCTTATACTGAAAGGCTATAGACTTCATAAAACGAAACTAAAAGTGTTTTACATTAGCCGCGCAATAATAAATAAAAGCCTTCTTCACCTCAGGTGTTAAATGTTTGTGCATTCATATAATTGTCGTTTTTCAGCGTTTCTTTCTGATGCAAACATATGCTTCCATGTCGCATCGATATTTGCGGCAAAAGAGGTCAAACCAGTCTTCCAGGAGAATCCATTCCGGAACAGAGTCTCTCAAGTGGATCAGTTTGAGAGAAATTCACCCCTCGGAGACTATATTCTAAATATAAGGTCTCCGAGAGATATAACATTAACATCCTCCATTTAAATAATCTTTGCGGGGAGACTTTATTCTTCGAGATATACAGTCATATTTGTTTAAATTAGGTCGATGTTCTCATTTTTTTGTAAAACCGTGTAATATTTTAAAGTATTATTTTGGAATGATGACATGAAATTTACGAGGAGAACTAAAAAGACTTTACAGAGACATTATTACAGTCAGAGGAGACTTTGTTTTGGGAAAATTTTATCTTGTGACACCGGTCATGGTCGATGTGACTGTCATTGTACGTTATTTGCATTTGTTGACGTCTATTAAAAGCCCAGAGTGAATGGCCTCTGTATCACATGGCATTTGCACACGAAGCTTGTCGGTCAAGGTCGGTCATAACTGTGACGTGTTCTTGATTGTACTTGCATCTGTATGTTCTATTCATAGCCCGCACTGAATAGGCTACCCGCACATGCGTCGCCTGTCACGCGTTTATGATCGTCCCGATTTGAATTGCCTCTGCAAAACGAGTTAGGCATTGCAGCAGAGCATGCGTTTAGACATAATAAATTACATTTACAAGAAGATAAATATCTAGACATTTGTGATCTGACGAAATCGTATGCTAGGCGATTCACGTGAATGAATTTTTTATATTGAAAAATAACTTTTAAATCAGGCTATAGTTCTAGAAAATGTTCTTGAATATATAGGCCTAAAAACATAACTGGCAAGTCAAGCAGTAAATTGCCATAAGTCAATTTCAAGCAGTCATACATCTCAGTCTCTACATGGACATAACTCAAGCACGTGAAGATACATATATATATATAGCCTACCGCGCAAAATAGGAAATATTAATCAGCATATTTTTAAGATGTCTATTTTCGCGTCGGTCTATTTTTGACCTATGAGTTATTCAGTTGCAACGCTGTTTGTCTTTCTTGTTTGGACGACCGTCAATAGGTGGCGTTAGCTGCGCATTCAAAACTACGATTAGGCCTATATGAAATTATATCTCACAGCATAAAGATTATGCCAATAACGAAAGTATGAATGCATGTGATTCAGGCAGGTGTGCAGGCCGGTATACGCGAAAAGCACATATACAAAGAGTGCATGAGAAGAACAGGTGTAGGCAGAGAAACGGATTGACAAACGCGCACATGAAAAAAACAGTCAGCAAACCATGGATCTGCCCTGTACCAGTCCATCGCATTGTTTTTCTGTTTGACACCCAGAGGTGTCAAAACTTTCTTAATGGTGGGCTAGTGGCAATATTTTCCAGCAGGCCAGGTGCCGAAGGCGCCTTAGCACAATATATATCTCAGAGGGAGCTCAGAAACGTTTTGCAAAACGAAATCTTAATTGGTGCATTTCTTAGCATACAAACAGTCAAGTTAGGCTTAACATCTAGATTTTGAACTTCATTATCAGTCAAGAATATCTCATAAAAATCGTGAAGTCTTAAGCCTGAAGTCAATGTATTCTAGTTTCTTCGGTCTGCTATTGTACCGATAAAGAACTCGGCTTCATGACTTTATTTTCTTATTGTCATGTTTAAAACAAGTCCTTTTTGATATCAAACGCATAGTGAGCTCGCAAGAACAAAATTAATGAAATAAGTCTAAATCAAATGTCTTTCCAGTGCACCGATTAGAAGGGGCATCCATCAAAGAAAAAGATTACCGATTTAAAAAATACACATCAATCCAAATACAGCGCAGTCTTGTGAGCAAAAGTAATTAAGTGAAGTCATTAATCAAAAACCTCTATAGCAAGGAATGATTTAAAAAATACACATCAATTCAAATGTCGTGTGAGCAAAAGTAATTAAGCGAAGGATTTGGTATTGACTGGTCTGTTGCTGGCCATTATGTATAAGAGATCGTTGGTTGCTAGCACTGCAATATGGTTTCACTTTATGCTCAGTGAAAAATGACAAATTTGAACTTTATTCTCATATTGTGTAATTTTAGGCAAGGTGCCTCCGCAGGCCAGAAAAACATTGTCTGCGGGCCAGAAATGACCCGTGAGCCGGACTTTTGACATCCCTGATTAGCTTAGCTTAATTTTCATTCGCAGGAATCCGCCATTGTATAGAAATTTCAGATCATATGAATTCTATGAATTTTTTTTCTAACAGTTCTCGATTCGATCTGAAGCCTAAATTTCCTTTGCTGTTATTCGTCGCTTTTCTGCATATTGTTTACAGACATGCATGTCTGCGTGCCTTCCTTGCTCGGTCTTTATGATCATGTCTATATCTGCAGTCTGTCTTGTTCGTAGTCGTGGTACATTACTTTGCGAGAAAATGAAGAATTTTGTGATATTCCAGTAAAGACGGGGTTATCATGCCATCGAGGCCTCAGAAGTGTTGCATCATATTTTGCGCTTTAACCTTACGATTCATCAAACTTAAGAACTACGTTTAATATATATATATATAAGTATGTATATATACATGTATGTATATATATATATGCATGTATGTATGTATATCGCGCAGACGCCTATATGATATAGATGTAGATATAGCTAGACTAAGAAACGAGTTCATCTGCGGACGACATTTCATCGTGTATTCAGTTTTCATGTTCCATGCAGATTGCACTGAATGCATGGAGATGAAGAACGACATCGAGCCAAGGAACACTATGCAGCACTCACTGGCATTCAGATCACCATTAACTCATATCCTTAGATGACTCTGTATATATGTATTATAACCTAAACCAAGATATGTTCATATATATATATATATAATATATATACATATATATACATATATATGGTATATGTTTATATATAATCATCCAGGTTTCGAACTTAAAGATAACCTATAGCCTACTCAGTTAGCTGAAGTCACGCTTCGTATATATATATATATATATATATATATATATATATATATATATATATAAATATGTGTGTGTGTGTTTGGTGTGTGTGTTTGTGTGTGTATATATATATATATCGACTTCAGATAGTAGGTTATCTTCTAGCCGGCACCTGGATGGTTTCCAAGGAACTGGCAGCAAGAGAGCCGAGACTGGTGTCGAAATAGAATGCTGCACCCGTGACAATGGGATGCAGTAATAATGGCGAAGTATGTTTACAAGAAATTAACAAGTAAATAAACGATCATTTATTTACAGACAATGGGATGAAGTGCATGCACAGACAATCGAGAATACTGGAACAAGTACTAAACGTAAACTGAAAATTGCACTACAGGTGGCAGGACAAGCGCTACCTCATTCCCAACACATCCAACGAAGCGGGGCGTATACGATAACGAGGACCTTCTATTCAACCCCTGAACTGCGTCACTGAGACTGCCATGGGCTTACGCAGGAATTTTGGGAGCACTGCATAAGGCAGAAAATCAAAAGGCAGAAAATCAAAAGGCAGAAAATCAAAAGGCAGAAAATCAAAAGGCAGAAAAATAATAAGGCAGAAAAGTCAAAAGGCAGAAGAATCAAAAGGCAGAAAATCAAAAGGCAGAAAAATCAAAAGGCAGAAACTCATGAAGATGTTGCATAACAAACTCAATATTTCATCCGTAGTGTTAGAACACAAAAAATATAAAGCGCCATTAGCGTTATAAATGTCCTGATTCACCAACTATTTCAGAATCTTTCCATCTATGTCTGTGTTCGCGGTGATCGAACAACCTAAATCACGCCATCTCTCACACTTCCAATACAGTATACAGCGCTTCCACCACCGTTCTTTGGGGAGCACTGCATAAGGCAGAAAATCAAAAGGCAGAAAATCAAAAGGCAGAAAATAAAGAGGCAGAAAATCAAAAGGCAGAAAAACAATAAGGCAGAAAAGTCAAAAGGCAGAAGAATCAAAAGGCAGAAAATCAAAAGGCAGAAAAATCAAAAGGCAGAAACTCATGAAGATGTTGCATAACAAACTCAATATTTCATCCGTAGTGTTAGAACACAAAAAATATAAAGCGCCATTAGCGTTATAAATGTCCTGATTGACCAACTATTTCAAAACATAAAAAAATCGGCCTCTAACGTTATAATGTTCGATGTTCGATGGACAAAGTCTGGTACGATTACTGTTTATGTATTGCAAGTAACTGACCCTGTATTTTGATTGTTGATTTCATACAAATTACTTCAAAGCAGCCGGTTCAAGTCATCCAGGCATCCATTTACAAAAGTGGGGTGGTGTCCACTGTTTCAAATCTCAATCAATGCCTTCTTATTTTCCGCCTTTTCAGTTTCTGCCTTTTCATTTTCTGCGGTCAGATTATTGTTTGTTTAATGCAAATAACTGCCGTTTGATTTTCTGCCTTTTGATTTTTCTGCCTTTTGATTTTTCTGCCTTTTGACTTTTCTGCCTTATTATTTTTCTGCCTTTTGATTTTCTGCCTTTTGATTTTCTGCCTTTTCTTTTTCTGCCTTATGCCGTAGACCCGTTCTTTGGCGTGTATGTCTTAGTTAATTGAAACAAGTAATCACGTACTGTCAGCAAACGTTTACCTTTCTGAGAATGCACAAAGACTCCGATTTCCACACTCTCTACGTTAGCAGCCATTTACAAAAGTGTCCACTGTTTCAAATCTCAATCAATGCCTTCTTATTTTCCACCTTTTCAGTTTCTGCCTTTTCATTTTCTGCGGTCAGATTATTGTTTGTTTAATGCAAATAACTGCCGTTTGATTTTCTGCCTTTTGATTTTTCTGCCTTTTGATTTTTCTGCCTTTTGATTTTTCTGCCTTTTGACTTTTCTGCCTTTTGATTTTCTGCCTTTTGATTTTCTGCCTTTTGATTTTCTGCCTTTTGATTTTCTGCCTTTTGATTTTCTGCCTTATGCAGTAGACCCGGAATTTTTATAGGGGAGGAAAGTTATAAATTATTGGCACTGGGACTATAATGATGGTGCCGAAAGCGACCGATCACGTCGCCCTCGGCGCTCCTGCCGCGATTAGGGGATCTGACGCGGATGCCAACAGCTTTTGACAATTGTTAGCGTTCAGGGGTTCCGTTTTCAGCTATCTGAATTTTTTTTTAAAACAAACTGCTGAAAATTTCAATGTTTTTATATTTTTTAAATGTTTAGGTTATCTTGACTAGGTTGGATTAAAAAAATATGAACAAATCTTTGCCATTTGCTCGTCATTGTTAAAAACTGAGGTGATAATTAAATTTTGTATGACTGAAGTCTGATTCTTATTCTTGAAATAGCAATCTCAAAATCCAGGAGCAGCAAATGCTCCCCCTTGCTCCTCCCTTGCTGCATGGGCGTATATCCAGGAACAGCTTTTGGAAGCATTTGCCCACTCTCTGCCACTTCGCTGCGTCCCCTTCGATCCTCTGACCGGCTTTGTTCCCCGTGTCAGGACTGCGATGGCTCAATCCAATCCTTCGCCTGCAAAGGTCCTTCTCTGTGGAATGGACTTCCTCCACCGGTTTGCTCTGCCATCCTTTTTCAGGTAGTCTCTCCTCATCTTTTTCTAAACTAAAATCCTGCCTTTTCCCTCGCGTTGCTCGCACTGGGAGCGCTTCTGAAAGGCTTTTGCTGCGAGAAGCGCTTTATAAATAGCCAAATACAATACAATGCCTACTATAGGACGCCCATGGAAACTGCCATGGTGTCGATTAACGCCAATTACAAGCATATCGGTAAAAGTTACTTAGTTACTGAAGCACATCAAATACTGTCGAGAAGCTCTTGTCTGCTTAATTCGTATAATTATTGTATTTACGAATTTACCGTATACGACAAATACTTCCACACAGATTTCCTGTACAGTTATTTCAGCTACCATGCAGTTCTGTTCACGACAGCAGCGCTCTATTTCGACACCAGTCTGGGCGTTCTAGTTATCAGTCTGTTTCCTTTTGAAATTTCCAAGATCCTAAGCTCGAAGAATACCAAATTATACTATTTCAGCCGGATACACTTTAGAGGGCTTATGCTTTGCTGCGTACCATATTTTGACTTACTTTACGTGTATACGTGTGTGTGTTGTGTG